>NW_019167838.1:877160-1439003 GCF_002303985.1 Durio zibethinus | reverse complement strand
TAGCCATTGGAGATGTCTTTGCCCAAACCCAATCGATCACTTCCATGAGGGGATCAATTGGTTCATGTTTTGAACCAATGTGCGCTTGAAAATAGCCTAACCGATCGATCTCTTTTTGTAAGGGATCGATTAGTTAAGGGGGTGATCGATCCCTTACATAGGGTGATCGATCTCGTCTTGCCATTTCAATAGAAAACTAGTTTTTGGATAAAAAAGCAATCGATCCCTTCCTTAAGGGGATCGATCTTGTCCAAGCTGAGTGGTTGTTTCCCTTTTTGTACTCTACTCACTAATTTAACTATAACTTTAGTTATACAAATCCAAACCACAAACCATTTGAATATTTAGAAACTAGACTTAAAGGGCTTTCTATCCATATAAAGTTCATCACCTAAGTCATTATGTACGAATTATAGTGAATTTTCAAATTTACCCCTTGTGCAGTTTTTAGATAATTACAGAGTGTCTAGTAAAAATTCAAAATCTTTTCTTAAAAAATTTGGATTTTGTTTAATCCATTAGAAAGTAAACTCAAAGAGCTTTCCAACCATATAAAATTTAAATATTAAAACTTTGTGAATTAATATAAAAAAATAAAATAAGTTCAAAACAACTTTCTTAAGTTATTCTATTTCTCAAAACCAATATTGTCAAAATTGTATTAAGTCCAAAACGAATAAGTTCACTTTAAAAACAACAATTGGACTTTCATTTAAGCTCAAATAAATAATCTTTAAAGGTAGATTTGGTTTGAGAAATATGAAAATAAAGAAAGGTTTGTTTAAGCTTTGAAAATCATATTATTTATTTGGTACCAAATTATAAAACTTAAGAACATGTACTCAATAAATCTTTTTCAAAATCTTGATCAGGCTTATTTAGCTTAATGTTTTGTCATTTCAAAATAAGGATCAATTTAAGGCTAACAATCTTTTTTTTTTGATATGACAAAACTTAAAGATAAATTTGCTTGATGAAAAACTTTCTTTGAAATATTTAAAATTTTGAAAGACATTTTGGAAAACTCCCCCTTAAACAATGCATGACAAAACTCTCCTTTAATTAATGCATCCTAATCCAACATAACTCCACAAGCATAAGCAAATTTGTCCATATGATATTTCTCCCCCTTTTTGTCATAGCAAAAAGACATGAGCAAATTAATGAGCAAATAAACACAAAGAGGCATCATTAACAAATATATTCATGAAACATTTCTTCTTTCTTTTTTTTATGTTATTTATACCAAATGTTTAAACTCTTATATCAATTGCAATATTCATACAAGAAGAAATATCTCTAAACTCTCTCCCCTTTTTGTCATTTTAAAAGAAAGAGAGATCAATTCAAGGCATGGGACAAAAAGCTTGATACCAATAACATCAAGAGTATTTTGAATGCATCTAATCAAGTGTTATATGCACAATGAAGTTCACATAATGTATTCAAACACAAAAGTATAAATGTATCCAATTTTAGGATTTTAGCACAAGTCATCAAATTCACTACATGAAATTTATGAGTAAAGGATAATGAATGATATGCAATCTAATTATAAATCATGTTAGGATAAAATGTGCTTAGAACCTAAAACATCAATAACAACTAAGCATAAATTCAAGCATATGCATACAAGCTTATACCAATTGTTAAAGATATCTTATCCCAAAAGCATACCAATTGTTATTCCAAAATAAATTAAGCAAAATTGTATTATGAGATTTCTCTTTCTTTCTAAAATAAGGATTAATCAATTTAAAGCACACACAATTTTGCATGAAAGGTATAAGTTATATCGAGAATAGGTATATAAATAAGCATCTATGAAAATTAAAAAATCTTTAGCAATTTTGGTACCGATTGTTACAAATTATTAGCAATTTTATTCAACAACTTTCACAGAGCACATATACTTCAAGCATATGAAAAATTCATTCAATACATAAATAAATGATAATAGTAATCTTTCATAAGCTATCTTATCTAACAAGAACCAAAAGCTCATATATATATTTAATAAAGCATGAATACTAATGAGTAATAAGGTTCAATTATCATCATGTCATAGCAAATATTATTCAAGCATTTTCCAAACATGATGAACACATAAGCTATAGCAAAGAAATAATAAAAGTATAATTATTTAAATATATTTCAAATTATTTCAATGCATAGCAATGTATTTAACTGAAACATATGCAAGTATTCAATCATATATTTCAATCAAAATCATACAAGAATATGCAAAATACATAAGCAATATACCTAAAAAAAATGCAATCATTTAGGCATAACTTGGTACTTGCCATCTTAATGATCTCAATCAATGAACATGTATATAAATTTCAAATTTATAATTCATAATCTATGAGTCAAATCAATTTTAAAAACAAGAAATCAACATAGCTAACTCATAGCCATGTTCAAAGATTCAAACGAATATTCATGCTATAAAAACTATTAATCAAAGCAATCAAGAACAAGGCATGAATATTAATCAAAATGAATTAATCAATCCAAGCATTTAACAAAATTAAAACAAATTCTATCAAGCTTGGTTAATTTTTGCAAAGTGTTCACAAATTCAAACATAATATCTCATTTTTGCACATATTAAAGCAAGCATTTATCAAACCATGCATTAAACATTATAAATCATAGGCACATAGCATAGATTCAATACAATTACCTCCATCTTTATCAAGCAATGTTGTTGTACTCATTGTAATTGAATGAGGCTTTGAATCCTTCATTTCACATCATTTGAGCTAATCTTTGATGTACTTGAACTTGATTGATGAAGATGACTTGCTTTACTTGCTATACTTGAAATTCTAAAAATGTAGGCTCATTCATATTCATTTCAAGTTCTCATGGCATAGACTTAGAAAATATTTTTGACAAAAAAATGTTCATTAATAGCATCAAGAATATCAATTGATAAAAATTATACCACTTGTTAGAAAATAATTTCATATTCTAAGTCATTATAGGCAAAAGAAAATTTATTCACTAAGCACAAGTTGCCAATTGCAAGGGAGATATATACTTAAGCTGAGGCCATATATCAGTTTAAATATCAAATAGAATAAGAAAGGCACTAAAGCAAAAGTTCTCATGTAATGTGCAAAAATAAAAAAAAAATTTTGGATCATTCATGAACACAAAATAGACATATTCAATATTCATGTATGTTCAAAAAATCACCAAAGAATATGTCAAAACCAATTTGAGGCCCTATAGAATAAAAAAAAAAAAAACTCAAGAAAGACATATTTATCATACAAAACATATTCAAGGGAGTTTTAGCACAAAAACATAAATATGTCTACACAAATTATAAGCCATAATCAATAATGACTTAAGTTAAAAATAAGTATCATAAGAAATTCATTTACTTAAGTCATGTTGCAAGCATGTCAAGTAAAGATAAGTAACATTATCACATAAGCATACACTTGACAAGAATAATAGATTAACTAACAATATATTTCATTTATAAACAAGTAGTTCATCATAATCAAAATCACAAATCAAGCAATATATCAATTGAGCACAAAGATCCAAAATATTTCACAAAATCAATAATAACATTTAAGCACAAAGATAAGCATATTTCATAAAATATCTTTCACAATAAAGAGATAAACAATTCAAGCATTTTAAACCACAAGCATTAAGGTCAAATTGAATTAATGATCATACAAGCATATATCTTGACCAAGACTAGAGATGAACTAAGAATCAATATATTTCATTTAAGCACATAATGTTCATCAATTCATCAATCACAAGAGAAGAAATAAATCTTGAATTAATAAGGATAAAGAATTAAAGCATATTTCAAGACTATTAAAAAATTAAAAGATGAACAATCAAACATCAATATTTATGATTTAAGCACAACAGTAAGCACATCACAAAGGTATTTCACAAATTAAGAAATAAACAATTTAAGCACTTTCAAATCACAAGTATTAAGGTCAAGTTGAATCAATCATCATAAAAGCACATACCTTGATAAAAAATATAGATGAACAAAGAATCAATATATATATATATATCACTTAAGCACAAGATGTTCATCAATTCACAAATAAAGAGTTATAACAATTTAAAATATAACAAACAAAAAAATTTTACACTATCTAAGCATTGAAAACAAATTGAATAATTTTAATCAACATGGTCATATAAGATGTTCAACAATTACAAATCAATATGCATAAAAGTCACAAAAACTATTTCCATGATGCTAAAATCATACAAAAAGTATATTTATGCAAAATACCATAAGATAAATCATTCAAAACTTAATAGGTTTAGGATTTTGATTTTTTCACTTTAAAACTCATTTTTGCTTGAAAAATACCTTAATAAATCTCAAAACTAGTCAAGCTCATTTTTAACCAATTTGAACCATTCCAACAAATTTCAAATGACAAAACAAAGTTGTTCAAGTAATCATTTGACATTAGATACAAGGAAATCAAAAAGTTAACTCTTAATCCCCATATTTCCTTGAAAAAGGCTATTAAGAAAGGTAAATATGTTTAAACACACATTTAAGTTCTTCAAACTATTTAGAAAAGTTTTATATCACAATTAGTTTCAATAAGCAACTCAAACATACTTAAGAATAAAATAAATACATATTCAATTCAAGCTCACATTTTTTTATAAGATTATGCAACATATGTCTTGTTATCAATGTCATCCAAAATTTGCATAATCAATTAAGCATTCAAATTTCATCAAGAATAGATAACTAAATTCAAATTCTCTTCGAATAAAGTTTAGAGGTTATCTATCTCCATTGTGTGTTTAAAGTACTCAATCTTCAATCTCACATTGTGGCTCCTTACCTTAGCACACCTACAAGAGACAATCTCATTTGATTTTTGGTACCTAAATTGCTTTGGGTCCCTAAGAGTTAGTGAGCAAGTCACTTGTTCCTTTAGGAACCCCTACTTGCCTAATTCTAAATGAAACTTTTCTTTTAATAGGACAAGTATGTATAGTATGACCATGAAAATTATAAAAATTGCGTTTAGTCATTTTAGCACTTAAACTCTTATCTAAAAACTCTTGTTTTTCATTCATCAAAACACCAAATTTCTTTTTCAAATCAAAATTTTCTTTTTTAAAAATTTCATACCTATTTTGAGAGGTTTCGAAATCTATTTTCAATTTTTCATTTTTTTTTCAAAACATTTTTTGCATTCATTAAAAACTCATTCTCTACATTCAACTTTGAAATCATTTTCTTATATTTCCTCTTCATTGATTCATATTCAAGATATAGTTCCTTATAAGCATCTTGCAATTCATCAAAAGCATGTGAATTTAAATCAATAGAATTAGAGGTTACCTCCGGATCTTCAAGAGCTATGAAACATGATACATTTCGATTGGGTTGTTGCCTTTCATGTATTTCATCCAATTTCTCTCATATCTCATTTGAGGTTAGACACTTTCATACCTAGTTAAATTTATGAAAGTCAAGAGCTCCATATAGTAAGCACTTGGCTTTGGCATTATCCATTACTTGCCTCATGTAATTTGCATCATTTGAAGGAATTTTTAGCCCTTTTTCAACCACATTCCAAGCTCTAAAATTTTGGGCCATTATGAACATCTTCATCCTCCTTTTCCATCCATAAAATTTAAATTTATCAACCATATGAGCTTTAAAGACTTCTTTACTATCTTGAAACCAAAATTGAGCCATATGATCTTTACTTAAGGTGGTTAAACCTATAAAAAAAACCAAAGCTCTGATACCAATTGTTAGCTTTTTAGGTGAGATAGTAATCCAATAAGGTAGGTGAATTGGATTTCTCTAAATTTTTTCCAAATAATGATTTTAATATAGTTAAATGAAAATTAAAATAATAAGCACTTATGATGAAAATATAATGCAAACAATAATAATTAATGAACCTAAAATCAAATATAAACAACAATAAATTGCAAGGAGATAGAGGTTGAGAAATCAAATACAATAATTTATAGAGGTTCGGTCTTTCTCCACAAGGCACCTACGTCCTCTCTTCTTGGTTGTCTATACCAAGGCTTCAATCCACTATTCTTAAAATAAAAATTACAACCTATCTTTTTCTTTCCAAGGCTTAAGATAGAAACCTCTACCCTTTGTAGTATTATACCCAATCTCACTATAAAACTCTCAAGAGGATACTTCACCTCTCATTCTCTTGCACCCTTATATATCAAAGGTAATTTTGCAAATAATAGAACAACCTCTGTAAGGTTAAGTGTTTGCTAAGTTTAAGTACAAAAAAATGATGAATAAACAATAAAAATAATTTGGATACAATAAATACAAAGATATAGACTTTTAAGCTCTAAAAACTCTTGATTATTTGAGAGAATGAAAATATAGCTTATTGGCTCTTGCTCTCTTGATTAATCAGCCTTTTTGGTGTGTTGGAGTGCCTAATTTATAGAGAAATTGAGGAAATAGTCATTATAAATGCTTGGGAATTGAAAGTAGCCATTCAAAACTTGATAAAATAGCCATTGGAGATGTTTTTTCCTAGACCCAATCGATCCCTTCTATGAGGGGATCGATTGGTTCATGTTTTGAACCAATTTACGCTTGAAAATAGCCTAACCGATCGATCCCTTTTTGTAGGGGATCAATTAGTTAAGAGAGTGATCGATTCCCTGCATAGGGTGATTGATCCCATCTTGCCATTTCAATAAAAAATTCATTTTTGGATAAAAAAGAAATCGATCCTTTCCTTAAGGGGACCGATCCTATCCAAGCTGAGTGGTTGTTTCCCTTTTTGTACTTTACTTACTAATTTAACCATAACTTGAGTTATACAAATCCAAATCATAAACCATTTGAATATTTAGAAACTAGACTTAAAGAACTTTCTATCCATATAAAATTCATCACCTAATTCACTATGTACAAATTATAGTGAATTTTCAAATTTATCCTTTGCGTAGTTTTTAGACAACTACAGAATGTCTAGTAAAAATTCAAAATCTTTTCTTAAAAAATTTAAATTTTGATTTTGTTTATTCCATTAGAAAGTAGACTCAAAGAACTTTCCAACCATATAAAATTCAAATATTAAAACATTGTGAATTAATGCAAAAAAATAAAATAACTTCAATGTTAGAAAACTTTGTTATTGTAAAACAGCTTTCTTAAGTTAATCTATTTTGTAAAACCAATATTGTCAAAATTGTATTAAGTCCAAAATGAATAAGTTCACTTTAAAAACAACAATTAGACTTTCATTTAAGCTCAAATAAATAATCTTTAAAGGTAGATTTGGTTTGAGAAATATGAAAATAAAGAAAGGTTTGTTTAAGCTTTGAAAATCATACTATTTATTTAGTACGAAAATATAAAACTTAAGAACTTGTACTAAATAAATCTTTTTCAAAATCTTGATCAGGCTTATTTAGCTTAATGTTTTTTCATTTCAAAATAAGGATCAATTCAAGGCTATCACATCCACCTGAAGTCCTTAATCCTTTCAAGTTCATCAAATCACATTTTCCCTTTGCACTATGTAAGTAATGTCTTGAACCTCTATGCTGCCTTTTTATTATCATCTCCTAGATTTATTAATTTTATACTTTTCAAGTGAGGTTCAACTAGTTTCTTCTCTTGTTCTATCAATTTCACTCTATCAGAAGGCAAAGTGTCATCATTAGAGTCCTCGTCATGATCAAGTTCACCAGTATAGATTGGATTTTCAAAGTCAAACCTTGGGTTACTATCATAATTATCTTCATATTTATTATTTGGGTACCTGAAAGTAAGTAAGAAAAGAGAAATGTCGACAAGATGTTTGGAATGAAAACTAAAGAATGGATAAAAGAAATGAGAATGCATCACATCGATCTTTTCATTGAAATGAATGAATGGCCCATATAAGAGAAAATAAATCCTAATACTATTGGGTAAAAGTATAGGAATTTTATTCACTACATTACTTTTGAAAAGATTTAAGGACAATAAGCAACTCTATGATTTTTTAATTCTTCAATTCTGAACCTTATGGGGTTGGATACACTAGTAGCTCTTTATCTTGTCTATCAAATGCCTCTCTTTCCACCATTTGAATGGTAAGTTCAGCAAAGGGTTCTTCTAGTCTCACATCCCGGCTATCATCTTCAAGATAAATATATCCCTTTGATAAGAAGATATCATAAATATAAGGAATAATCATTTCTTCTGACTCTAGCTTTTATCTTTTAAATTTGGCCATCATTTTTTTCCTACTTTTAATCAACTTCTCATTGTCCTATTTTGTGGGCTTATACCTCAAGCCAAACCTCTCTTGGTTATTGATCACAGGTAGTAGCTTTTGGATTCCTTGTTGTTTTTTCTTAGTTCTCTTTCAAGATGCCACCATTTTTCAATCATTTGCTTAACAACCATCTTGGTAGTAGCTAATAATTATGATGCATACAACCTAGATCCTTCATTGACATAAATTACATTAATAAGCTCAAAGGATCTATAAGAACACTCTACAGCTTTATCTATGACTTTCACATATGTGGTATTTATTGGCTGGGTCATAAGTAGATTTTCTTCTCCTGACACATACACACCAGCTTCCCTTAACAATGAACTTTATTTTTTGGTGTTGCGAGGATGGGACAGTGCCCTTTATGTGGATCCACGACCTTTCTAATAAACAACTATACGATGGTGAAATATCCATCACTTAAAACTTGACGTTGAAGTTACATGGCCTAATCTATAATTGTATTTTAATGTCTTATACCACTTCTCGTCTGGCTGTATCAAAAGCTTTGACGACCATATAGCTAGTTCTCATATGGGACATATCAACGAGTAACCTAGCCAGGGTAGACATAGGCATCACATTAATTGTAGAGCCATTGTCAATAAGACCCTTCTCCATTATATGTCTCTTACATCTAACTGTAATATAAAGAGCTTTAATGCTTACTCTCCCCTTTGAAAGAATCTTATCATCATTGAATGTAATGTAGTTTAAGGCTACTAGATTTCTTACCAGGTTATCTACGCATTCCACAGATACATTATGGGATAAATATGATTGATTCAAAACTTTTAATAAAGCATTACAGTGAGGCTCTGAATTCAATAATAGTGATATAAGTAAGATCTTAACTGGTATTTTATTCAGTTGTTTCACCATACTATACTTGTTGTGTTTGATTAACCTTAGGAACTTATAAGCTTTCTTTTAAAAATAAGTTTATGGTACTCTTGATTTGGCACTACCATAAAGTCTTTTCTATTCCCCTCTTCTTATCTAACTTTTACTTTTTCTTTTCTAACATTCTCTAACATTTTTGAAGAGTAACATCTTTTGTTTCTAGTTATGCCACCTACCCTGATTATGTTTGCAATATCAGAATTGCTTGTCATATTTCCTTCATTTGATCTTATCATTACAACATCACAGTTGTATTTCCATGGTACCATTTTATTACTCTAGTACAAGAAAAGATTAGGAATTTTGAAAGTTATAACCAATTTAGAGGTGGGTTAACTCTTAACTGGCTGTAACTTTTTATAATATATGGTCACTGGTTTTAAGATAAACTTTGGAACATGTTCGATAAAGGATATCTTTACATTCTTTGAACCTTTCTCGTCTTCATAGAATTCTACTTGAAACGAGACCATCAATTGTTATAGAATTTGGTGAAACTGATCATAATTTTCGATCGAATGCCCCATGGCCCCTTATGGTATTTACATCTTTGGGTCAGATTATATTCTTCACAGTAAGTATGTGATACAATATTTTGGCCTCCAACAAAGCATCAAATACCTTACTTATAGAGGTTTAAATCTTATCTACTCTCTTTTTAATCTGTTAGCTTGATCCTTATGTATGACATTAATTGTTACCCCGGTATGGGTTGGTAGAGGATTTTCATTAACATTAGATACCTTTTCTTTTTCAAAACTTATCAAGCCTTTTTTTATCAAGTTTTACACTTTATGTTTCAAAAAAATACAATTTTTAGTGGAATAGCCTATGACCCCATAGTGGTAATCACAATAAGCATTTGAGTCATACCATTTAGGAAAAAGTAGTTTCAAGGGATCTATAAGAACATTAGCTACGAAATCTTTCTCTATGAGCTATGAAAGTAAGTCTGCATAGGGCATAGAGATCGGGTCAAATATGATTTTTTCCTTATTTTTTCGTGATCCTTTTGAGTTGCTTGACTAGGTGTTTGGTTTAAGGGAAAATCTTGCTTGAGGTATGGTGTATGAGTTGTATATGTGAGCAGGTGGTTGTGGTTAAAGCATAGGTCGATAAACCTATTGGTATGATGGTTGATATGGGTAGTAGGTAGTGGTTACTTGGGTTGGATACATAGGTTGGTTATAAAAAAGAACATAACTTCTAAACTGTTGGCCCTCATAACTCACAACATGAGCTTCTCCTTCCTTATTCTTGGATAGGCCACTTTTCTTTACACCGGTTATCTCTCATTCATCTAATTTGTCATTTTTAATAGCATTTTCAATAATTTCACCTGATATAGTTTTTTTTTGTAGCATTTCCTATTAATCTTTCATAATAGGGAGACTTAAGAGAACTGACAAAAAGCACTGTTACTTTTTTCTTTGTGAGGGTTGGTTAGACTTGAGAAGTAACATTTCTCCATCTTTAAGCGTATTGCATGAAGGTTTTTGTGGTTTTCTTTTTCATACTTCGTAGAGAGAGACGGTTAGGTGCTAAGTCCATTATGTGTCTATGTTGAGTTACAAATGCTTTTGTCAAATCATTTTAGGGTCGGATATAGGTCTGATCCAATTCTACGTACCATCTCACCATAAAGCCTGTAAGGTTATCTTGAAAGACATGTATCAATAATTTCTCATCATGAGCATAGATGGCCATTTTGTGGTAATACATGATAACATGGGTTATCGAGCATTTAGTCCCATCGTATTTTTCAAATTCAGAGACTTTAAACTTCGATGGGATGATCACATCTGAGACTAAACATAATTGGGCTACGTCTATAGAGCTAAAATAATCCATACCCTCAATGGCCCAAACTCTTTCATCCAAAATATTCATTTTCTATTGGGTGCTTGACTCTTCTATTACCTTAGAAGTTTTTGCTTTCAACCTTTCCTTCTCTTTAAGGTCATCAAAATCGGAGACCTTAATTGGGTCTGCTATCTTTACCCCAAAGGTAGGGTTAGTGTAACTGTGATATGGCACCTCAAGATAGGTATGGACATATGCCCTAAAAAATGGCATGTGTGGGGCTTCTGTTTCCTAAGAAGATTGGCCTTGGTTTGGACCTAACCTATGAGGGTATAAAAGAGCTACAATATCTTGTTTTTTATTTCGATTATGGGTTTCTTCTACTGTCTTACCCTTATCCAATTTTTTTAACATTTTCATCATCTTTGTCAGTTCCTCTTTTATCTCTTCCTGAGCCTTCTCGATCTTGTCTATACAGGTATTTTATTCCTGTTCCATTTGCTTTACTCGTAAACAAGTATTATATGGGTGATGTGCAGGTTGGCTTGAATTTATCGACGATTGAGCTATCCTTGAATCTTTAATATTATATCTCAGAATTAACAAGTTTATATGACTATCTAATGAAAACATAACATGGTTATTTTGTTAAATGTAATGAATGAAAATGCAATTAATGAAAATGCATACATGCATGCAAAAATATTTACCTTAAGATAGTGTTCAACCAAAAGATTTCATTTATTCCAAGAACTCTGTTTAGTTAGAATTTATCATCCTAGAGTTATAACCACATAATTATTTAATCTGCTCATACTGCTCTCGTGCTTCCTCAATGAAATTTAACAAACGCTATCTATGTTTCTCTACTAGGGCCAGCACTTGTTTCAGTGCTTCTACTACTTTGATCATTTCTCTTGTCTTGCACACCTCTTTATAGATTTGAGTTATTAAGTGCTCAATATACCTCTGTCTCCCTAAGTTTTCCCTTTTACTACATCATGCTTGGTACAATAATTCTCTATGCTCTCTGGCTAATGTAGCGATATATTCATTTGTTTATTCAACCTTTGTCGTAACTTGCTTATGTAATTATTCAGCATATTATTTTTTGTTTGCACTTAGGTACTTTTTTCCTCCAATTCAACATATTCCTGCTTCAATCACTCATTTTCATCAATCAGCTTAGCGATTATTATCTCTTTGGCTTTTACCTTCATACATAACCTTTTATTTTCTTGGTGTAGCTCTGCTAGGTCTTTAACAACTGGATCATGTTCTCTGGCAATCTTATAAACTTTGACTTCATGTTTTTCAGCTCTATCTTTCCATTGATCCTTCTCTTATTGAAGTTTTTTAGATTTCTTGCTTTAGCTTATCTTTTTTAATCTCGAACTCTTTTTTTGCAAGCTCCACTTTTGATGGTATTTTTTGAAGCTTTTCTCCTGTTGGTTATTGAAAACCTTCAGGAGTGAATACCACTTCTTGTCCTTATCTTGCTCTCCAAACCAATTACCTATGAGTGACCTTATCAATGAATGATCCAGGACTCACCCTGTAGGGGTTTTTTCATGCTTTAATCACATCGTTCATCCTTTGAAATGCTTTTGGCTCACTATAAGAAAATTTTGACTAATGAAGTTTATGTCTCATAGGAATGAACTGTTCTATCCCAAATTGTCTTCTTACTAATAGTGGTGCATAACTTGTTACTCTCCATAGACCCAAAAGTGGAATCACAGTGTTGTTTCCACATTGATATAGCATGAGTTCCTTATTCATCCCTGGGACCAACCATTTTACCTCAATGCTAGTCAGTTTTTGTAAAAATGCTATCCATTCTTTTTTAGACTTTTGTTCTAACCACTCGTTTTCACAAATTCTTTAATTGGAGCTTGATTGCAAGAATAAAGCTTCGAGAAAGCATTTTTTTATGCTCAAAGTGGCTTTTCATCCATAGATACAATAGTTGTATATAACCCGTAAAATGCCCTCTATTCTGGCGATAGTAACTCAATGATCTGATAGTCTCTGCCAATATCACCGTTGAAGGGTTACGGCTATTGATCATGTTTTTGAAGAATTCAATCAGTGTTATTTCAATATAACCCAAAACCTTTAAAAAAATCATAATTTCGTATATGGCTAAGGCAAACACATCTAACCTTTGCTCCTCGTCAGCATGTTGTGCTAGAAAATCATGAAAAAACTTCCAAGGTAAGCCAACTTATTCTTGTTTCTTTTTTGTATGAGAATTCACAATCTCTTTGTTTATCCCCATAAGATGGGTCAGAGTCTTACGAAATCTTGATTTGTGTTTTTTGACATATATCTTGTCAGGAGCCTTGAGGTACAGTCCCAACAAAGTCAAATATTCTTTAATGGTTGGTGTTATATCAACTTCATTGAAGATGAAACACTTGTATGAAGGATCCTAGAATTGCACTGCAACTCTAATTAGTTGATTTTCAACATTCACCGCAAGAAGGTGTATTATATGTCCATGTTTTGGCAAAACTTCTATTGTCTTGATGGACTCATCTTTTTCCATATATCGACCAAATCCTCTAGATTATTTTGTTTGAGAATGATGGATGTTTCTTGAGATAAGGTAGAAGCATAGTCGATTGGTAGATAATTCTCCTCTTTTTGTTAGATCTTTTTTGACTGAACCTTTACTTTGTTGGGTGACTCACAATGAGCTAATATAGATTAAGAGCAGACTAGTCGTTCTATGAAGTTTATGAACAATTCTTTATTGAAGATCATTTTTCAAGCAAATGCTCTTTATGCAACTTTATGATATGAGCATGAATCACGTAAAAATGAATAAGAAAAAAGGTTAGTACACCAAATAAAGAGAGATAAATAAATAACTAAATAAATTAAAACATCATACACAATAAAAGGAATGAATCTTATGCTTTTGGTCAATTCTAAAGGGAGGTAGATAGCTTTATCTATAGGTTAGGCACTTCTAAGGTTCACTATAAATGGTTCAAGGTTGAAGTCTAAAGGTTCTCAAATTACTCTTTACATCATCGTCCACATAGATTAATAAGGCACCTCAATCCTCACCCATTACAAGCTACAAACGAAAAAGGTTCAATTTAAGTGGAAGTATTTCACTAGCCTCTACGGAGGCATTAAAATCTCACGAAAGTATAAGTACTTTACTCCTTCCTAGAGGGACAGAGCTCGGGTATAAAGCTCATGTTATGCACATACATATGAATGACATAGTTAACAACATAAATAAATAAAATGAAAAGAAACAAAAAAAAACCTTACAAAGAATTCAATGTTATTAGGCTTTTTAGATAACATGAATTTATTTGTTGGCCTGACTCTCAGTTTGGTCCCCAGTGGAGTCGTCAAACTATCATAACGTCTAGATCCGTAGACTTATCGCTTGACATTGACTTGAAAAGTTACCACCAATCTTTTGGTTTAGGTGTGATTGGTCACTTGATTGAATCTGTCCCTTTTTAAAGAGAAATCTTAAGTTTGACTTAGGTATCTTTAAAAGGTAGATTCAATGTTTGCAAAACCAAAACTAGGTCTAGGAGTACGATTATATGTGAGAAAGGTTATAGCACCCCCACAACGCCCATTGAAAGATGGTTCTAACTTGATTTTGTGTTATCCATTAAGCATTAAAAATCTTATCAAATAGTTAATTATTGGAAATTGTTCTTAATTGACTCAAATACTTTTTGGTAGAAAATTAAGAAAATTTGCTCACCTCAAGAGTCTACAAGGAAACTATTGTTTCTCTTGTAAAGGCTCCGTCATCAGATTATTTAACATTAAAAATTTTTTAAGAAAGGAAAAGAGAAAAGGAATAATGCTTCAACTTTTGATAGGGATCCTTTTTTATTATGTTGTTTTACAAGAAAGAAAACCCATACTTTTATACAAAAAAAATTGATACTCTCAACTTTCCCATAAAGCATTTTGATATTTCTATTATCAAGAAAAATTAATACTTTTAATTTTTCCTTAAAAATACTTCTTTTTTAAAAATTTTATTTTCATGAAAAATTAATACTTTCAACTTTTCCTCAAAAATCCCTTTTTAAAATCTTTATTTTCAAGGAGAATTGATACTTTCAACTTTTTCTTAAAAATATTTTTTCAACAATGTTATTTTCAAGAAAAATTGACATTTTCAACTTTTTCTTAAAAATACTTTTTTTTAAAATTTAATTTTCAAGAAAAATTGATACTTTCAACTTTTTCTCAAAAATGCTTTTTTTTAAAATTTTATTTTTAAGAAAAATTGATACTTTTAACTTTTCTTTAAAAATGTTTTTTGACAATTTTTATTTTCAAGAAAAATTGACATTATCAACTTTTCCTTAAAAATGTTTTTTTTTTTAAATTTTATTTTCAAGAAAAATTAATACTTTCAACTTTTTCTTAAAAATATTTTTTTTGAAAATTTTATTTTTAAGAAAAATTGATACTTTTAACTTTTCCTTAAAAATATTTTTTCAACAGTTTTATTTTCAAGAAAAATTGACATTTTTAACTTTTCCTTAAAAATGTTTTTTTTCAGAATATTTTATTTTCAGGAAAAATTGATACTTTAAACTTTTTCTCAAAAATGCTTTTTTTGAAAATTTTATTTTTAAGAAAAATTGATACTTCAATTTTTTCTTTTAAAATATATGTTTTTTAAAGTTTTTATTTTAAAAAAATCATTGAAAATTTGAGGATGTTTAATTAAAGAAATAAATTATTTCAATTTAATCAACAAATAGTAATAAAATTGAATGAAAAAATGCGACTCGGTTGAGCTTGATTGGGATGTGGCTCCAAAGACAAACTTGACTGGAACGGCCCGGTGAGCGGCTCGGCTTAGTGGCTCAACAAGGGTTAGATGAAGCAGGTAAACAGGTCGATGCACTGTGGGTTAGGTCATACTTTGGGGATGTGTGGATTCTACCCACTACTGACTTTTCAAAACGGAGTCGTTTCATGTAAGTATAAAAGGCAAAAATTTCCTCTTTACCTCAGATTGTTTCCCCGCTAGCTCTCTTCTCTTCTTTTTCTCTGCCTCTTTCTCTAAATCACCAAGAACTCTGATGGAATCCTTGCCGATTTTTGGGTTTTATCACTGAAAACTGGATTTTTCGTTGGAAAACTTGAATTTTCACTGAAAAATTCACTGGATTCTAGGGATTTCCAAAAAATTTCTAGAAAAAAACTAAAAAATCTCCAAAAAACTACTTCACCAATTACTGAAAACTATATCTTTAAAAAAATTCGTGATTCTGATTACTCTCTCGTTTTCTCCCTAACTCTCTCCCATGTTCCCTGTTCTTGTGATCATCGGGGGTTTATATAGGGGTGTGTACTAGATTGAATGAGATTTGAAAATCGAAATTCTTTCTATCTTCTAATACGTTTATCCCTGTTTTAAAAAAAAAAAAAATCCTTTTATCACAGTTTCAAAATTTAAACCTCAAGCTTTGAGTTCTAACAGGATTAAAACTCTGTTTTTATTTTATTTTGTTATCCTTATCCGAAACCCATCGAGAAAATAGATCCAAAAATGGCTGTCTACACTAGAGATTTCTTAAGAATTTACCATTTCAAATTTCTTAGATTTTCATCCTTAGATAATTGTTAAATATTTTCAACCAAAATTTTATTAAATTTTATTATTTTTTCTTTTTTTGAATTGAAAGTAAATATTAATTATTATTATTGAAACTTTATCTAAATTATTCTACAATTTGGGACAAATTTAAAAAAATATTTCTCACCAAAGAATTTTATAAAAATTTATTATTTAAAATTTCTAAAAATTTCATCATTGGATAATTATTATTTATTTTCAAATATTTTATTTTGTTTTATATTTTTATTTTTTCTCAAAATTTAATCATACAAAGTACTTAAAAATAAAAATAAAATCAAAAATAAAAAAAATACCAAAATAATAAAACGGCTCAGCTCGACTGCAGGTAAGGGAAGTGGTTGGAACAATGCAACTTGTGGCTTGGCTTGACTGGAGCCAAGGATAAGGACATGGGTCAAAAATAGGTTAAGCGCTACAGGTCGGGTCATTCGCTAAAAAACATACAGATCTTGGGTTTCTTAAACACCTAAAACAACATCGTTTAACAACAGTATAAAAAATTGAATTCTGTTTTTTTCCTCATATTTTCTTCTCCTCTCTGTCTCTCTCCTTATCTCTTTTCTCTCCCTCTCTCTACCACCTAAAGAACTCAATTGAATCTTCACCAAATTTTAAAAATTTACGTCGAAATTTGGGTTGGTTTGTTAAAAAATCATCGAAAAATTAAATTTTTGCTAGAATCTTTCACCAAATTCTAAAAAACTCATTGAAAAATTCAAATGGAGCCAAAAAAATTCACCAAAATTTGGAAAAATTCATCGAAATTTGAGAATTTTCCAAAAAAAAATCTTTAAAATTCTTTTCTGATTTTGCTTATCTCTTTGCCTTTTTTGGTATATTTTTTTGCCTTTCTATGTGTATTCTCCCTATCTGCTTTTTTGATATGTCTCTTCTGCGTGTGATTCAGGGTGATATTTATAGAGAATAATTAGAAGAGTTTCTGATTAACTATGAATCCACCTTTGACTAGATTTTCGTATTATAAAAAAACATCAGATTCATCCTATTGCAAATTAAAACCAACACCAATTCTACAAATACCAATTCATGGTAAAAATTTATTATTTTTATTTTTCTCTTTTTTGTTACTATTATCCTATTATTTTAACACCAAAAAATTGAAGATAAATTAAATAAAAAACCAAGGAAAAATAAAAAAAATAACAAAAAGATAAAACCAAAAATAAATAAATAAATAAGTAAATAGATAAATAATAAATAAATAAAATATAAAATAATGAATGATTAGGCTTGGTAATCTGGACCCTATTGAACCAGGCCCAATTAGTTCGGGCTTAAATCAAATAGGGTGTCTACAGTTGCTCATCTATATGCATTTCTTGTGCAATAGGAATGATGCAAAGACATAAACACCCTTCATAGCCAGATAATTAATTCATCAGCTCATTTTCCTTTTTCTCTCTCTCTCTCTCTTTTTTTAAAATTAGACACTCAGACTTATTGAATATAAAAACTCTTCTAAGCAGAGGCTCACAATTTTTAAAAAATAGATAAGGCTCATTTAAACGGAGGCCCAATGACTTTTGAAAAATAAATAAGGCTCATTTAATCAAAGGCTCAACGGCTTCTAAAAATAAATAAGTCTCTTCTAAACAAAGGTTCAACAACTTCGACTTTTAGAAAATAAATAAGGGTCATCTAAATAGAGGCTTAATAACTTTTGGCAACATAAATAAGGCTATTCTAAATAGAGGCTCAATAACTTTTAAAAAATAAATAAAGCTCCTCTAATTAGAGGTTTAACGACTTTCAAAAAAATAAATAAGGCTCCTCTAAAGAAAAGCTCATCACCTTTTGAAAAATTAAATAAAGTTCCTCTAATAAGAAGCTTAACAACTTTTAAAAAATAAATAAAGCTATAATAAGAGGCTTAATAACTTTGAAAAAATAAATAAGGCTCCTCTAAACAGAGGAATGATAAATTGTGTTTGCAAAAAATTTAGAAGATTATGCCCGGAGGTCTTACAAGTCATTCTTAATATTGAAAAATATCTTTTTCCAAAGATCAAAATCTTACCTCTGAGGTTTTCTTTTTTCAAATGAGAAGTTGAAATTCTTTCATTGGAAAGTTTTCATATTTATCTCCTCTATAAGGAATTCTTGCACTAAACATTCTCACATGCAATGCATGCTATGCACTAAACATTCAAAAATACAATGCCTGTTATGCAAACGTCAAGCTTTCTTTTAAAAGTTTAAAATCTCTTGTCATGAAAATTCTTAATCTTTCATCAAAATCAAAACTTTGTAAAGAATATCATGATAATGATGCAAATGCAACAGTTTAGATTTTCACAATACTACAAATGTCATATTCTATATCATGATTCATATGTTCATTGCATGATGCAAGTGCATAGCCAAACCAAAGTTTTAAATATTTTTCAAAGAATATATATGTATTGTGTAAATAACAATGCAAATGCAATGCATATAATACAGATGTCAATGTCATAAAATTCTAATTAAATGTGGTAACATGGTTCTCAAGACCTTACCATCTCATATTTTTCCCTTTTTATATCCTCAACACTAGCAATTTCAAACCAAATTCTATCAATTGATCCACATTATTTTCATCACTTAATCACAACTTACAAGTTTTTCAGCGATAGCAATTTTAAAACAAATTTTATCTATTGATCTACATTATTTCCATCAAAACTCACAGGGTCTCAGTACTAGCAACTTCAGAATAAATTTTATCAACCGATCCACATTATTTCCATTATTTGATCATAATTCACAAGTTATGTCGCCCAATCTATTATCATATTCATCACTTGGCGCACAATGTGTCCTTCCAAATCACCTTTTCAAGTTTTTATCATTTCTTTATTTTTTTGCCCACATTGTCTTGGATTTCTTTTCAAAGGAATGCAATAATCTTTTATGAACATCATCATTCATTCATTATTATTTCAATTTTTGCCAAGTTTTTGTCATTTTTTCATTTTTTTTTGCCCACATTGTCTTGGATTTCTTTTCAAAAGAATGCAATAATCTCTTATGAACATCATCATTCATTCATTATCTTTTCAATTCTTGAAAAATATAATACAATCAATCATTTCCTCAATTTATTCTGGGGATGCAAAAATAAGAGAGCACCAGGTGAATTGGGATAAAGGTAATCAATGAAGAGTGAGTTTGGTACAAGAATAAATAGGCTAAGAACAAATTCAAAGATGTCATTAGGAATAGTATTGAATGATACAACAATGTCCAAACAATGAATACTTAGATAATTCTTAACATTAATCTATAATTTTTTTAAAAAACTCATTCCATTGACTTTCAAAATTATATTGAGCTCATTGAACTTTGCCCCAGCTTTAAAGAATTTTCAAATGTCTTTAATCTTTCATATATTTGAATTGTCCATCCAACTTTCAACTCAAATATTTTTCTACCCAAATAGTCATTTTAGGTTTTTAATTTAAGTATTCTTTTTATTTCTTTTTACATTTTTTTCATTTTTCATTTTTTCTCTTTTCTTTCTTTTCTTTCATTTTTTATTTTTTTCTCATTTTTTCATTTTTTTCTTTATTTTTTTATTTTTTTATTTTTTCATCCACCATTGATTTCTCTCACACATCAATCTCTAAAACACAAAAACATAGCATAATTCTATTGCTCCATCACAAGCATGCCTTAGCCCAATATATGATCATTCAATTCGAACATTCACACTTGATTAAAATGAACTTTTAAAGGTTGTAATATAGGCTATGATAAGGGGTCATGAAAGAATTGGATAAAATAAGCTCAGAACACATGTTTAAAGGGTTCTAACCAAAAGATTATCTCCCATTATCTTATGCAACTTGGGATTTTGCCTCATTCCACATCATTTCACTACTTTTTTTTCACTCATCTTATTCCTCACAAAAGGATTCTCATTACTTTGCCCTAACTCATTGGTGGCATTCATTTTTTTTTTATGTAAAGGGTTCTTTTTTTTTTTTTTGAGTTTATCTTTGAGACCTTTTGCTATCTTTTGCCTCTTTTCTTTTTCAAGCATATTTTCTCAAAATTTATCCCTCAGTATAAAAGGTGATCTTTAGTTGTGGTTCCTTAAAAAAAATTATAATAGACTCAAAATGGTAGCGATGGATTGTTTTACGAATGGTAAAAAAAAGGTAATTTTTCATCGTAAATGTGAATGCCTTTCTTGAAAATTATCTATTGAACAAAGATAAACTTATGAGTTTTTATAAAAGACTACATATCTTCAAGACATATCAATTTTACATCTACTAACAGCTTGTTTTTTTTGCTCAAATAGTTTTCACAGATTGAACTTTATCAATGTGAATGAGTTTTCAAAATTAAATCTCAAAATTATTGTTGTAATTGTCTAAACATTCATCATTTAGAATTTGAGAATGGGAATTAAACAAAGTATAGAACAATAGCTTAGATGAAAGAGAAAAATGTAATGAAATGCATCAATTTGCCTTTTATTAAAATGATAACAAATGAAATCCTATTGGATAAAAGAAATCCTATCATTATTTTTAAAGAAATCTCAAAATGACAAGCCATTTTCAATTAGCCTTAACATCTTTTTTCAAAATTATGCTTTCATATGATCAGGAAAAAGGCTTTTATGAACATTTGGCCTCTCATAATTTGTTGAATCTCATTAAGTCTTTTCAGATCAAACTCATTTTTAATATTTACTCAAAGCATTAACATTGTGATTGGGCAATGGATTGTCATTAACATTAGGTATTGTTTTCCCTCATGTATCAAAATTTATCATTCCATCCTTGATTAATTGTGGCACTTCATGCTTTAAGACAGTGTAATTTTTAGTGAAATATCCAGCAATTTCATAGTGATAGTCACAGTGAGCTGCATGGTCATACCACTTGAGATAGAATAGCTTGACCAGTTCTAAACTATTATGGTAATCAAGTGGTTGTTGTATAGCTCTTAGTACAATTTTGTATAAGTCATGAGGATTAGGTCAAATATGGGTTTTTCTTAGGTAGTTTGTAGCTCTCATGAATTATTTGTTGGGCTAGCAGAATGAAACTGAGATCTTGCTGAAGGTTGAGTGTTTAGGTTATATATAAGAGCTTGAGGTCTAAAAGCAAGCTAATAGGTCAGAGGGTATGATGATAGTGGGATTGGTTGGTATTGATAGGGTGAGGTATTATTCACTACAAGATAATATGGAGGGTAAACTTATAATGGATAAGTCTGATAACCTTTGAACTATTGTCTGTCAAAGCCTATAACTTGGGCTTTAATCTCATTTTTCCTTAAAGCTTTCTTAGTGGGAGCTTTTCCTCTTTTCAACTTGCCATTTTTAATGGCATTCTTAATGATTTTGCTTGAGATCACTATGTCAATAAAATTTTTTGTTGCATTTCTTATCATTTTTTCATAATAAGGAGATTTCAAAGTGTTGATAAACAACACTGTAGTTTCTTTCTCAGTTAGAGGAAATTGTACTTGAATATCTATATTCCTCTACCTCTTGACGTATTCTTTAAATGATTCGATAGTTTTTTTTTTTTTTCATATTTTGCAAAGATAAACGATTAAGAGTTAAATCTATGATATGTCGATATTAACTAATGAAATAAGGGGTATATCATTCCACGAATGAATGTGAGTCTTATCCAGCTAGACATACCATCTAATAGCGAAGCGAATACGATTATTTTGGAATATGTGCATAAGTAGCTTTTTATTATTAGAATGGGCTGTCATTTTTTGATAGTATACAGTAATGTGAGTCTTTGGGCATTTTGTATCATCATACTTTTCAAACTCTGGTACCTTAAACTTTGAAGGAATAACAACATCCGAGAATAAACAAAACCCAACAGCATCTACAAAACCATAAAAATCAATTTTTTCCATCGCTTACAGCCTTTTTTTAGCATACTAATCTTTTGGTCAACTATCGAGTCCTTCAACGACTTCATCACTTATGCCTTTAATTTTTCCTTCTCTTTTAGATCATCCAAATCAGGGAGTTGGGTTGGTTCTACTACGTTCTTAATAAAGATAGGATTTATATAGCTTTAGTAATGTCTTGGATTTAAAGCTAATGGTATTCTAAAGTATATGTACCTTACAGGGTATATGAATTACTGTGGTGGTGCCTTTTGTGTGGATTGAGCTTGTTGCGACCAAAATTAAAAGGATATATAGAGTCAGCCACCTCTTGTGATTAATGGTCCTACTGGTTAGTATTTTTTTCTATCTTCTTTCCTTTATTTAACTTGTTCAAAGCATCCAGAATCTTATTCAACTCTTTTTTAAGCTTATCTTGAGCTTTCTTTATCCTCTCGAGACGATTGAAATTTTTTTATTTCATTTGTCTAGCTTGAGCTCTTGTATTATATTAGTGAGTTGATTGTGTGGGGTTCTTACTTAGTGAAACTATCCTTGAACCTTAAGTACCATAATTGTGTCATTATTAGAAATACTATGCTTTATTTGATATTTGATACATGAATGGAACGTACATTTCTATGGATGAAATCTAAGATGTGGCAAATATTCCATATATGCATAATGTGAAATATGAAAATGATGCATGATATGATAGTGCGAATGCATAAAGTCAAACAAACAAAATGGTTAGATCACAAACTGTTTCTTTTTGTGTCCTAACTTTGGGTTACATCTATTAATGGGTATGAATGACTATATTTTAAGGTTGGCCTTTTAGGTGTAGATTATATACAGGGTTAAGTGACTTTAACCACTAAAGGTACCCAAATTGTTCCTTACATTATTGTCTATCACAACTAGTAAGGTATTCTAATCCTCACCCACTATATGCTACCAATAGAAAGGATTCAATTTGAGTATAAGTATTTTGCTAGTCATTACAGAGATTATCATCTCACGAGAACGTAGGTACTTTACTCCTCCCAAAGGGACAAAGCCTGGGTATAGAACTCATATAATATAAATGCATGTGATAAGGTGTGTGAAGAACATATAATTTTCAACCCTATCAGTAAAAGACAACAAAGAAAAGAAACATTAATAAACATAATAATTACACTTTAAAACCATTAGACCAAAGGATTGGATAAATTTAAAATTTTATGGCCTGACTCTTTATATATCCTCAGTTGAGTCATCAAACAATCATAACATATAGATTTAAAAATCTATAGCTAGATTTAACAAATGGAATAACCACCAATCTTTTTTAACTAGGTGTGATTGGTCACCTAATGAATCTATCTCTTTTAAGGAGCTCCTAAGCTTGACTAAAGGTCCTTAAAAGAATAAGTTCGGGTCTACTAATTAGAACAGGATTCAAAAATTCAGTTACATATGAAAAAGGTTATAGCACTCCTGCATGTCCATCCAAATGATGGTACCATTTAATTTTAAACTATTTTAACAATTATCTTGGTTCTAATGGTTTTTATTTAATGTTTAAATATTGAAAATAACTTTCAAGATTTCTCCATCAATCTGGTAGAATTCTTAAAAATATTTCTTCACCTCAAGAGTATTCAAGAATCCTATTTGTTTTCTTAAAAAGGATCAGTCGTCGAAAAAAATGTTTAATCATCATTTTTTTATTGAAAATATTTCTAATTCATCCACCATTTTGATCAAAATTAGAAATATCTTCTCCCTTAAAAATTTCTTAAATAATCAACCATTTGCGATTACTATTAATTTCATCCTCTGAATTTATTTTTTATTTTACAAGTTTTATTTCTAAGTTTTTCACAATTTGGGCCAATTTAAAATTTTTCTTTTTTTTTATTTCTAAATTTTTCACTATTTGGATCTAGTTAGAAATTCTTTTTTTGTTTTTTTTCTTTGAAAAGAAAATAATATGACAATTATTTTTTTGAAGTTTTATTTAAATTCTTCTACCATTTGGGACAAATTTAAAGAAATTTTTTACCTAGAGATTTCTTCGAAATTTATTGTTTGAAATTTTTAAGATTCTCATCATTGGATAATTGTCAAATATTTTCAACCAAAATTTTATTAAATTTTTTTTTGAATTGAAAATAAATATTAATTATTATTATTGAAACTTTATCTACATTATTCCACAATTTAGGATAAATTTAAAAAAAAAAATTTCTCACCTAAGAATTTTATAGAAATTTACTATTTAAAATTTCTAAAATTTTTATCATTGGATAATTATTATTTATTCCTAAATATTTTTTTATTTTTTATTTTTTATTTTTTTCAAAATTTAATAATACAAAAACACTTAAAAATATAAATAAAATAAAAATATCAAAATAGAAAATGGCTCTGCTCGGCTAAAGAACTTGGCTCGACTGCAGGCAGGGGAAGCAGCTAGAATGGCATTGCTCGTTGCTTAATTTGGCTGGAGTCAAGGATAGGGATGCGGATAAAAAACAAGTCGAGCGATACGGGTCAAGTCACCCAATAGAAAATATGGGGATCCTGGGTTTCTTAAACGCCCCAAATGATGTCGTTTAACAATAGTATAAAAAATCGAATTTTTTTTTTCCTTAGATTTTCCTTTCTTTTTCTCTCTCTCTACCACTCAAAGAACTCCGATTGAATCTTCATTAGATTCTAAAAATTTATGCTAAAATCTGGGTTGGTTCACCGAAAAGTCACTGAGAAATTCAATCTTCATCAGAATCTTCCACCGAATTTTGGAAAAGTCATCAAAAAAATTCAAACGATGCCAAAAAATTCACCAAAAACTGAAAAATTCACTGAAATTTGAAAATTTTTCAAAAAGTTTTCTAAAAAAAATCTTCAAAATTCTTCTCTAATTTTGCTAATCTCTTTGCCTTTTTTGTATATATATTTTTTTGCCTTTCTATATGTATTTTGCCTCTTTACTTTTCTTATCTATCTCCTCTATATATGATTAGGACTCAACTCAACCTCATATCCTTTGATGTTAGAACCATAAATCTTGGTGATTTCTACAAGATGATGATAAAAGCCCTTGATAAAATTTACAAAGAACATAGATACATTGCAAACTTAGTGAATAACTCCAAAAGTTAGAAAGACCATGTTCTTACTCCTTTTCAAGATTACAGATCAAATGTTCTTTCAAAGATTCTTCATGTCTTTGTAGTCATAGGAAAAAGAAATATTTTAAGAAAATCAGACCTCTCAGAAACCCTCACTTTTTCAAACATAAGAAAATTTTCAAATCAACAAAAAAACCTAGAAGATTTCAAATTTTCAAGATTTGGCTCCCTTATGACATAACATCAAACTGGTGCCTAACTTTTTTGGAGACATGCCTTTCACTATAGTAACCTAGTTTAGTATTCTTTAGTATAGTAACTTTTCTTCTCTTAAGTGGATCAATGGTTTGTTTGATAATTCTACAAGATTTTTTGATACAAAGGATCCACAATACAGTGACAACTGCAGAGCATACTTAATTTGTAACATTATAAACTATGATATAGAAAACTCTTTCTAATTATAAATCTAACAACTGAAGAAATAGGAAGAAATTATCAAAAAAGAGGAGAATTTTTAGCAAAACATATTTATAGAAGATGATTTCTTACAAAAGAGAACTTCTTGGGGAAGTTAGGACTTGGTTCTCCAAGAATAAGTTATACAAGAAAAAAGTAAGTAAATAGTAACCAAATAAGACCTATAATAATGATAATGGGTCATTGACTAAACATAAAGCAATCTACTTCCTTTATGAAACACTGGTCTACTTTATATCTACTTTGTTTTTTTGTTGGTAACCAAATAACAATAGTTACTTTAAAACTTGACAAAAAACACTAGTCTACATTCTCATTATGAACTAAATTTCTAACTGGATTAGCCTTGGTCTAAAAAATCTTCAAGTTATTGGATGGATAAATAATTGTCTACCCATTGAAATAACTCTTTTTTCAGGTTTGCTAGGTCTTGATCACAGTCTTGGAATAGTTAACTGTTGTTATAATAACAACAGTTGTTATTATAATATTCAAATAATAATAGTCTTCTCAAAAACCTCTACTTCTTTTTCTAGATCCATAAAAACTTTTTTGAAACCAAAATATTAAGCTCCAAAAGAATATGTCAAATTTACAAAGTTTGATCAATGTATTCTCCTAGCTGGAGCTCAAGAGTATTTTGTTACTCTTCAAATTCTTGAAGAATTTTCACAATAATGGCTGGACCAAGGATATACTTATATCCACTTTGTTGCTATCAGAATTGTTTTAAACTTTCATGACAGAAAAAGGTATTTCTACTTGTACCAAGATGGCTTTGTTGGATACAAGATTCAATGATTATCAACTTGCAATACTAGGCATAGTTGAGACGACAATTAATGCTGAAACTATCTTTTTCGTAGTCTTCCCAAATTATAGCATGTCTCTTCATGACTTGACACTACTAGATGTTTTAAAAGTTCAAGAACAAATTGTAAGAATTGGGATGAAAAGATTCCAAGCAACCCTTCACTATCAAATGGCATACAAAATTTAAGATCATGCCATAAACTGGCCTCTACCTAACTCTAATGATTCAATTTTTGAAAAGCTAAAAGCTGTAAATAAAAAACTTAGATGTGTTCATATTCCAAAATAGATCTCGAATGAAGAATTTGCTATTTTGTTTCCTAAGTTGTGGACAATAAATTACCAAAAGATTTGAAAATAAGATGAGCCAATCAAACATTTAGATCCTTTCTACAAGGATAAACCCAAATGATACTATGACAATTGAGTTTGATCACAGCAAAGGTAACATTTTTTTTTCTTTATCAAAGTAACTTTAATAAAGTAGGCTTGACTTGAATACGTATTGAGTTAGATAACTCAAATGATTCAAATGAAACACTTTTATGGTTTTCATATTCATGTCTGTTAGTGGGGTTTGGGATTCATCATTGATCTCATAGAAATAATCTTTAAAGAAAAGAGGTTTAGGAAAAGGTTTGGATAACATAGTTTGGAAAACATTATCCTTTCCTTTTATATGTGTTGTGGTAAAGGAGTACTTTGAAAACCATTAGGAGAGTGTGAGAAACTGTACATTTGGCATCTGTTTTTTCTTGAAATTAAGCATCTGATCAAAAGCTAACATATCTAGTTCCACAAGAAAGTGATATCCAATGAGGTGAAATTCAAATCTTTGGTTTCATATTTTACTGCTAAAATCTCTTTTAGCGTAGAGTGGTAATAGATTTTCAAATCTTTGAATATATTACTTTTGTATTTACATATTTGTTTAGTTCTATCTTTTTCTTCAATAAGGATAGTCGACCAAAACTTATCGCTCACATCTGTTTGCAATATTCTTTTGCTATCTGAGGGAATCTTTAAAGTTGGAAATAACTGTGATCCTAAAATTTTTTGGGTTATTTGATAACTTGAGAATATTTTAAAGGTAATAGGGTTGCTAATAAAGTCTATAAAAAATATATTCGGGTTGTTGATAAAGTCTATAAAGAATACATTCTCATCAGCTGAAAGTAGTATCTAATAAGGTAAAATTCAAATATTTGGATTCCATATTTCATTGCTAAAATCTCTTTTAGCGTAAAATGGTAATGAATTTTCAAATATTTAAATCTATCACTTTTGTATCCATATATTTGTCTGGTTCCATCTTTTTCTTCGATAAAGATTGTTGACCAAAATTTATCGTTTGCATCTGTCTACGATATTTTTTTACCATATGAAAAAATCTTTAAAGTTAGAAGTGACTGTGATTCTAAAATTCTTTAAATTATTTGACTGAAAAATATTTGAAAGGTAATAAAATTCTTAATAAAATTTGTAAAAAATACGTTTTCATTAGTGATTTTAAAAAATATAAACATAAATATAGGTTTTTGTCACTTCATAAAAGTTTGATTTTTTTAAAAAAATAAAAAAAGATTTGAACATAAAATATATAGTCATATGTTTCAAAACTATGATCAAGACTTATCAGGTCTAAAAAAATTTATTTTAATGGATAAACAACTGTTTATCCATTGAGTACCTTGAAGAATTTTCAAAAGCATTTAATAACGAGTTTCGGGTCCATGTGTTTTACTAATATGTAAGATGTCATGAATATGTGTAAAATATTAGTATCAGATACCTCATTTCTTAGGTCAAAACCAATAAATATTGGTGGTTTTTAAAGAAACAAACGCAGAACAGAAGGACAAGAGTCGTGGAGGCGACGCGCGGAAGAGATATTAGGGAGACGTAAAATGTTCAGTGAAAGAGGTCGGCTACGGGAAATGTAGACCACCAACGCGTGGACGCACGCTCTTATTTGCATAAAAAAGCAAAAAGCCTGCTAGATTATTATATGTATACTTGGTAGGAGTAGATAAATAAATGATAAAACTGTGACAGAAATGGAAAAGGCCCACATGTGTTAGCAACTATGCGATGCAAATTGCAGAGAAAAGAGACAGAAAGAGAAACAGAGACATAATTTTATTTTATTTTATTTTTTAAGGGCTCTGTTTCGCCCCCAACCGTATTGTGCTTGCACTTGACTTGCTACTTTTTTCTCAGCAAAATATATATTATGTTTTAGTGTGATATATACCACATAATTATACAGCAATGAGGTGCGTGCATGGAAACCTATCTTATTTAGTTCTGCCCTTGTAATCTTGGAATTATATGCCTGCATGCCCCCTTTGGACTTGTACGAAATTTAAATTAATATACGCGTACTCCTTTTTTTATAATTATGATTATGGATTGGGAGACTCCGGGTTGTTAGAATCAAACACTCTCTTGCTCAAATTTGGGATATCAGACGGAGAGCTAGAGAAATATTAGCAGACAAGTAGTATTAGTGTAGTTTTCTTGCTCTCTCTATATATATTATCCCAAAATTACCTTGTCTATGCAAGACTGCGATGGTGCCATGTTGATGATGGGAAAATTTAAAAGAATCCTATTATATATTGTGTCATCATAATTCATGCCTAATAAAACCAGGTTGCATAACATAAGATTGAGTGATATTCTTTGGACATATTTGTATATAAAAATAATAAATACCCGAGTCATTAATAAATTACATGATTTATATGTGTATATATATATATACATATAATATTTTATTGAATTTATTTAAATAATTATATATTTTATATTAGTAATATAACATAAAGCAAATAGTCCTAAAATCATTTATAACATTCATATATTAGAATTTAATAATTACGTATAATATTGACCCAAACTTTAATTCCACTAACTATATTCAACACACATATATATATATATATATGTTTATATATATGTGATATTTGACAAATATTATCAAGTTATATATTCATCATGCATACTATCAAAGTTTTTTAATATAAATTAATAAAAGGGCAAAATTCTATATATTTTGGATATATAGGAATAGGACTATGATCCTTTCAAGAATGAAAGTTTCTTGTGGAGAAGGCCGAAGGGCATATGTTATATATATAAAAAAGGTCAACCATTAAAATAAGTCCTCCATTGATTGCATTTTATATACAATTAAGCTAATTATTATATATTACAGAGAGAGAGAGAGAGAGAGAGAGAGAGAGGAATTGGGTAAGTCAATTTGTATTAGATAGGACAGAGATTATTTGAATGAATTGTTGCCTTCACCAGAAGGTCCTGAGGAAATTTATATATAAGCAATTAGATAACTAAGAAAAAGAAGCAAAGTTGATCTCATTATATTAATTAATTAAGCATAAAATAAAAGGTTATCGTGCCATTTTCAAATGCTCTAAAATTTTGTATTTGACACTAATTGACAACTCTTTTTTTTTTTTTGGTTTAATATGTATAAGCCTCATGTCTTGCTATAACTCATATATAAGTGTTATTTATAAAAGAAAAAAAAAAGATTTTGCTATCTAATTAATACAATACAATTGCATTTCCCCTTTAATCGAGTCATAGGTTTGATGAAATTCAGCGACAAATGAAGATGCTATCCTTTCCTATCCCATTTTGTTGGGGTTGAAAACGAAATGAAAATAGGCACTTATAGATTAAGGTTAAAACCTAGCAAAAAAAGCTACAAAATCTCAGATCATTTGGATTGATACAGCAGTTGACAAAAGGATGTTTATGTCGGTTATAGAACTAGTGAGCTGAGAAGAGAAGTTGTGTTTGAATATTTGGGGGTGAAATGTATAAAGCAAAGAGAAAAAAGGAGCTAAAGTCAGTATCAACTGCCCTTTTTTGTCTTGCTTAATAGACGTTTTCAAGTTTTGATGTGAGTTAACGCCTAAGCCAAATCCAATGTCCTTTTCCTGCTTTACACCCTCTTTTTGCATTCTTCTTGACACGTGCTTCCTCTTTCTCTTTCTCTTTCTCTTTCAGTATACACTCTAGTTTAATATCATGAAAACCATGAATGAGCTAGTGTGGGATGGGATTCAAGCAGCTGTATTCAAAAGGCCCTTCCTCTCTCTTTCTCTCTTTGCTTTCTTTTGTGACCCCACAGCCTATATATACACATACCTCCTTCACTTGTTTTCTTCACCACTTAGAACAATTGCAGTAATACATGGCATTCAATTTCATGTTTTCTTTATTTGCTTCAATCTTCTTCGTTTTTCTCTTCCGTTCTCTTCTTAAATTCTTCAAATCCAATAGCCGGGAACTACCTCTCCCTCCAGGCACCCTCGGTTGGCCTTACATCGGTGAAACCTTTCAGCTCTACTCCCAAAACCCAAATCTCTTCTTTGCTTCAAAGCAAGAGAGGTCTATACCTCTTCTTGTTCCTTATTCTGCTCTTCCCACTACTCTTTTCTTTTAAATGTAATGCATTTTTATAGTGACCGGTGGTTCTGTTTTGGTGTATAGGTATGGTTCCATATTCAAGACCCACATACTAGGCTGTCCTTGTGTGATGATTTCGAGCCCAGAAGCTGCAAAATTCGTGCTCGTAACCAGAGCCCATCTCTTCAAGCCAACATTTCCAGCAAGTAAAGAAAGGATGTTAGGCAAACAAGCCATCTTCTTTAGCCAAGGGCAGTACCATGCCAAATTGAGGAAGCTTGTTCTCCGTGCATTCATGCCTGAAGCCATCAAAAGCATCGTCTCCAGCATCGAATCCATTGCCAAAGATTCCCTCCAGTCATTGGAAGGGAGGTTGATAACCACTTTCCAAGAAATGAAAACAGTAAGCTTCTCTTCTCTTTTATTGGTGCTACATACGCTTCTCTCTAAAAACAGAGAAAAAGCAGGGGTCCTCTGTATTTCTTGCCCTAGTTCTGTTTCCCCTGTTCTGGTTTTACCTTATTAAGAACGGTACAAAACAGTTGGTTTTAGTTTTACGTAAACATTTTACACAATTTGTTGATATGTTGCTCAAATTTTGCAGTACACCTTCAATGTTGCGCTACTATCAATATTTGGAAAGGATGAAGTGCTTTACAGAGAAGATCTAAAGAGGTGCTACTACATTCTTGAGAAGGGTTACAACTCGATGCCCATTAACCTTCCTGGTACACTTTTCAACAAATCAATGAAGGCAAGGAAAGAGCTTGCTCAGATTCTAGCCAAAATTATATCAACCAAGAGTCAAATGAAGCTCGATTGCAATGACTTGCTCGGGTCTTTCATGGGTGACAAAGAAGGCCTCACCGATGAACAAATTGCTGACAACATTATTGGCGTTATCTTTGCTGCTCGGGACACCACCGCTAGCGTACTGACATGGATAATTAAGTACCTTGGAGAAAACCCGAGCGTTCTTCAAGCTGTCACGGTAAGATTATCTGCTTTCTATCCACCAAAGATGGAATTTATTTAATATGACTATGATAGCGCTCTTGGAGTGACATGGTTTTATTGTGGCTTTACTTACAGAAGGAACAAGAGGCTATAATGAGAGGTAAAGAGAAGTGCGGTGAGGAGCACACTCTTACTTGGGCAGATACAAAGAAGATGCCAATAACTTCTAGGGTGATTCAGGAGACACTTAGGGTTGCTTCAATTTTATCTTTTACCTTCAGAGAAGCGGTGGAAGATGTTGAATATGAAGGTTAGTCGTTTGCCACGAATCTGACAAAATATTATATAGCAGTACAACCGATTTTTCTGTTTAGTTTTATTCTTTTGTGCTAGTAGCTTTACTTTTTTTGTTTTTTCTTGTAAAAAAATATTGTTCAGGGTATCTTATACCAAAAGGATGGAAAGTTTTACCACTTTTTAGAAACATTCACCACAACCCAGAAATCTTTCCAGATCCTGAGAAGTTTGATCCCTCAAGATTTGAGGTAAATTTTGCAAAATTTTGATGTTTTATTTTATAAAATATTACCCAGTACTAATACGTTTATATATTGCTGAAATCTTTTGGGATACCACTCACCTAATGCATACTACTTTTGCTCAATGATTTAACAGGTTGCTCCAAAGCCCAATACGTTTATGCCATTTGGCAATGGAACCCACTCCTGTCCAGGGAATGAGTTAGCCAAGCTGGAAATTATGGTCCTCCTCCATCATCTGACTACAAAGTACAGGTACCGATTTTGTTGACAGTCTTGGCAATCTGTCTTTTCAGTTGTGGACTGTTTTCTATTAATAGAAAAATTAAGAATATCTGCTGACGTGAGCAATATATTTTGGTGGCATTTTGCTTGCAGGTGGTCTATGGTGGGTACAAACAGTGGGATACAATATGGTCCTTTTGCTCTTCCCCAGAATGGTTTGCCAATCAGATTAATCGGAAAATCATAGCCTAAGAGTTAAGAGTCCCCAACGACTCCAGGCCAGGGAATTCTCAATTTTAAAATATATGTAGGCAACACAGCAGCAGGCTTGATGAAGCAAAGAAGGCAAAGCCCCAAAGGAAGTTCCTAGATTGAGGAGAAAGAAAGAATTAAAGCTTTTATCTCTTTTTGGCCAAAAGACAACCAAAAGAAGAGTCTCTCATCCCATAACACAAAAGGAGACCTCCAAGTGTACAGAAGAGTCTCATCCCATAACACAAAAATGGAAAAGGAAAATCTGCAAGAAAAATGACCAATGGTTTTTACGTGTGTTCATTTGCTTAATTCATCAAGTCCGCAAGGCAAAATAAAAAGAGAGAATCAATTATTGAAAATTTGATTGATACTTATAGTACTAGCTAGCGTACAAACTGACCTATAATCATCTGTTTACTCTTATCAGTAATGATTATTGGTTTTAATTTGCTCTCTGCAGTGCAATAATTATATATATATATAGCAATTAGCGAAGACAATTTGAATGAGAAAAGTAGTAAGGCCCTAATTGCTTAATTTGCATACTTTACATTTCAATCACCATTATTACGCTCCTTTTGACTTGCTATCACTTAGAAAGTTGAAAGTGAAAATCTTAGCCAAAACTTGCGACTTGGGATCTTCGTTTCTGGTAACAAAAAGCACGTGTCCTTCCTCATTAATAAATAATTAATGTTATGGTCCCAATATTATGTCCCAATAATATGGTGATCATTCAGCGTTAGCACTGGTAGCTTTCTAAACTCTCCTTTGAGGGAAAATCGTCTCGATACAGATTGTAATTATAATAGGGAGGATTATTCAATTCGTCATGAATGAATCATTAACAAGAAATCTTCATGTTAACATCATATCGGATCAAGAGTTGTTTCGTAGATTGGATTAATGTCCTTTGAAAATTACTGAGAAAATCATCTGTCACCCAATTGTATGATCTACTTCCCAACTACAAACCACCAGCACACCAAGGATATTGAATTTTCCGCCCCCGGCCCTTTAGCTCCCTGTCTTTACAGCAATGCTGGCCGTAACAGTAAGTATTACTATCATTATTATTATTATTAAACGGAAGCTAAGGGTGTATGAGCATAAGATTCGTTTTGATTGAGAAACAGTCACCAATCAGATTGTGTCTAAATCAGGCAACCAACAGAAAGCAGTAGGAGCTAGTCAGCGGTGCCAGCCATTATACGTTTTGATTGATCTTTTCTGAAAACATATACTATGATATTATTATTATTATTATGTTAACTAGTACTAAGAAGGATATTCAAAAGCTTGTGATGAGCATCCGGTCTGGTGCAGCACTGTTATGAATATTACAATTTATAAAAATTTATATAAAGAAAACGCACGTGACTTACATAGATTCACAAGTCATGCACCAACAAACTCTCCCTCTCAAGTGTCAAGTTCCATCTCATGCTATTATTATTTATGCATTTGCAAATCTCACGTGGCTTCAAAATGACACTAATATGTATGAATATCTAAATTCTAAGGTAGGTCAAACAGTTATGCATACTTCTGTTTAAGCTCACATCCAGGACTCGACTCCAGTTTATCAAACATTTAACAAGTTAAGGCCTGTTTATCAAACTCAATGTATAAAAGCTCCTTTCAATAATCAAAATGTATACAACATTCAGCACTCCACTCCATTCTCACTAGAACAACATATACATGCAAGCAAACTGAATGTTTAACATCTGAATACAAATATGTTGCTCTAATTAACCAATCCATGCAGCTTGGTGCAGTGGAAGACACATTTAGCTCACTAATTTCAGATCATTAAAAGCTCATCATTTTACATCTATTCCCCATAACGTAAAATGCCACCTCTTAACTGCAAAAGTTGCACTAGGTAAATTGAGATTAAGATTTCCCAAGTTAAATTAGCTATCAAACACATGGCTTCAAGCCTACAAGTCAACAAGTACATTCCTTTGAAAAAGAGAGGAAATATTCACAGTGAAAAGTACACACCTTCTCCACATCTGTTGTGCCCGAGACTTCTTGTGTTTTATTCTTAAGTAGCTCAACCCGAGCTTGAATAAGGCGATTATGTTCTTCAACCTATAAACAAATAGGAAATAGTAAGACTGCTATATCTTTCCAATGTTTTCAATGTTTTCTTATCTATTGATTAGAACAAAGCAAAATCAATGAGGGTAGACCATAACATGTAATTTGAGTCAAACTGCAAACCAAGTCTATAAACCCCAAGAACACAGAATTCTACTTCATTTGAAAACAGTCCACAAATTTTTTGTATGATTATTTTGAAGGCTTACCTAACTCTCTTCATACTTTAAGCATAAAAATGATAAGAACATGAATATATTATAGACTGAAAAAAGGGAAAAGGGTTATGATCGCCTCCTAAGTAACTTTGAAATAGAGAAACTTCATGAATTCATTTCTTACCCTTTCCAGCAGGCCCCGTAAGTACTGGATCTCACCTTTCTTTGCTGTTGACAGATGGTGCACCGCATCTATTACATTAGTCCTGCATTCAAACTCCTCTCCAGTTCAAATGAAAGAAGTGCAGCCAACATGGCTCCATGTGAACATAAAACATGGTATTCGAGTGCAAAATCATGAACAGTAATCACCATAGACAAAATAATAGTTTTAACTATAACTACAGTACAAAAAAAAAGAACAGTCTTAACTCATCTTCATTTAGCATTTTTTTTCCATGAAAATGCTAAAATACATGTTTAGAACCACTTTTGAATCACAGAGTTCATCAGAGTAAAACAACAGCATCAATGACAATTTTTCCATAAAAAATGCTGAAATACATGTTTAGGACCATTTTTGGATCACAAGGTTCATTCCAGTAAAACAAACAACAGTAATATATCAATGACAAAATTTCCAATTTATGTGAAATCTGTCAGTGCCAACTCGCTTCCCTAGTTTCCATCCAACTGTGGATCCTAACCTCAACCAGGAGTAGATACACTACCAAAATAAATGCATCAAGTGGTAGCAGCAAGCAGGGCTTGCTCGACAGGCAACAAGTGATAGAACTCTGTGGCCTTTGAAGCTTGATAAACAAATACACATAAAATTGTGTATGGTTTCCTGATTCTGTCAGCTCATTTATTTGAGTTTTTCCTGATTAGCCTAGTGTCCAAAATACGTTCAGTGTATACAACATCTGTCCTTCTGGTTTATAAAGACTTGATTAAAAATTTTCAACATGATCCGAATACTTGGTTCAAGAGTGTGAATACAACTTGAAAATGGAAGGCTAACACAAAACTAGAATTTCAGTTCTAAATTCCAGAATAAGAAGCTTATATAATTCAAATCTGTGACAATCCAATTTGAAACAGCATATATTGAAATAGGATTGAATAGCAAAAGTAATCCACTGTTATCAGTTAACCAACTAACATTCAAAGAATGTTAAACCAGATGGTACCTACTTTTCGGAAAACAAAGGGTCAAGACATTGTTCTTCCACAAGTTGCTCCACAGTATCAAGGGCAGTTCCTACCTACAAAACAAAGAAACTTAAAAATTCAAGGTCATCTGCATAGCAGTGATATGATAGATGCACACCAATGCAATGCAATAAAATGGTCAGGAAATTGAATGTGAGATAATCATGCATACTAAGCGGAGTTGTCCCATATTGGTTAAATTTGGGATTTGCTGTGGCTTTGTATTTAAACTCGATCTCTCCAATTGACCTTTTATATCAAATATTTTTTATACCAGAGCCAGACCCCAATTCTTTTGTTGCCTGGTTTTTTGTAGTCCATGAGATAGGCTTGTTTCATTTGTACATCGACAGATGACAAGATTTATATAAGCTTTGAACCAGTAAATCTCATTTAAACTCAAGTCTCAATGAAAATCCCAAAGTTTCCTAAATGAAACTCAATAATTTCAAATAAAACATTTAGGCTAGTTTGTTTGGAAAAGAAAAGGAGAAAAGGGGGGGAGGGGGCTCCTAACTTCAGCACATTTTATTGATTTGCAATAGATGACCCATCTTAAGTAATGCTATAACCTACCCTGACTCACTTTAACTAATAGGCCAAGTTGCTATTATAGACTTCACATAAGTGCTTTCAAAAACTCATTCTTTTCCCAAAATTTCTTTCAGTATCTTTCACTACACATCATTAAACCAAAAATATTTGTGAAACTTCTATATGATTAGAGCTTAAGGCAATGAAATAATCTGCAGAATCCAAATAGTCATATCCCTCCCTTATATTTTACTTGATATGTATAACTATCCAAATGATGAAACAAAAACCTATATGAGTTGTTTAATAAATTGATATCAATGAAACGGCTAAAGCAGTAGTAATTATAAAAGAGAATACCTGTGTTTCAAGGCATAAAGACTCAAATTCGTCCTGTAACATTGAAGAGGTAAAATTAGAAATAACGCTTATACTATACAATCTTAAAAGGACTAAGTGGAACACCAGATAAAATTAACACAATCCCCTTGGCTGCATAGTTGCTCAACCGGGCACCTCAGGTGGTCATTTACAGAAAAGTAGTGACTTAGGTGCTATTTAAATTATCCCTGAAAGTTCCACCAACTTTAATATGGAGATAAGATTCATTCTTCGTATTACAATCAATCTAATTCCATAGAACAACAGAGAAAACTGGTCCAATTTCTATTACCATAAAAAATTATTAGAACTAAAGCCTTTATGGGTAAAAACCACTTAACCAAAAATACTTTCCAGGTGTGAACGTTGTGAATAATGTAAAGAAATAAAAGGGAGTTAATTGTAACATTAATAAAAGTCAGTTAAAAGAGTTATGAAGGCATGATAAGCAAAGGGTAATTTATACCTCTAAATTCCCATGCAAAGAGGTAATGACCTGAAAGTTTTCCATAGCGCCAAGATGAAGCGTCAGTTAAAAGCTTGAAAACAAAGGATCCACAGCCAAAATCAAGAAAAGAAGTCTAAACTATTGATACGGCATTTAAAGGTGGGGGGGGGGGGGGATAATTACCTGAATAAAAAGCTGGTGGAGACGTTCTTGCTCGGCGCTTGTAAAATTCGGAAATGCTTTACTCAATTCCTTTAGAATTAAAATAGATAAGAGCATCCCGATTGTCATTAAGACAAACTTAAAAGAGAAAAAAATTTTCTCAAAAAATAAAATACAAGACAGAAAGAAAGAAAGAAAAAGGAACTAGAAGAAAAGGAAATAAAAAAGAGGTAACCTAACCTGCTTAGGACAGGCAGTGAGAAGAGAGCGAACAGCGAGGTTGAAGGACTTTTTCAAATCGGATTGCCTCCTCCCATCAACGGAGGAGCCTTACCACTTCCGCTACCCATCTTCTTCTTCTTCTTCGATACAATACAAGCAACCAAACACAAACCTAAATTAAAGAATAGAAGGCAAGCTTTCTAGTTTCCAGCCAAGTCAATATTCAAAATTTGGAATTTCCTCCAAATTCCCCACGAGAGAGACAGAGATCTGAAATCCGAAATGATTTATATACGTGTTATAAAACTTCAAAAACTTTCAAATTTAAAAGTATTTTTTTTTAAACGGGCTTTTCCATTTATTATTAATAATAAGCATGGAGTTTTAAAATATATTACTACTTTTATGTCTTTTTTTTTTTTTCTTCTTTTTTTACACTATCTATCCAATCTGTTTGTCACTACTAATATATCATCATATTACACATTTGTTTAAATGTTTGTTTTTACACATTATTTTTGTCTAAAAAGTTAGCGAATATTTTTCAAAAAAAATAGCTAGCGAATACAAAAGTTTTAACTTATTTAAAAATTAAAATTTTGAAATATTTTAATTGTACCGGAGTCGGCGGAATGTTCTAAATTGCCAACAAATAAAAAGAATGGGCTTTTAACCGGCTAATGATTGATTGAAATATTTTGCTAATTTGGACAAACCCAAACGTATAATACTAAAAGTTTGTTGCCTAAGGAAGACACTACCTTTCTTATAAAAATTATTAAATCAAAACTTACATTACTATTATCATTATTATTATTATTATTATTGTTATTATTATTATGATAAGAGTGGAGAGATCGAAAGCTGCTACTTAAAAGAATAAAATTACTTTTTCATACTCGTCTGTCTTTCCTAACTACTCTCCAATTTATATGTAATTAAAATTCTTAAGCAAATGGACATATTTAAGTCTTCAACAAAAAAAAAATATGAATATTGAATGAAATAGCCAAAACAAAACCAAATACCATGTATATACCATGTATACAGAGCATGCATTATTATAACAAGGAACAAGACTGCGCACATTGCAAAAGCAGCGGGCAAGCGTGCTTTGCAGAACCCTCCGTCTGTGGGACAGTTGGAACAGCCATGAAATGCTCCAGAGGGCAATCACTCGAGAACAACGGTGTTGTGCCATTTCCTATCAAATATACTTCAGCCAAGTAGATCTTTAAACAAGTTTGGATTCTGACTCGATGGAGTCACACCCATTTGCCTAACCAGTGCATCCCTTTCCAAGGAATCTTTAAGGTTAGGACCCTTGCTACTTTGCATTGGTTGCGTGGTTGTAGTATCACCAGGCATGTTTATAATTGAAGGATTTGACAAGCCAGATAAAAGATCACTGTTGCGTATGGCAGCAGGTGTATCTGCATACAATGTCATCATATCAGGTGATTCTATAGCGGCGATCGAACCATGATTTACTGCTGAAGCAACTTGAGTTGTATCAAGAAGGCCCTCCAATTGTTTAAAGGGATCTACTAAAGGAGAAGTACTTGTGACAGTTGGTTCCCCCAAATCAAGCAAGTCCGGAGGTTGTTGAACAGAAGCCGTCTTTTCTGATGCAACTTCCATACTATACTTTGGCACATGAGACTTCTCCATAACGTGGCTGCTTGCCTTTGAAATCTTATGAACAGCAGCTGGTCTCTTTTCTGTTTTTGATGAACCTCCAAACAGTGAAGCAGCAAGTTTCTGCTTTTCTGGAGAAATTTCAATCTGTGGTTTCCTTGAATCATAGGTTTCACGTGTTCTTGAATTAGAAGTACTTGCCCCGTCAACTTGTGTGATCCCGTTAACTGTTTTCTGTAATGTGGAATTTGAGGTAGATGTTGCAGGAGAGTATGTTGGTCTACCCCACTTCTTTTGGACTCCATCTAGTCGTAGCTTGAGCTCTGATGATCCTGCATCTAATGATACAGAAGGCACAGGAGTCTGGTAGCTCTCCCTGGGATACATTGGCTCAGGCACTGGAACAAGTTCAGTTGAAGCAAGTGATGCTGGAGGAATCCTAGATTGCATTGTCGGCTTTGGTAGCTCGTATGCCTCAAACCTGAGACTGTGTGATGAAGCTTCATTGTGATCTTGGTTCCTAAAATTGCTGATATTTAAAATTCCAGAGCGTTCACTCTCAGGAATATAGGGCTGAGCGCCTTTTTCTATTGACTCTTGGATATAACCATCAAGGAATGAAAGGCCTTTATCGACCTGCAAGGAGAATTAACAATGATTGTTCTTTTGCATAACAATGTTCCACCACGATGCCATTGACAGAACAAACAAGGAATTAAAAAGACAAATAGCCAACATAAGCATAGAATTATAGTTTAATTGCTAAATGATCTTAACCTGTAAAACATAATCGACCCTGGCTTTTGTAGAAAGCTAGGGATTTAAACATCAATCAATTAACCTAGCAAGATGTATGTCATATAATCCTGTGAAGCTCCCAAAAAATTTTCAACAGAACATATATAGACAAATTGATTTACATGTCAGAGTCAAGATAATTCTATGAACTCCCAAAGCAAGGGAAATTTAGTAAATAAGAAGTATAGATTACTTCTGTCACAAAAGTGTCAATTGTCAAAATTGAAGTAATTTTTAAGCTAACATCCTTGTAGAAACATTATCTCACTCATAGAAGAGCTAACACCATCGCAATGCAATTTCAGAAATGAACAACTATTAAAAATGTCCAACAAGAATTATCCAACATACTTGTAGATCAATTCCATGCACTAGCAGACGACAGATGCAGGAGGTGATTGCATTACTCTTTCTTTATAGCAAAATTTACAATTAAAAGAAGTACCATCTCATTTTTGAGAATCAAGACTAAAGAGGTGCAGATGTCAGAGCATTTAAACAACACATCAATCATAGGTTCAAGCTCTAAATGACAACTTCAAGAAATGCACTTACTATCAAAGTGGAACAGACCAATTTAAGTCAAGAGACACTTTATCAGACTGAATTTTTGGTCATGAAAGCTTCAATATGTAACTAAACAAACACGATACAATCAACTTTTAAGGAAAGCGGTTTCATAAACATGACTTTCAGAGGATTTTGAGCTCAAACTAGAAAGACAGAGAAGTTAAAAACAATACATCACAAGGAAATTGAAGCAGAAGATATCGAAGATATCACATAAAATGAGAACCTGCACATCAAAACCAAATTAAGCCAAGAGAATGAAATTAAAAGCACCTCAATATCTTCACAACTTGCATCTGATGGCATAATACAGTCAACAGCATGAGCATCAAGGCCAATCACTACTTGCAGTTCATAGGCACGTTGCTGCAAATCCGTAGAGTGAGAAGCCAATAATTCTTCCATTAAAGTTTGACACTGCATCAGGAGAGGAAAGAGCAATCAGTCCCACAAATTTAGTTACAATTACAAGAGCCCTGTATATAATTATACATGCAAGTATTATATATTCAGGCATCTATAACAAGGCCTTTCATCAAATATGAATCTAGCTTTTATTGGAGTTAGTAAGCATTAAAAAGAAATTCCAAGCCCAAATATTAGTTATGTCACCAGCAGTTCCATCACTATCCAGTAACAAGAAATTTGCAGCGATCTCCACCCTACCAGTACACTGCACAATTGGCATTGCTAACTGCTGATATGCACCTTGTAATTCTTATTCCCAAATACAAAGCATCTAAAGCTTGTTGCTGCACACGTTGTTCTTCCTCCCTTGCCAAACCTGGTGCCATCATACCCATTACCCCATCACCCTACCATCCTTAATTTTGAACACTTGAGGAATCTCCAAAGTAAATTTTATTCGCACATAAAATGAAATCTGGTACTTTTTAGAATCATAACTCTTCTTCACATACATCATTATCTCAATATCACAACCACCTAGTAAATGGTAGCTTATTATAACTTCTACTTCCTTTCTAGTCAAATAAAACCCAGAGAGAGAAATTAGAAGATTTAAACAATAGAACATCTTCTCAAAACTACAGCTGCTGCTAAGTGAAAGATAGCATTGTTATCAAACTAAAGTTCAGAATCAATTCAATGAGAAAATGCAAACACAAACAACCAATCTGACGCCCAACCCCAAGCTTGATTTATTATCATCCTTGCCAAATCATATGAAAAGAAACTAAGAGGTGTCGGTAACCAGGGTCGAACTTTACCTTAATTTATGTTGTTTGCTTATCCCAAGTCATTTTACTCCAAATAAATGAAGTTCCAAGCAGTCTATGCATAATGGAATCCATTTTACTTCATTGGATACACTTCAACATGCTAAGACAACTCTAAGCTCACCTTATGGGTTTCCTCTGTAACTACTTAGGAACTATAGCTATGAGGTCTAGATTTCATTTCTCCTTCAAATTTTTGCTTCTCAAGCCAACATCAATGAGATGATTAAACTTATCAAATTCTAACCACCCTACTTTCAAATTCCTAATACCTCCAAACAATCAGACTCAATTTCTTTATATGTCATCGCTAGCTACTGTAAAAAGAATTACTGCACTTAAATTTTCTGTTTTTAGGCAACCAAACAACCCCAAAACCAAGCTTTTTCCACAATTAAAAACTATGATCTTACTACCAAACTTACAAAATCTTAACCCCCAATTTGAGTATATGAAAATAGTGCAAATCCCTAAGATCTAGTTTCAAAACATGTTGTTCAGCATCAAACAGTTGCATGAAAAGCAAACACAGGCACAGCTAGTTTAAATTATTTTCAGAATTTTGCGCTAAAAACATGCAATCTGACAAAAAACTACAATGGGATACAAACTCAACCTCATCAACATCAGAAATGTGCATGCATTTGCATATAAAAAATTTGTCCTCAAGTGTTTGGAAACCAACCTCAGGCAGCATATCTACTTTCTTCCCAGATGCTATTTCAAATGCATATATTTTCATGAGAGCTGTAACTGCATATGCCTTCAAAAATAAGTAAAAACCATCACATTTTCAGATATTGAATGGACAATAATATTATAACTATTATGAATGGCATTTCCAAATAACTATGAGAATTTTCAACATACAAACATCTCGTTGAACTGCATCAACAAGTGGTAATAACCATTTTAAGAATCATTAATTCATATTAGTTGATACCTTAACAGTCTCATCATTAGAATATGCCTCTGCCACATCACACAACTTCCCAGTAATGTAGGAAGCCGAGAACTTTCCATCAGCTGTTCCATATTCCCCCAAGACCCAACATATTACCTACAATTAGAACTCACAATTAAGATATAACCAAAATTTTAGTACTGCCCACATGCAAGCAACACAAGATAAAAAAGGATACTTGATACAACAGAACATACTCGAAGAAAAACAGATGGCAACTTTGGTTCACCAAGAATGCGCAAGTATGACTCCACCTGCCCCAGAAAATAATCATCCCAACTTAAGTAAAATAAAAGGACAAAAAAAAAAGGATTAAAACTAGAATACAGATGAATTTGGAAGGGTGAAAATGCACCAAAAAAGTCACTTTGGAATGATAGATGTGACAACATTCACATAAAACCCTGACAAATTAAATTAAGTTAAAACGCATACCATTCTCATTAATCAATTAGATAAAGAATAATGGATATGTATTATAAGAAGCATTATATTTCTGATTTCAGCCCCTTACTGCAGCAAATATACACATGGAACTATAAATGCATCATAAGATATTACAATTTGACTTTGCACTGAACAACCAAAAAAAATATGTGTAGGTAATCTAATACTTGCAATAGATTTTCACCTGCAGACTTAGCTTTCAGTCAAGGTCCTTTGATCAAATTCAACTCACTTGATGCATCAATTCGTCAAGATCTAGACTTTAAGCTCCAATTTTTTCTATAATATTATCAAAGTCCTTTAGGAGGTAAAACTATTTTCATAACATAATGTGCAAACAGATTGTTAAATCCCCTATATACTCATAGGTTAATAAAATTTATTGGCACGGCAAATCCCATTAAAACCAGCCACAAGCATGTGATATATCTTATAGGTTTCATTTACACATTAAACATTGTGTAAATTACATGTTTAGTCACCCAACTTTAGGTGATCTTTTATTTTGGTCACCTAATCATTAAAAGTTAAGATTTGATCACAAACATTTATGAAATTGTTTCTTTTCACCAAAAGTTAGAGACTTACGGTATGCTGGCATGCCATTGCCACATTATCTGACAGATATCACATGGCATTGTCACACTATCTAACATGCCACGTGGCATTATTGATGTGATATTAACATTTTTATTAAAAAGACAAATTATAGTTTTAGTTACTTAAATTTTCAAGAGCTTCTATTTTGGTTACCCAACATTGAAAATTTCAGAATTTGATCACCAATATTTGTAAAATTTATTAATATTTAGACAATGGAGACTAAAATATTAATTTCACAAACATTGATGACCAAATTGTGAAAGTTTCAAAGTTAGGTGATCAAAATAGAAACTCTCAAAAAATTAAGGGACTGAAAGTGTAATTTATCTTTTTTTAATCTCTGTTTTTTCAAAGTATATAATGCCACATGGCATGTCAAATGACATGGCAATGCCACATGGTGCCTGACAAATGATGTGGCAATGCCATGTCAATATGTCGTTAGTCTATAAGGCTAGGTGGCCAAAAAAATAATACAAGTTAGCCACCAAATCGTAACTTTTCATGGTTGGGTAACCAAAATAAAAAAAAATGGCCTAAAGTTCAGTAACTATGCATGTAATTTACCCTAAGTATTTTTGTTTCAGCTAGTGGTATTTCAAAACGTATAAAATTAACAGATTTTCTTTGACTTCACTTGACTTCCAAATTTATTGAAGTACATTAATTTTCATTTGTTAAAAATTAACTCAAGGTATCAAGAAGAAATTCAATTCATGTCATTAACAAAATAGATAAAGAACAATGCATTACATAAGCCAAGGTTTCAAGCTTTCAGGAGGTTACTTTTTTCACACTCAATTGAAATGCCATTAATTAAATACATGGGTAAAGAAGATCAAACAAGACGCAAGGTGATAAATATTTAGTTAATTCGTATGATGCATGAATTTGACATACAGCAATACAGAATGGGCTATACGTGCACATACAAAAGCCAAATAAGTAAATAACTTACAGCAGATGATCTCAGTTGACTGTCTGCAGTATCATCATCCTCTCCAAATCCCTCAGCTATCAACCGCATCAAATTGTGTGCTACTTTAATATTCACCAGATCTCCGGCATGCTCGAAAACTTTATTCATGGTCTGGGCAGTAAAATTATCAGGAATAACTAGCATTTAAGCTAAGAAACTAAATTGTCCAGTGGAAAGCAAAATGTTACCTGGATGAACCATTGATTGCTTGGTGCAAATTGCTCCGCAAGTTCAACACATCGAGATGCTATTTCAGTTTTATAATGATTATCATTAATTCTAATCATGTAATCAATCATGCGATCAACAATAACCTCCACATTTGTAGACTTGGTCATTTTGTACAGTAGCTCAAAGGTTTTTCTCTTCAGAGTGTCATCTGGGTCCTGAGTCATGCACTTATGTTAAATAATCGTAATGGCAGAAAGACTGGATGACAGTTGCATGGCAGATAGCATAATGAAGAGGAAAATCATTCACTAAGAATTTTGCAGCAAAACCAAAATCACAAGCACAGATAGATGCACAATGAATTTACACTGATCAAACTATTCTGCTATAACATGCATAAGTGCATCATTCACATGCAAGCATGCATAGAAAGGGCATTTTGAAGTATAAAATCACTCTTGAACTAAAACCAAGGACCCAGTGCTCAGTAGTGTTACATGCCCTTATACAAGACTCATAGACTACTCAAGTCCAGCAAACCGTTCTTTGGCCAAATGAAAATCACTAAAATACCAGCAAGTAAGATGAAAACATTATAAAATTGACAAATTTTGTCAACGCAAACAAACAAATACCTATGGCTCAATCATATCAGACCTAGAACATTGGAGGTTTTGCAAGTCCACTATCAAATTATTAAAGGCTACTCAGGAAAACCCTAACACAGATTATTATGATTTGAAACAGCTTCTTTTCTCACTTGCTTCCCTATCGAGCGATCCATCATAACGTTTTATGCACTGGAAGACAAATAGATTAGAATTTTCAAAGAGCATTCTCCCTATTTTCCTCTAAATCCCATCTATCAATCTTCAATGCTTCTGCTTCTTCCCTTTTCCCCATTTATAAAAAATAAAAAAAAATAAAAAAAATAAATAAAAAAAACCAAATGAGCATTAAACCAGGCCATATAGGGCAAGCTATGCAAAAATTGATAAACAACTCCCAGCCTCCACAAGTTAAATCATATTAAAGTATCCTGAAGTCAGTAAATAACATAACCAATAAAAGTTGAAATAACACTAGAAGCTTCTAACCTCTAAGCAATCAATCACAGCCAGTTGATGTTGCTCAGCAATCTCTGGACTTATCTTTATCAATCGGCTGAGTGCATCAATGCCCATGTACTTTAGGTTGTGACTGTCACTCTGCCAAGAAGAAACAAGAGCTAGCATGATTCACTAGAGTAGCAAAAAAGAAAAAAGAACTCATAATGCTCTTCAACAATAGCTCTCTGAACTTCCACAAAGCAGATACTGGCTGTAAGAGATATACCTTTAAAAATCTTGATATAACATCTGCTGCAGACTCTAATAACTTAGGGTTGGGATATATAGAGGAAACACAGCATATGCACTCATAAAGTACAGCATTTCCTATATTACTTGATGAATCACATTTCCTGAATATATCTCCCACTACAGTATACATGTCTTCACTTGCTTGCTTGTCACCACTTCCAAGCAAAGCCAGAATTTTCAGCAATTTGATCTGCACAATGCAACTATGACTGTCATATGATCTACATTTTCAATTGAAAAATTAAGCCTCTAAAAGCTTAAGTAACCCTAAAATAAGCATTACCTGAATAAACGGAGCTGGCATCTGATGGTAATCATAAGCCTTTGGTAGTCTGCGTTCAGCTACTTGTTTAAGAATGCTTACAAAGCTGATGACCAAATCTTTGTAAGAATTAACATCTTTTGTTATAAGATCAAAAAGTGGACAAAGAGTTGCACCCATAACACCGGGATCATTATCACAAAGCCTCTGAAACAAATGAAGCCACATTATATGTACCTAAATGAGACAGTGAATGGTCCTCAAGAAAAATATATGGAGAAACATAAAAGATTAAATATATCAAGATTAAATTTGACATTGTAGAATGAGCATTTCAACTTCTCAAGGCATATAATTCAAAATGGAAACCTTTATAAAAGTGGATCTAGTAATAAAACATATAGAGAGCTTGCAGGATATCATTTTCTTTAAAATACATGGTTGCTTTATTCCCCCTTTTTTGCCTTAAATAGAGGTCATTCTACAATAGCAGGTATTTGAGAATTTCTGGTTTTAGTTGTGAACCATGTATAAGTTGATTTTATAAACAACAGGTTAGCAGTTGGTTCATGAGCTTGAAATTACTCTTACATACTGATAAATTTGAAATAATCACATAAGACACACCTAGTCATGCTAGTTTCATGCAACTGGTGCAAAATGATCATTCGAAAAACTAATCCAAAAATGAAGAAGAAAAAGCCGCAAAATTTGCCATCTATAGTCGCATGCATGCACAGAAACGAAAAGCTTTTCCGATTTCCTAAAGGTAAATACACATATACATAGTTGTACGCTGGTTAAATTAAAATGCATCAACATATTCATTTGGAATGATAAAATTAGATTAAAACCTAGAAATGGAATGAGCAAAAAAGGAAAGACCTACCTTGCGAAAATTGGAGACAAGATGCGAGACGGAAGAGGGGGATTTGTGATAAAAGCGATGGAGAGCCATGATGGCCTTCTTCCGTACAGCCTCCTTAGGATGTACGAGCAACTCCACAACCTGCGGCAACATGGCAGGAATTGTCTCCTCATTGATCAACTTACAAACGACATTCAAGGCGGCGCAGACCACCAAGTAATTGTCGGACTTCAAATCTTTCTGAATGGTATTGACAATCAAAATGATCAAATCATGATCTTCATTTAAGAAGAGAGTAACGGCCAAGTAACCAGTTCGTTTGACGAGAAGGCTATCGTCGTGAGTCATCTTAACGGCGTGAATGTAACCGAAGGAAGCATCGTGACCGAGCATCTCCACGTAAACCAATCGGATGATATACTCCTTCATCTTGCGTTTGGGGATGTCGGGCTCCGAGATGCGGCGTTTGAGAGTCTCGATCTCGCTGAGAACAATTCGGTCTTCTTCGGCCTTGGATCGAGCCTCGCCGATGGACTTCACCAGATCCAGAAATTCTTTGGACTGATAGAATCCGCCTTGGGAGCCCATAGCGAGCTCCCTACCAATCGTCTTTAATTGCTCCAGCTTGGCTACTCTGTGCTGTGCCTCAATCACTTTTCTTTTGGGTGTTGAGATTAGATCCGACAGTGAGAATCAGATACTATCAACAATTGTTACTCGTGTTTACAGAGTTGAGACCAAGGTTTTTTTTTTTTTTTTTTGTGCTTGTGCTTTTATAATAATAATAATAAGAGAAGAGGGATTGGGTAGGAGGGTAAAAAACGAAGGTGGGGCGAAACGAGGTTAGTTCCAGAAGTTTTATCCAGTTCCACGATCGAAAGTCGAAACTTGAGACACGATTTTTATGCTAGCAGGTAGAATTTTCATAAATTTTACAGCAGGATGAACCTAGAGGAATGAAAATATGAAATTATAATTACTATAATAGTTACCAATAGTTATGGTTTGAATATGAACACACGCAAAAAAAAAAAAAAAAGGTATGGCTTGAATAGTCTCTTCTTCTTTTTATTTTTTTTTAAATCATGTAAAAAAATATTTTAAAAGAGGAAAACAAATTAAGCAGGGGTAAATTATTAAGAAAAAAATGTATAAATTTGTCATTCTATTTATGTAAATCTAATTAACTGGGACTATAATATTTATACACCTGAAAAGACTACAGTAGCATGGAGAAACAGTGAAAAACGAGAATATATACAATATACTTATAATTAGAAAAACACAAGCACAAAATGTACTATGATATCATGAAGAAAATGAGAATTAATGAAGACCAATTACAATAAATCACCACAGAACTAATAGGATTGGGGAATGAATAAGTACCGATGAAAAAAATAATTAAGCTACTAATCTCTTTGGAGATAAAACCGAAGATTATTATCTCGATCATAGAATTTATGATTGTTGATGTCTCATTAGTCTACAACATGATATTGGGCTAATCTAACTAATCTATTATGTGGCTCACAGGCTCAACTTTTCATCTGAAAGTGAAACTCCTTACACCCAATGAGGTTGAAGATGTTAAGGGATACCAGTTCATGGCACAGTAGTATTATGTCACCATAATTAAAAGGAAGATTGAGAAACAGGTTGACAATTTGACCAAGAATAAAAGCACTGATGAAAGGCAGACAGTGGAGGCTAACAAGAAATAGGAAGCCATCAAGAAAAATATAAGATGTAAGATCGACTTGATGGGAGCACGCTCTTAAGTTGCTATCATAACGTCTAAATCTAGGGATTTATCGCTAGACATTGACTTGAAGAGTCGCCACCAAATTTTTTTTATTTAGGTGCAATTGGTCACATAACTGAATCTGTCCCTTTTAAAGAAGAATTCTAAGTTTGACTTAGGTATCTCTAAAAGGTAAATTCAATGTCTGCGAAAATCAAGACTAGGTTCGGGAGTACGGTTACGTGTGAGAAAGGCTATAGTACCCTTACAACACCCATCGAAAGATGGTACCAGCTTGATTTCGTGTTATCCATTAAGCCTTAAAAGTTTATCAAGTAATTAATTATTGAAAATTATTCTTAATTGACTCTAACACTTTTGATAGAAAAATTAAAAAAATTCTCTCACCTCAAGAGTATACAAGAAAACTATTATTTTTCTTATAGAGGCTCCATTGTTAGATTATTTAACATTTAAAAATTTTTCAAAGAAAGAAAGAAAAAAAATAATGATTCGACTTTTGACATAAATCTTTTTCTTTTTGTTTTATATATATATATATATATATATATATATATATAAACTTATTGCTTTTATACAAAAAAAATTGATACTTTCAACTTTGTCTTAAAAATATTTTTCTGAAATTTTAATTTCAAGGAAAATTGATACTTTCAACTTTTTTTCAAAATGCTTTTAGAAATTTTTATTTTAGAAATTTTATTTTTAAAGAAAATTGATACTTTCAACTTTTCCTCAAAATACTTTTTTTAAAAAATTTTATTTTAAAAAAAATTGATGCATTCAATTTTTCCTAAAAAATATTTTTTAGAAATTGGAAATATTTTTTAGAAAAATTATTTCTAAGTAAAATTGATACTTTCAATTTTTTCCCAAAAAAAATATATATATTTTTTGGAAATTTTATTTTAGGAAAATCATTGACAAAAAAAAATTAATTAATTAAAATTAAAATTAAAAAATAAGGAATACCAAATAATTATAATTTAATCAATAAGCAGAAATAATAATAATAATAATAAAAATAAATAAATAAATAAATAAATAAAATCTTAACGCGACTCGGTTCAGCGGTTGGGACGGCTCGGTTCGAGACACAAGGGTCGACTGGAAGGCACAGCTCAGGAAACACGGCTCAGCTTGACTCGGCTCAACAACAGTTTTTGGGAACAGGTTGAAACGCGAGTCAGTGCTCGGGTCGAGTTGAATCGAATAGAAATGCGTGGATCCTGGGGTCCTTTAATGCCCAAAATGACATCATTTTACGATAGTATAAAAGGCTGAATTCAGCCTTTTTCCACCAAATTGCTCTTCCCCTTTCTCCTTCTTCCCCTTTTTTCCTCTCTTCCTCTCTCTAGGATTCAAGAACGCTTCACCAAATTCTGAAATTTTAGCCAAAATTTGGGTAGCTTTGTCGAAATCTGACTGAAAGTTCATCGGTTTTTTGGAAAATGGTTGCCAAAAACTGGAAGCTTCACTTGAAACTTTGAATTTCCCCGAAAAGTTACCAAAAAACTCAAATCTCGTTGGAAAATTGGTCGAAATCTGGAAAGTTTTCAGAAATTCCTAGAAAAAAATACCAAAAAATTTTGAAAAAAATTTCTAAAAATTCTAGAACTGCCTCTACTCTTCTAAACACTATTTTTTCTTTTGTTTTCCCCCTCTGTATCTCTGTTCTATGTGATCTCTCTGCCTCGTGTAATCTTTCTATAATCTTTGTGCCAATTTTATAGGAAAATTTAGAAGAATCCTTGATTAACTCAACATTTGACAAGATTTTGATATTATCAGAAACTTCGGATTTTCCTTAAACAAATTCAATCCCTTAAAAAAAGCTACCAGCATGCATTCACAAGGCAAAATTTTATCTTTTTCCTTTTTTTTTTGCTAATATCCTAAAATAAAATAAATAATAAATAATAAAAATAAAAAATAAGAATAAAATAACAAACACCTAGGCTTAACTGCTTGGCCTCATTGAATCGGGCCTAATGGGCTTTGGCCAAATCCTGTTGGACCAAGCTCAATGGGTTTAGGTCTGGACTGATTAGGGTGTCTACTACTACCCTTTTTGTGTATTTTTTGTGTAACAAGAATTATGCAAAGACATAGACATCCCACATACAATCACCCAAACACCTTTATCTTTTTCATTTTTTTTTCATTTTTTTTGAACACATAAACAAAGCTCCTCTAAATAGAGGCTCAACGACTTTGAAAAAATAAACCAAGCTCCTTTAATTAGAGGCTTAACGACTTTGAGAAAAATAAACAAAGCTTCTCTAATCAGAGGCTTAACGACTTTGAGAAAAATAAACACAGCTCTTCTAATTAGAGGTTCTACAACTTTAAAAAAATAAACAAAGCTCCTCTAATCAGAGACTCAACGACTTTGAGAAAAATAAATAAAGCTCTTCTAAACAGATGTACTACAACTTTGAAAAGTAAAAGGCTTTTCGACAATCACGTCCAGAGGTTTCGTAGATCAAACCTGATGAAATTTGTCATGGAAACTCAAAATTCAAATGTTCAGATTCGTAAGAACCTTTCAGCTTTGCAAGAACTCACTGAAATTTAATTATCAAAATTTTAGATATGTAAGAATTCAATTTTGTAGGATCTTAAGATTCGCATTTGTAAGACTTACATTCAACATTTAAATATTCTTATTCAAATTTGGGGGATTTTCATCCAAAAGTTTAAAGCTTTTCGTTTGAATTCAAAAGTTCACATTCAAGAAATCTTAGAGTTTCACATCTAAGTTTAAAGGTACTCACTCAAAAATTTAGAGATTCGCATACAAAAGTTGAGTTCAAAGCTTTTTATTTGAATTTTGAAGATTCACATCCAAGAAATCTTAGAGTTTCACATCTAAGTTCAAAGGTTCTTACTCAAAAATTTAGAGATTTGCATCCAAAAGTTGAGTTTAAAGCTTTTCGTTTGAATTTTGGAGATTCACATCCAAAAGTTTAAAACTTTTCATTAGTTCAAAGATTCACACCCAACAAACTTTAAGGTTTCACATCTTAAAGATTCTTATTTGAAATTCAAAGATTCTCATTTGAATTCAAAGATTTACATTCGATAAATTTTGAGTTTCACATCTCAAAGATTCTCATTTGAAATTCAAAGATTCTCATTTGAATTTGAAGATTCACATTCGATAAATTTTGAGTTTCACACCTCAAAGATTCTCATTTTAAATTCAAAGATTCTCATTTGAAATTCAAAGATTCTCATTTAACACTCACAGATTCTCATTTGAGAATTCAAATATTCTCATTTGAGTTCAAAGATTCATATTTGACACTCAAAGATTCTCATTTGATAATTCTTTAAATATTCTCATTTGAATTCGAAGATTCATATTCGATAAATTTTGAGTTTCATACCTCAAAGATTCTCATTTGACACTCAAAGATTCTCATTTAAGGATTTCTTAAAGATTCTCATTTAAGACTCAAAGATTCTCATTTGAAAATTTTTTAAAGATTTTCATTTAAAAAATCAAGATTCTTATCAAAAGATTCACAATTTCTTTTTTAGGTGACTCAAAATTTTATATATCATGATTAAGTATGCAAGTGTAACAATCTGGATTCACACAATAATGTAGATGCCATATCCTAAATCATGATTTCAATGTTTGCTAGTTGATGCATGTCCAAACAAAACTTTAAATATTTATCGAATCATGTACATGTACTGTTCAAATGACAAAGCAAACATAATGCATGTAATGCAAATAAATGTCATAAAATTATGGTAATATGATTCTCAAGACCCCATCATCTCACATTTCACGAGTTTCATCAACTTATCTTTATTATTTTCATCATTTGATCACTATTCATAAGCTTTTCAATAATAACTATTTCAAAACAAATCTTGTCTATTGATCCATACTATTTTCATCGCTTGATCATTATTCACAGGTTTCTCAGCAGTAGCCATTCTAGAATGAATTTTGTCCATTGATTCTCATCATTTGATCACAATACACAGGTTATGTCGATCAATCTATCACCATATTCATCTTTTGATCATATCATCTTTTTAGATCATATTGAGCAATCCATCACCATGTTTAACATTTGGCCATCCCATGTGTCATTTTTCAAGTTTCTACCATCTTTTCATTATTTTTACCTCCGATCATTCTGGATTTATTTATAAAAGAATGCAAGAACTTTTTAAGCACATATTCATTCATTCATTATCATTTCAATTCTTGATAAACACAATGCAATCATACATTTCCTTAATTCATTCTAAAGATGTGAGAATAAAAGACCACAAGTTGCACTAGAAAAAAAATAATCAATGAGGAGTGAGTTTTGATACAAAAGCAAATGGGGAAAAGAAACAAGTTGGATGCATGTCATTGGGATAAATGAATATTCAGATAATTTTAAACATTAATTCAAGATTCTTTTTCGAAAACTCATTCCATTGACTGTCAAAATTATTTTGAACTCATCAAACTTTACCCTAGCTTTGGAAGATCTTTAGATGCCTTGATCTTTCATATATTTGAATTGTTCATCCAATTTTCAGCTTAGAGATTTGTCTACCTAAATCACCCATTCAGATTTTTAATTTGAGTCTTCTTTTTTTTAATCTTTTTTTTTTCATTTTCATTTTTTTTCATTTTTTTCTTTTTTTTCATCTGTTTTCCCTTTTTTTTCTCTTTCTCTTTTTCATCTTTTTTCATCCATTGTTGATATCTCACACACATTAATCTTTAGAGCAATATAGCATGATTCCATTATTCTATCATGAGCATGCTTTTGCCCAATATATGATCATTCAATTTGAATATTCACACTTGATCCAAATAGACTTTTCAAGATTGTAATGTAGGTCATGGTAAGGGATCATAAAAAAAATAAAATAGGCTCAAAACATGTGTTTAAAGGTTTTAGAACCAAATGATCATTTACTATTTGATGTAACTTGGCATTTTGCCCCATTCCACATTATTTCACTACTTTTTTTTTTCATCAATCTCATTCTTCACAAAAAGATTCCCCTTATTTTGCCTCAACTTGTTTGTGGCATTTTTTTTCTTTCTTTCATTTTTCTTTTCTTTCTCTCTTTGAGACTTTTTATGATCTTTTGCCTCTTTTTCTTTTTTTCAAAAAAAATGTCCCTCGGTGTGAAAGGTGATTCTTGGTCAAGGTTCTTTAGAAAAAAAATCATAATAGGCTCAAAGGGATAACGATGAATGGTTTTCGAATGGTAAAAGAAATATTATCATTTTTTATCTCAAATGTGAATGCTTTCTTTGAACATCATCTATTGAACAAAAATAAGCTCATAAATTTTTATAAAAGATTGTACCTCTTCAAGTCATTAATTTCACATCTGTTAGTAGCTGGCTTCTTTTGCTCAAATAATCTCTTTAAATCAATGTGAATGAGTTTTTAAAATTAAATCCCAAAATTATTACTATCATTGTCTAAACATTCATCATTTGAAATTCAAGAATGGAAACGAAAAATTATGAAAGGTGACAAAGCATGGAACAGTAGTTGAATGAAAAAAATAATAATAAAATGCATTACATTGCCTTTTATTGAAATGATTAACAAGTGAAATCATATTGCAAAAAAAAATTCCTAACATTACTATGAATGAAATCTTGAAATGACAAGCAGCTTCCAACAGCCTTAACAACCTTTTCAAAATTATGCCTCTATGTAATTAGGCAAAGGATTTTTATTGACATCTTATCCCCTTGATTCGTCGAAGCTCACTAAGCCTTTTTGGATCAAACTTTGCACTTTATGTTTGAAAGCAAGGCAGGTTTCAATAGAATAGCCTATGTTTCCATTGTGATAATCGTATGTTGCACTAGCATCATACCACTTTGGATATGGTGGTTTCAATGGTTCTAGAATAACTGAAGAAACCAAGTTGTTCTTGACGAATTATGAAAATAACTCAGTATAGGTCATAAAGATAAGGTCAATTTGTGCTCTTTCTTAGTTATCCCAAGATGTCCTTAAACTATTTTTTTGGTTGTTAGGCTTTGAAATTGATGCAATGATATGACTAGAATCATATGCAGGTATTTGAAAGAGTGATTGGTAAGGTGGTGAGTAAGTTGGTTGTAGATGTGGTTGATATGGGTAAGGTGAGATATTGTTCCCGATAGGATAGAATGAGGGATAACCTTGTGGTGGATATGATTGATATCCTCTGAATTATCTACTAAAGCTCACGACTTGAGCTTCAGTCTCTTTTTTTTTAGGCATTTTTTTCATTTTCCCTCCTTTAAACTTACCATTTTTAATGGTATTTTCAATAATTTCACCCAAAATTACTATGTTAGTAAAATTTTTTGTGGCATTCCTTATCATCTTTTCATAATAGAGAGATTTCAAAGTACTAACGAACAACATCGTGATCTCTTTCTCAGTCAAAAGAGGCTGCACCTGAGAAACAATATCCTTCAATATCTTGACATACTTTTTAAATGATTCAATCGCTTTCTTTTCCATATTATGTAAAGAAAAGCGATCTAAGGTCAAGTCTATAATATGTCGGTACTGACTAATGAAAGTATGGGTCATATCACCCTAAAAACAAATACGGGTCTTGTCTAGTTGGACATACCATCTAACAACAGAGCCCGTAAGGCTATCTTAAAATACATGCATCAATAGCTTCTCATTATTAGTATGGGCAGTCATTTTTCAATAATACATGGTAATGTGAATTTTCAGACACTTTGTACCATCATACTTCTCGAACTCTGGTACTTTGAATTTTGAAAAAATTACTACATCCAAGACTAAATAGAGCCCAACAACATCCACTGAACCATAAGAACCGATGCTTTTTATGGCTCGTAATCTTTTCTCTGACAAGTTTATCTTCTGTTTAGCTTTTGAGGCTTTTAAAGTCTTCTTCTCTTTGGGTCTCAGCTTTTCTTTCTCTTTTGGATCATTCAAATTAGGGACTGGTATTAGTTCTACTACATTCTCAATAAAGACAAGATTTACATAACTTTGATACTACCTCAGATTTGAAATTGATGACATTTCAGGGTATATGTACCTTATAGAATAGATAAACTACTGTGGTGGTAGACTTTGTATGGGTTAGGCTTGATGTGGCCCAAAATTAAAAGGGTACAGTGGGTCATCTTCCTCTTATAAGGGATGGTCTTGTTGGCTGGTATTCTCTTCTACACTCTTTCCCTTATTTAACTTGTTCAAAGCCTCCAAAATCCTATTCAACTCTCATTCTAGCTTCGCTTAAGCTTTCTCTATTCTCTCGAGATGATTGGAATTTTCTTGTTCTATTTGTCTGGCTCGAGCTCTTATATTATATTGGTGAGTGAGGTTGCTTGGTGGAACTATCCTTGAACCTTTAGCACCATAATTATGATTAAAAATGTCATGCTATACTTTATGTGTGAGATGTTGATACACGAATGAAATGTACATTTTCATGGATGAAATCTAATATGAAAATGATGCAGATGCACAATGTTACATATGACAATAAAAATGATGTATGACATGATAATGCAAATGCAAAAAGTCAAATAATCAAAATGGTTAGATCAACACAACTTATTCATTCTTGTGTCCTAGTTTTAAGGTATATCTATCATTAGGTAGGAATGGCTCTATCTTAGGGCTGGCCTCTTAAGTGTACACTAATGCTGGGTTAGATGATTTTGACCACTAAAGATTTCTAAATTATTCCTTACCACTAAAGGTTTCTAAATTATTCCTTACATCATCGTCCATCACAGACTAGTAAGGTAATCCAAACTTCACCCATCACAGCTACCAACAGAAATGATTCAATTTGAGTGAGAGTATTTCGCTAGCCATTACAGAGGCATTAGAACTTCACAAAAGCATAGGTACTTTACTCCTTTCTAAAGGGACAGAACTCGTGCATAGAGCTCATGTTATGCATATGCATATGAATGACATAGTTTGCAACATAAATAAATAAAATGAATGGAAAAGAAAGAAAAAAAAATCCTTACAAAGAATTCAATTTTATTAGGCTTTTTTGGATAACACAAATTTATTTGCTGGCCTGACTCTCGACTGTCCCTAGTAGAGTCGCCAAATTATCATAATGTCTATATTTGGGGATCTATCGCTAGACATTGACTTGAGGAGTCATTACCAATCTTTTTGGTTTGTGCGGTTAGCCACCTAACTAAATCTGTCCCTTTTAACGAGGAATCCTAAGTTCAACTTAGATATCTTTAAAAGGTAAATTCAATGTCTGCGAAACCAAAACTAGGTTCGAGAGTACAGTTACGTATGAGAAAGGTTATAACACCCTCACAATGCCCATCGAAAGATGGTACTAGCTCGATTTCGTGTTATCTATTAAGCCTTAAAAATTTACCAAATAATTAATTATTAAAAATTATTCTTAATTGACTCAAATACTTTGGACAAAAAATTTAAGAAAATTCCCTTGCTTCAAGAGTATATAAAAAAACTATTGTTTCTCTTATAGATGCTTCATCGTTAGATTATTTAACATTTAAAAATTTTTCAAAGAAAGAAAGAAAAAAAAATAATGATTCAACTTTTGACAGAAATCTTTATGCAATGAAAACTGATACTTTCAACTTTTCCTTAAAGCTTTTGAAAGTCTTTATTTTAAGAAAAATTAATACTTTCAACTTTTTCTCAAAATGTTTTTTTTTTTAAATTATTTTCAAAGAAAATTGATACATTCAACTTTTCCTTAAAAATATTTTTTAGAAATTGAAAATATTGTTTAGAAAACTTATTTCTAAAGAAAATTGATACTTTCAATTTTTCCTCAAAAATATTTTTTTTTGGAAATTTTATTTTAGGAAAATCATTGACAAAAATAAATAAATAAATAAATAAAATTAAAAAAAAAGAAATACCAAATAATTATAATTTAGTCAATAAATAGAAATAATAATAATAATAAAAAATAAATAAATGAAAAAAAACTTTAACGTGGCTCAGCTAAGCGGTTGGGACGGCTCAACTCGAGAACAAGGATCGGTTAGAAGGCGCGACTCAAAGGACACGGCTCAACTAAGCTCGGCTCAATAATAGTTTTTGAGAGCAGATTAAAATGTGGGTCAGCGCTTGGGTCGGGTCGGGTCGAATCGAATAAAAATGCGCGGATCCTGGGGACGCCCAAAACGACGTCATTTTACGATAGTATAAAAGGTTGAATTTGGCCTTTTTTCCATCAGATTACTCATCTCCTTTCTCTTTTTTCCCTTTCTTTCCTCTCTTCCTCTCTCTAAGATTCAAGAATACCAGTTGAATCCTTCACCGGATTCTAAAATTTTCATCAAAATTTAGGTAGGGCTACCAGAATTTGACTGAAAGTTCACTGGTTTCTGAAAAATGGTTGCTGAAAACTGAAAGCTTCATCGAAAACTTTGAATTTCGTCGGAAGGTAACCAAAAAATTTAAATCTTGCCAAAAAATTGGTTGGAATTTGGAAAATTTTCAGAAATTCCCAGAGAAAAATACCAAAAAATTTTGAAAAAATTTCCTAAAAATTTTAGAATTACCTTTACTATTCTAAACACTTTTTTGCATATGTTTTCCCCCTCTATATCTTTATTCTATGTGATCTCTTTGCCTCGTGTAATCTTTCTATAATCTTTGTGCCAATTTTATAGGAAAATTTAGAAGAATCTCAGATTAACTCAACCTTTGACAAGATTTTGATATTATCAGAAACTTCATATTTTTTTTAAACAAATTCAATCTCTTAAAAAAAAATACCAACATGCATTCACACCGCAAAATTTTATCTTTTCCCTTTTTTTTTGCTAATATCCTAAAATAAAATAAATAATAAAAAATAAAAATAAAAAATAAGAATAAAATAACAAACACCTAGGTCTAACTACTTGGCCCTATTGAACAGGGCCTAATGGGCTTAGGCCCAATTTTTGTTGGACCAAGCCCAATGGGTTTGGGTTCGAACCGATTAAGATGTCTACAACCGCTCCTAGCTCTTAAGTTATAAAAAAAAAACTTTTGTTCTATTTTTAAAATTTTTTAAGGTAAATTCAAAGACGATCAAGCTCTTAAGTTGGCGTGAACAATTGTCGTGACGATTTTGAGACCGCCAGACGTAAAGTATTTTAAAATTGAGGAACATAAAATGGGAGCCACCACCAATCTTTGTTAGGGTGTGATTGACCTCTCAAAAGTTTATCTTTTCAATAAAATCATAAAAACGAGTTTAAAGTTTATCAAAGAGATAAATTTTGGTCTATGAAAAACTGCGTTGGGTCCTGGAGTCGGTTATATATGGGGAAGGATTAGCACCCCCACAACGCCCATAACTTGGTACCATTTAATTACGGGCTATTTTCGGTGTTGGATAAAAATGGTTTCAATTTTAAATTTAACACTAATTCCCTTCATTTGGAAAAATAAAATTTTGCTAAAGCTCTTTATTTAAGAATATTGAAAAAATCTTAAAGTTAAAGAATTATTTTAAAATTCTCCAACATCTAGACAGAATTTAAAATAACTCTTTTCGTTTAAGATTTAACACAATAATCCTTAAAATGAAATAACAATCTTTATAGAAAATAATTGTTAATGACTCTCCAACATCTAGGCAGAGTACTAAGAATTATTTCTTTCGAAATATTATTTTTATTTTATTTTATAATATCACAAATTTTTTTATAAAAAATGTATTATTCTTTTTTATTATAAAATATTTTATCATCAAACAATAAATTAAAGAGAGAATAATGCAGACAATTATCAATGATAACACGCTAACGTACGTATGCTAATGAATGTCATGTAAAAAGAAATGCAATTTAAAAGTTGGGTTTTTAAGTATAATGAGATCACCCTGACTCTCCAACATCTAGGCAGAGCTTAAGTGCGACTATTCATATTTAAAATCCCATTTTATTAATAAAATTTTATTAATAATTGGTTATTAACCTATTATTGAAATGAATTAAGGACTTGTATGAAAAACTTAATGGAATAACATTTCCTAAATACCCCATCGTCTAGGCGGCGTTCAAGAACAAGTTACTTCACTCGAGATTTTTACATGTGTCCTTGAAGTTTCGGGATAGTTTTGAGTAAGTTTAGGTCGAGGTTTTAAAGTTTGAATATTTTTTGGTAATGATTCGGGAATGCATACCGAATTTGAGGTTTTTAGAAATTTGAATTTTAAGGTTTAGAATTTAAGGGATTTTGGATTTTAAGGGGTTTGGATTTAAGGGATTTTGGATTTTAGGGGTTTTAGAATCCTAGGATTTCGAAATTTAAGACTTAGTGTTTAAGGTTTCATTTTTAAGAAAATGGAAACATCTCTAAAAATCTCCAATATCTAGACGAATTTTCGAAGCAAGTTCGATTTTTAGTGATTTTTTAAAATTAATCAAAAATTTCTCATATATTTCTTTTTTATGAAAATTTATTAATAATAATTTCCCAACATCTAGGTGAAATTATTTTTAGGAATATGTTTTTATTCCCTCTAACATCTAGGCAGGAAAAATAATAAAAATTATTATTATTATTACTTTTTAAGCATTTTTAATATATATATATTTTTTAATATTATCTTACTTGTTTTTATTTTATTATTATTAAAATAATTAAAACATTATCCTAACAAATTTAAAAATTTATCATGCATAAATATAAAAAATACTCAAAATAACAAAAATAATAATATATAAAAAAATAAAAAGAAAGTTTTACCTGAACCGGACTGGTCAACAATGGTTCAGTTGGACCAAAAAGGGTTCGATTTGGCGTACGGTTCGGTTGAGCTGGTTGAGGGGCAATTCAGGCTGGTCTAGGGAGTAGTTCGATTCGGTTTAGTTAAATTAGTTTGAAGTCACTGAGGAGTCGGGTTGAAGGGTTGGTTGCGCGGACCCCGGGTCGGGTCCAGGTCCACGCGCGGATCCTTTCCTACCTAAACGATGTCGTTTTGAGCTTTTCTTTTCTATATATAATTAAAAAAAATTGTTTATTTTTTTCTGTTTTAGAAAAAATGGGGGGGGGGGAGAGCTCTGGGGAGAGCTCCAGAGCTCTCTTGCTATCCGATCATTAGACCGCCACGTCGGTCGTCGCATGGGTCACCATTAGCGGTGGTCGCTAGTGATCGAAAATTTTCAAACTTGACCAGGAGGTTCCATTCAACCTCTTGAGCTCAATCTAGCACCCCTTTTCGCCTGAAATAACCTCGATTGGCATAGATCAAGATTTGAAGTTTTCTGGTTCTTTCTTTCTTTTTTTTTGAAAAATTAACTGGCATGTTTTTTTCTTTGTTGTAGATGGCTCAACGCTGGGTTTCTCCCTACGGGGAGGACTGTGTTGTTATATTTTTTTTGTTTTTTTATTTTCGGCGTTGAGAGGGTTTGTTTGCATTTTTTAACTTTTATCTGATAGGGTTTTTTTTTGTGTTTCAGAGAGAGTCCTAAGGGAAAAGGCTGGGGGGTTTTAAAGAGTTTAAAAGAGGGGCAGATGGTGGTTGTAGGAAGTGGCATGGTGGCTGTAGGGTGGTTGTCTGGTCTGGTGGCTGGACAGGGGGCTGGTCGGGTTTGGTGGGACTAAGTAGGGTGGCTATCTGATGTGGTCAAGCAAAGGGCTAGACAGGGGCGACGGCAGTGCCGTACCAACCCTCTATTTTTTATCTCTATTTTTTTCTTTTTATTATTATTAGTATTATTATTATTTATTTTTAACTTTTAATGTTATTATTAATATTATTATCAAAATTATTATTAATATTAAACTAAAAAAAAATGTTAGACCTTGACAAAATCGGTGTCTATAACAACTATATGTAATTTAGACCGAGCTAATATGTCAGCCAAAATATACTATAAAATGAAAAATACATATCAATTTCATGACATATATAGTCAACTAATCATTAACAACAAACTAATCATCACATCGAGATTTATTTTTGCAAGAAATGGTTGTGACCTAACTAACCAAAAAGAAATAATTAACCAAAAACTGGATTCGGACGAAAGCTGTCCTAATTCAACTGAGGATCTAGTAGCTCTACTGTTCTGGGATAGCATCCTTAAGAAATATATGCAGATTGAAACCAAACTTCAACATAGGGATTAATTAATCTAACTTCTGTGAGATAATGCTGACTTGTTTGCCTAGACACTATCTAATATACTTGGAATTGATACCAAAGTGATGCTCCATAGGCTACATATTAGTCATGAGGTAAAATTGGTTTGACAGAAAAAGAAAACCTTTACCGTAGAAACAAAAAGGGCCATTAAGGAGGAGATCGAGAAATTACTATAAGCAGACTTTATCAAGGAGGTCTACTACCGTAAGTGGATAGCCAACGTAGTAATGGTAAAAAAGCATAACAAAAAATGAAGTATGTGTGTTGACTTTATTGACCTAAACAAAGCATGCCCCAAAGATAGCTTTTTTCTCCCTAGCATAATCAGCTGGTAGACAATAATGTCGAGCATGGCCTCTTCAACTTCATGAATGCCTATTCTTGTTACAATCAAATTAAAATACTAAGAGACGATGAGGAAAAGATAGCTCTTTTCATCAAGAAAAGTCGTTACTGTTATAAGATAATGCCCTTTGGATTGAATAATGTAAGGGCGACCTACCAAAGGTCGATGAACAATGTGTTTAAAAATCAGATCGACCATAACATGAAAGTATATATGGACGACATGATAGTCACAAGCAAAAGCTTGATCGAGCACCTGAAAAACTTTAGAGAGACTTTAAATATCTTGAGAAAATATAATGTAAGGCTTAACCTGAGCAAATGTGCCTTTAAAGTCACATCGAGTAAGTTTCTCAGTTACATGGTCAACAAAATGGGGATAGAAATGAACCCAAAAAAGGTTCAAATAATCCTAAACATAAAGGCATCGACCTCAATAAAAAAAGTACAGAAGTTAATTTGTAGAATAGCTACCCTAAGTCAATTCATGTCCAAGTCAACAAAATAATGTTTGCTATTCTTCAAAATTCTCAAAAACATCTCGAATTTTAGGTGGACTCCTTAGTGTTAAAAAACTTTTGAAGAACTCAAAGAATTCTTATCATTTTCATCTATTCTATCTAAACCAAGACTCGAAAAGATTTTGTACTTATATATGGCCACCATAGACTAAACTATCAGCTCAATCCTGATCCAAGAAGAAAAGAGAAACAAAGATCAATCTATTTTGTGAGCAAGGTATTGATAGGGATAGAAATCAACTAAAACGTCATAGAGAAAATAGCTTATGTAGTTGTCATTTTGGCCTAAAAACTCAAGTCGTATTTTCAAGGCCATGCAATTTATATGCTGATTAATCCACCACTGAGACAGGTCTTACAAAAATTAGAAAATGTTAGAAAGGCTAATTATATGGACAGTAAAGCTTAGCGAGTTTAACTTAAATAAACTACTTAGGTCGACCATGAAATCTTAGGTGCTAGCGGACTTTGTTGTAGAGTTCACTTCAGGCCAACTTGAAAGACAACTCGAAAAAAAATAAAGAAACCTTAGATAAGGAAAATTGGAAGCTTTATATCAATTTATTGGTCACTAACCATAGCAAAAGAGTCGACTTTATTTTAATTAGCCTAGAAGGACTACAATATCCATACACCTTGAGATTTAAATTTAGGGTATTTAAAATTAAGTAAAATATGAGGCACTGATAGCTAGTCTAAAATTGGCAATCGAGCTGAATGTTCAACATATAATTGTGTATAGTGACTCTCAATTAGTGGTCGACTAAATCAATGAAAAGTTTGGAGCTCAAAAAAAAGAAATCCAAAAATACCTAGATAAAGCATTGGCTTTAATGGCCAATTTTACCAAGGTCAAGGTAAAGAAAATACGGAGGTCAAAAAATTCATAAGTGGACTCTTTATCTAAGTTCGCTTCAATAATAACAATAAAAAGTCCAGACTAAGTCTTGGTAGAATTGTTGACATATATAAACACTAAGAACAAGCTCGTAGGCCAAATCATAGAAAAAAAACATAGATGACACCAATCGTGGCGTACCTAACCACGAGAGCACTACTCGAGAATAGAATTCCAACTAAGGTATTGATGAAAAAAGCTTTTTAGTACATGATGATTAAAGAAAATTATACAAAAAATTCTTTAATATGCCTTCTTTAAGATATATTGACGAGGAAGAAGCAAACTACATTCTATGAGAAATCCATAAAAGAATATATGAAAGCTACCTCGAACCTCAACCATTAGCTTATAAAATGCTCAGATAAGACTATTATTAGCCCACTATTATAAGGGATATAATTGAATTGGTGAAAAATTATGATAAGTGTCAGAGGTTTGTCCACATGCAATATATTCCTCAACTGAACTCACCCCTATCATCAGCCCGTAGCCCTTCATACAATGAGGAATGGATGTTCTTAAACTATTCATCCTGACCACAGGTCATAGAATATTTATCTTAGTAGCAATAGATTACTTCATGAAATGGCTTAAAGCCAAAGCCTTGGCCACTACTATAGAGGCCCAAATAGAGAAGTTTGCATGGAATAATATAGTTTGTAGATTCGACTTACCTTGGTTCATAATAATGGACAATGGAAAACAATTTCAAAACCTAAGATTCAACGAGTGTTGTTCAAATATTCACATCGATATGAGATTCATGCCCGTTGCCCACCCTCAATCCAATAAATAGGCCAAAGTGACGAACAAAATAATATTAGAAGCCTTGAAAAAAATACTAGACACAGGAAAACGGAGGTGGGTCGATGAGCTACCAATGGTGCTATGGGCCCTAAAGACAACCACAAATGTACCAACAGGTGAAACCTCATTCCACCTGGCATTTGGAACAAAGGCCATGATACTTGTTAAAATTGGCCTTCTGAGCTTGAAGGTCGAACTAGGGTAAAAAAAAATAAAAAAGTGCTTAGCAGACCTAAACCTTGTCAAAAAAATAAAGAGACATAGCTCTAACATGGATAGTAGGTTATTAGCAAAAAGTATCCAGTTATTATAATAAAAAGGTTTAACATAAGTACATCGAGAAGGGCGACTTGGTACTTAGAAAAGTTAAAGCTTTAAAAGTATATGAAAAAGGTGGCAAACTAGCCCTGGCTTGAGAAAGACCATATGTAGTTAAAAAGATCATCCATGACACAAATAGCTCGATCTAAACTGAGCTTATACATGTAATTTGTACTTGAACACAAAAACCAAATTATGCTTAATGAGTCCATGCCTAATTGATATAACAAAATTTGATCTAGAACTTAAATGGATTCTTAAGTTAATTTAATTCAAGTGATTAAATAAATCCTCAATTCATTTAATCAGGCTCAAACTTTTTTAATTAATCGTGTTTAAACTTATATGAATAAAAAAAATTATAATAATAAAGTTGAGTTGAAGCTTAGACTAAACTAAATAAAAGTTTTTATTTGATTTTTTGTTAAGAACAAAAGATGTTAACAAATAGTTTGTCAAGTAGATCATTCTTATTTAAAGTTATTACAAAAACTAACATCATACATTAACAAAAATTTACAAAAGTTAAAAAGAAAAGAATCATATGTCAGCAACATCAATATTAGCAATAATATGAGCAACATTCTTATCAGCAAGAGCAGTAGCGATGACCTCAACCTTTCCAGCCTTTTTTACCTCATGTTCAGGCCCCAAAATTACCTCAAGCTCAATGTCCATGACCTTATCATCATCTTTCTTTTCCTTTTTCTTCTATTTTTTGGGCTAATTTAGAGAAGACTTTGATATAATATTATTAATATCAATATCAGAGAGATTGAAGTTGAGGTGGAAAAATTTAAATTGCACTTCATCCTTGGTTAGGCTAAAGGCATTGAGCACATTTTTCCTAAAAAATTTGACCTTAATTGGAAGAAATCGTTGAAAGCCTAAAATTCCTCAACAGTCTTTTTTTTTTTTTAGATTTTCTCTCTTTCTCTCATTAGCCTTTAACTCAGACATCAGTCTTACTATCTCAGCTTGAGCATCGTTAAGCTTGAGCTTGGCTTGCTCCCTCATTAAATTAATTAAGGCCTTATCAACTAGTACGACATCTAGCTTCGTCATCAAGTCATCATTCCTCTTTCTTTGCTCAACCTTATTCTTATGGGACGCACTGAGGCTAGACCTAACATTACCTAGTGCATCCGAGCTCTTTTTATGCTTCTCAGTCAGGATAGCCATATCCTTATTAGCCTTGAAGAGGTGGACCATAGTGAGGTAGGTGTGATGGATGGCCTGATTGGTGTTGTTCAGGGGCTGAGCAAGAAATTTTTGTTAGACTACATAAAACGAACTCAAACTTGGTAAAATGAAGAACAATGATAAGATCGAGACCTTAAAGAACCTCTTTGTCACATTGAGGTTCTTGGTGGGGTCATCGATAGGAGCATACTCCAACTTTGTAGAGATCTTCTCTGAGTTGGGTCTTCGGACCCTATGTCATAACATATAGATCCATAAATTTATAGTTAGACTTAACAAAATGAGTTGTTACCAATCTTTTATCTAGGTGTGATTTGTCACATAATGAATTTATCATTTTAAGAAGCTTCTAAGCTTGACTAAGGGTTCCTAAAAGAATAGGTTCTGGTCTACTAATCAAAATAGGGTTCGAGAGTTTGATTACATATGAGAAAAGTTATAGCACCCCTACATGCCTATCCAAATGATAGTACCATTTTATTTTAAATTATCTTAAAGTCTTAATTTTAATGGCCTTAAATTTCATATTGAAAATAATTTTTAATATTTTTTCATCAATCTGGTGAAATTTTTAAAAATATTTTCTCATCCCAAAAGTATTCAAGAATCCTATTTATTTTTTTTAAGAAGCTCTATCGTCGAAAAACTTAATCAATTTTATTTTTTGTTAAATTTTTTTTATTGAAAATATATCTAACTCTTCCACCATTTGAGCCAAAATTAGAAATATCTTCTCACCTAGAAATATTTTAGATAATCATCCATTTAAGATTACTAATTATTTCATCCTTGAAATTTATTTTTACAATTTTTATTTCTATTTCTAAATTTTTCACCATTTTGGTCTATTTCTAATCTAAACTCTTGTTAGTTTCTTAATCTTTGGAAAGAAAATAATATGATAATTACTTTTTTAGTCTTCCCCAAATTCTTCTACCATTTAGATTGACTTTAGAAAAAAAAAAAAAAAAAACTTTGCATCTAGAAATCTTATGAAAATTCAACCATTTGTGATTTTTTTTAAGATTTCATCGTTGGATATTTGACAAATATTTTCACCCAAATTTTAATTTATATTTTAATTTAATTTTAAATTTTTATTTAAGAAAGAATACTATCACTTTCATTAAAATTTCATCTAAATTATTCTACCATTTGGGTTAAATTTAGAGAAATTTATTATATAGAGATTTCTTAGAAAATATACAATTTGAAATTTCAAAGAATCTCATCATTTGGTGATTGTTAATCTAATTCCTAAATTTTATTAAATTTGTATTTTTATTATTATTTTTAAAATTATAAATAAATATTAATTATTATTTATTGAAATTTTATCTAAATTCTCCTCTATTTGGGTCAAATCTAGAAGAAATCTCACAACGAAATTTTATAGAAGTTACCATTTGTAATTTTAAAAAATTTCATCATTGGATAATTATTACTTATTTTTCAAATTCTATTAAAGTTCTATTTTTATAATTTTCTTAAAATGTAATCATGCAGAATATAAAATAATAAAATAATAACAGGGAAAAAATTTAAATAAATAAAACCAACAATAAAATAAAATAAAATACTAAAAATACCAAAATAAAGAAACAGCTCGACTGGAGCTACAGCACATAGCTCGGCTTAACTATAGGAAAAAATCAAACTATTTCAAAACTAAAACAAAACCTTTGTTAGAAATTTTTCTAAAAAATTTGAACTTGATTGCTTTCTTTATTTTTGCCTCTAATTTTTTGTGTCACTTAGTTTCCTAGAAAACTGAGATGTAAACAAAAACAAAAATTTCCAATACAGAAACTATTTCGCACTTCCTCTATTATTTTGCTATATTTTCTTATGTATTTTCCTCTTTGATCTCTGTAACTTTTCTGTGTATATTGGAATCAATTTATAAATAAGAATCCAAGTCTAAATAGTGTTTCAACTATGATTAAACTCTTCAATAAGTCTATTTGATAGTTAGATTAGGATTGAATTTTATTTTTTTTAAAAGACATTTTATTCAATTGAATGTCATAACGATTTTGAAACCGTTAGATGAAAATAATTTTAAAATTAAGAAAAATTAGAGAAGTCACCACCAATCTTTTTTAAGGTGTGATTAGCCACCCAAAAGTTTATCTTTTTAATAAAACTATAAAAGTAAGTTTAAAGTTTATTAAAAAGATAAATTTTGATCTACGAAAATCAAGTTAGGTCTGTGAGTCTGTTATGTGTGGGAAAGGATTAGCACCCCATAGTGCCCATAAATTGATACCAATTAATCATGCGTTATTTTTGGTATTGGAAGAAATGATTTCGATTTGAAATTTAATAATAATTTTCTTTTACTATTTAAAAAAATAATTTTATTAAAATTCTTTATTTAAGAATATCGAGAAAATCTTTAAGTTAAAGTAAAATTTTTCAACATCTAGACAAAACTTTAAAGATAACACTTTTAATTGATATTTATTGCAACATCCCTTAAAAATGAAAACAACATTCTTTAGGAAAGATAATTATTGATAACTCTTCAACATCTATGTAGAGTACCAAGAATTATTCCTTTTAGGATGTTATTTTTATTTTATTTAGCATTTTTAAATTAAACACATTTTTTATGCAAAAATGCCAATGATGGTACTATTAGATAACAAACGATAACTAGAGGCATAAACATGCAAATTGAGTACAATCACTAATAAATAAATGCATTAATAGATGTTATACATAATGATAAAATGTAATTTTGAAATTAGGTTCTTAAATATAATGAGACCACCCTGACTGCCCAACATTTAGGCAGAGTTTAGGTGTGATTATTTATATTTAATATCCCATTATATCATTATATTTTTTTAATCCCAATATTAACGCGAGTTAAAGACTCCAATAAAAAACCAAATAAAATTAAGTTTTTTAAATACCTCATCACCTCAGTGGCATTCGAGAACAAATAACTCCACTTGAGATTGAGGGCCTTGATGGACTTTTAGGGTTTTGAGGTTTTAAGGTTTCGTCTTTTTAAAGTCCAGGGTTTTCTTAGGTTTCAAGATTTTAGTTTTTGAAAGATTTAGGGTTTTAGATTTTAGAGTTTTAAGGGTTTAAAAATTTTTAGAGTTTTGGATTTCATTTTAAGGGTTTGAAAGTTTGGGGTTTCAAATGTTTGAGGTTTTGATTTTAGGGTTTTCATTTTGGAATTTAGATGTTTAGGGTTTAAATTTTAGGACTTCAATTTTAGGTTTTGAAATTTAGCGTTTGGAGGGTTTGTGGTTTAGATTTTTGAATTTTAAAAGTATGAATATCTTCAAAAAATTTCAACATCTAGGCAGACTTTCGAAGTAAGTTCAATTTTTATGAATTTCAAAAATTCTTTTAAAATTTTTCATGTATTTTTTTTATATAAAAAATTTATTATTAGTAGTACTTGCTTTTATTATTTATTGGTAAATAATTTTCCAACATCAAAGCGAAACTATTTATTATTATTATTTAAAAATGATTTTTACTCCTACTATTCTCTAAGCAGGAAAAATCTTTTTTATTGGTCTATTTTATAATCATTTTATATATATATTTTTATTATTATTTATTTTTTATTTAACACTTTGGTTATTATTATTTTTTAAAGAATATATATATGCACATATTAAAAAGAATCAAAATTTTTGAAATCATTTTTTTCATTATTATTGTTACGATCATTAGTTTTTATTCTTTTTTTTATATTATTTAATAAGGTTTGTTTTTAATTTTCTTTTTACAAAAATTATAAAAAAAACTTTAGCTTTATTACTCCTTATTTATTATTTATTATTATTAATAATTATTATTATAAAATAACAAATATTTATTCTAAAAAATTTAAAGGTATTAAACATGCATAAGTAACAATAATAAAACTAAAATGTTATAAATAATATATAAAAAATTAAAAAAAGAACTGAATCGAACTGGTCAATGGTCCAATCAACGCATGTTCGGTTGGTTCAGTTGGTTCGGTAGTTTGGCAATTTGAACCGATTTGGTTTGGTCAATGATTCGATAAAAGGTTGCGGGATGCTGGGTTACCGAGTCAGGTCAAGGCTGACGCGTGGATCATTTAAGGCTCAAAATAGTGTCATTTTGCTTCTTCTTAAACGACGTTGTTTTTCAACTTTTTTTCTGTAAAACCTAAAAAAAAAAATTTTGGTTCATTTTTTCTAAGCTTTCTCTCTCTCTAAGAAAGAGGGCTTCTCTTTCAAAATGAAGAAAGACCCTCAAATCGATCATTGACAGTTGTATCAACCATTACCTGGTTCACCATCAACGGACGCCTACTATCAGTTTGGTAGTTGAAAATTTTCTAAATTTGCCAAAAGGCTCACCCTAACCTCTTGAGCTTCGATCCGGTTTTCCTTTCATCAAGAGCAGTCTCAATCGATGTAGATCAGGGTTTAAAGTTTTGATCTTTTATTTTTTTTATAAACTAAAACTTATGTATTTTTTTACTTTTTACAGAGGCTTTGGCACTGATGGTTCCTCCCTATAGGGAGGATTGTGCTTGTGATTTTTTATGTGTTTTTGTTTTGTTTATTTTCTAGTAGTTTTTTGTTTAGCCGGTGCCTGGGTTAAGGTGATGCGTGGGAACGGGTCTAGGGATGGTAAAGCGTAAGGCTAGGTGTTGGTCTATATAGGGATGGAGTTATGGTCTAGTGGGATGCCTGGAGCTGGGTGAGGGTCGAATGAGGGTCTATTCTTGCACGGGCAAAGGCCTGGGTACTGGGTATAAAGGTGTAGGGTGCTGAAGGTGAGAGAGATCGGTGCTTGGTGGTCATTCAGCTCAAAAAAGGGTGTAGTGTTTTTAAAAGCTTCAAAGAGGGAAGCAGGTGGTTTGGCAGGGTATAACCGAGGCTATAGGGGAGTGGGTGGCTGAGGGTCTCATGGGGCATAGTATCGACAAGGGTAGGTGGATAGGCTGGTACTGTGCATGACACCATGCCTATCATTGTCCCTTTTTTCTCTCTTTTTTCTTAAATATTATTATTTTTAATTGTTGACTTTAATATTGATAAAAAAAAAAGGTTTCATTCGATAAAGTTGGATAAAATTCGATGCCTATAACAACCTCTCTTTATGTATTATTGAGAATCAAGAATAAGGCAAAGACAAAAATAACAATTTAGTCTGAAAGCAAATCAATGATTTTTCAAAAGTTTTATGTTTTGTTTTTGTTTTTATTTTTATTTTTGTTATTTTTTTTACTGAACCGCAAATCAAGTGATAAAAAATGATTGAGACGACATCATAAGTCAAAAAATAAAAATGATAGAAATAACACTGTAAGTTAAAAAATAAAAAATGATTAGGACAATACTGCAAGTTAAGAAATAAAGAATCAATTGAGATAACACCACGAGTCAAATAATAAAGAATAACTGGAACAACACCGTAAGTTGAAAAATAAAATATGACTAAGACAATATCACAAGTCAGGAAGCCAATTCGATGACTTTCCAAAAGTTTTTTTTTTTTTAGTTTAGGATTGAACCACGAATCAATTGCTAGAGATCGATCAGGACGACACCGCAAGTCAAAAAATAAAAATGATTAGGATAACATCGTAGTCAAAAAGTAAAGAACAACCAAAACAACACTACAAGTCAAAAAATAAAGAATCAACTGGGACAACACCGCAAGTCAAATAATAAAGAACGACTAGGACAATACACAAGCTGAAAAATAACAAATTAACCGAAATAACACCGTAAGTCAAATAGAGTGATCGTTAATCTGAGTTTGTATGTAAACTAAACTAGGCTTAAAACTTTATTTGATACCAGATAAATTGGGCTTAAAATTTCATTAGGGGCCAGCTAAACTAGGCTTAAAATTTCATTAAATGCTAGATAAACTGGGCTTAAAATTTTATTATGGGCCAGCTAAACTAGGTTTAAAATTTCATTAAATGCTAGATAAACTTGGCTTAAATTTCATTAGAGGTCAGATAAACTGAGCTTAAGATTAGATACCAACTAAATTAGGCTTAAATCTTTCTTCGAGGACTAGATAAATTGGGCTTAAAATTTTTTATGCCAAATAAACTAGGCTTAAATTTTTTTTTAGGGTCAAATAAACTAGGTTTAAGATTTCCTTGGGACCAGATAAATTAGGCTTAAAAATTTTTTATGCCAGATAAACTGGTTTAAACCTTTCTTCGAAAGTCAGATAAACTAGGCTTAAAACTTCATTGGAGACCAAATAAACTAGGCTTAAGATTTCCTTGGGGGCTAGATAAACTAGGCATAAATTTTCACTAAGAGCCAAATAAACTAGACTTAAAATTAGGTGCCAAGTAAACTAGACTTAAAATTTTATAGAGGCCAGCTAAACTGGGTTTAAAAATTATTTAGTGCTTGATAAACTGGGCTTGAAATTGGATATCCAGTAAATTGAGCTTAAATTTTATGTAGATTTGAATTTTTTTTTAGGAACTGACAATTCCTATTAGAAATAAAAAAAATTAAAAATTTTCTCTTAATGGATCGGTTGATTTAGAATCCAAATATTTCTATTGATTCAAAAAGACTTCATCACTCAATGGAGATAAAAGAGGTATATATTTTTTCAGCTAATCTAAGCTTATGTGTCAGCTAATCTAAGCTTATTGTGCCAACTAATTTAGGCGTACATGCCAATTAAACTGAGCTTAAAACTCTATTGATGCCAGATAATCTGAGCTTGCGTGCCAGCTAAAGTAGGCTTAAAACTTCATTAATGCCAGATAATTTGAGCTTGTGCGCTAGCAATATTGGGCTTAAATCTCATTGATGCCATATAATATAGGCTTAAATCTCATTGGTGCCAGATAATATGGGCTTGCGTGCCAGCTAAAGTAAGCTTAAAACTTTATTAATGCCAAATAATTTGGGTTTACGTGCTAGTAATACTGGGCTTAAATCTCATTGGTGCTAGATAATATAAGCTTAAATCTTCATTAATGCTAGTTAAATTGGGCTTAAATATTATTTTAGAATTTGGTAATCCCTATCAGAAATGAAAGATGTGAGAATTTTCTTTCCAAATGGATTGAATGGTTCTGTAGACAGAGATTTCTATTTATTCAACAGGGTTTCAACTTGAAAGGAATAAAAAAGGTACATAATTTTCCATGCAAGCTCACAAATGAAACATAAGCCTTTTTAAAAACATGAATTCCTTGAAAACCAAACATATTCAACATTTTCCTTAGTCTCCAAATATAATATTTTAATATATGTCAAAGTTAGCTATAAGGGCTTGAGATTTGAAAGGTTATTTCGAAATGGACAAAAGTTAAGAGTTTCAAAATCAATTCATCTCAGACTTCTGTGACTTCGATATTTCAGATTTTTTAATAAGGTTTGACTTATCTTTGTTTAGTAGCTACCACATTTAACATTAAGAGTGGCCTTTAAGATTTGCTTTAGATTGTTCTTTTTAAGATTTTCACCGTAAAGCCACTTTTATTTCTTTTTTTATTTTTTTATTTACATACCATACACTTAAAAAATTTAAACTTAATCTGAAAGAGAAAAATAATTTTTACAAGAGGGGTTAACGATCCAAACAAGAAATTATGTAATAAATGGGGACTCAAAAGATTCATGGTTACTTTTTTAAGAGAAACTCTTCAATTTTAAGCCTCTATGCTTGATCAAATATAGACTTTTCAAAGGTTGAAATGTATGTTAAGGTTTGGGGTTATCAAAGAAAATGATATAAAGGCCCAAAACAAGTATTTAAGGGTATTTAAAACCAAGGATCATTTTTTTATTCGAATGATGCATTCTAAAGTCTATTCTTTTTTGTTTTCCACCCATTCATTTTTTTTTTCTTTTTTCTTCTTTTATTCTTCCTTTCCTTTTATTTTTTCCTTTTTTTTCACCAAGTGGATTCAAAACTTTTGTGAATTTTTATATTTGACTTTTGCTTGCATCACACAAGATTTCATTTAAACATCCCAATTCTTAACTCCCTAAATGTGTTTTTTTTTTTGCCCTTAGTGTGGAATGTGATCTTTAGTCAAGGTTTATATTAAAAGAATTCTATCAAGCTTAAAGGGGTAATAAGAGATAAATTTTTATGTTTGTAAAAAGATAATGAAAGATGGTCATTTGTTATTTCAACAATAAACACTTAAATTGAAAAGTAGCTCCTTTTAAGAAAATGAACTTGAAAAAAAGGTTTTTATTTCAAAAGTTTTTGTGTTTTTTTGTTTTGTTTTTTAAATTATTGGCCTTTTCTATTTTGAGTTTTTTTCTCGTCCATTTTTCTAAAACTTTGACTTTGTCATGACTTTATTTAGATTTACCCAAATTTTCTAAATGTATGATGTCATAATCATTTTTTTTTACTTTTTTTTATTTTTAATTTTTTATATGCCCCCATAACTCATACCTAAATTCATTTTACTAGTAATATGTTTCATGAAAGATGCTTTATTTTAACAAACCACCCTTAATGAAAGAAAATGGTCATGTGAAATGAACGAAAAAAGGATTATATGGGGTAAACCTGTTTAAGGTCTCAAATGATCTAAGTTACTCTACAAAAAGAGAACAAAAAGATTGATCATAACTCAAATTTTCTTAAAAGAATGTGGTCTTTCTTCTCTGACAAACATGCCTCCGAGACAAAGGACCAAGTCAATTTTAGGGTAAAGAGCTGAAAGGACAATATGTTTAAGTTTATATTGCAAGACTTGGGTTTGAAAATTTTGAAACTGTAACATAATCTTGACACATCAAATTACCATATTTAAATTCTTAAAAATGTTATATATACTTGATTTGCTAGGAACCATATTTTCTTTACATTGGCCATTTCATTATTCATTTCCTTAAAAAAAAATCACCATTTGATATCATAATATTATCAGGTGAAAATAAGATTTACAAATTCAAATTCAAGGCTATTAAGGGGTTAAGGCTGATAAATGAGATCAACTAAATGATTTAAGAAAAATTGGCATTTAGGTATTTGGCAATTTCCTAATAGTGATCACCAACTCATCCTAGACTCAAAACTTTCATTTTTGTCTTTTTTTTTTTTACTTTTTTGCTTTTTTTTAAAGGGTGTTTCTATAGCCTCGGTACTTAACTACGTGGGGCTTTATTTATATATAACATCTTACCCTTTTTTTACTAATTTTTTCAAAAAAAACCTAAAATATATTTAAAACTTATATGAAATAAAAAAACCTCAAATAATGATATAACCATAAAACACTATGATGCACAATGTTCACTCATGCGATACAAATCTTCAAACCTGACCCAAAAATTTACCATCTAATGGTACTCTTGAGATGACATTCAAAGTTACATAAATAAAAGTTTTTCATTTGATGCTTCAACTAACTTGCAACTCTATTGCTATTAATCATTAAGACCACCAACCTGCTCTTTAAACTTCACAGCATCTATATTGATCAAAGCTTGAATTGTATCCTTAAAGATAGTACAATCTTTTATGGAATGCCCTTCAACCCCATTTGGAATTCACATTTAGTATTGGGACATACCACTTCAGGTAAAGAGGTTTTATGGGTCTTACAAGAATAATAAAAATCATATGATTTTTGACAAGTAAGGTATAAAATTCAGCATAAGGCATTGGAAGTGAATGATACACCTCGACTTTCCTTCTCTTATAACTTTATGAATGGCTTGAGTTGATCTTTGGTTTTGTAAATATTTATGGTGAAAGAACTGGAGCACACAAATATGGTGGTTAAGAAAAATCACCGGTCTGAAATATCGGTTGAGGACAATATAGTGACCATTATGAATAGGCATCCATTAAATCTTCCTATATCATGGTGAGGTTTCTCTCATTTCACCCTTTAACAATTGTTTCGTGGGCTTGTTTAACAAAAATATCTCTCATCCTTTTATCATTAGCATCTATAATTCTTTCCCTTTTATCTCATCTTCAATTCTACTCACAGCAAATAATAAATCTATAAACTTTGATAAGATATTACTGATCAACTTATCATAATAGGAAGAAAGAAAGGGTATCCACAAATAAGAAATTCAACTCTTATTGGTAAGAGGTGGTCGTACTTGTGATGACATCTCTTTCCATCTAATAGCATATTCTTTGTAGCTTTTATTGAAGATCTTTCTCATATTTTGAAAGATTAATCGATTTGGAGCCAACTCTAATATATACTAGTATTACTTCAAGAATGCCCACGATAAATCCTTCCAAATACGAACTTGATTCCTCTTCAAACTATAATACCAATTGGCTGATGCCTCAATCAAAGTTTCTTGAAAAACACGAATAAGTAAATTTCGTCATGGGTATACCCAATCATTTTATGATAGTATTAAGTCAAATGTGTCTCAGAATCCAATTCCATTATATTTTCAAATGTTGGAACCTTAAACTTGAACGAAATAACCACATCTAGAACTAGCTTGGATTCTTTTGCATTACAAGATTCATTCTTACCTTCAATAGCTGGAAATCTTTCTTCTAAGGGATTATACATTCTCTGTTCATTTAGATTCCCTAACTCTTCCCTTATGAGTCTTAAGCTAGGTCTTTCAAGTTGATTATTTTCTTAAACACAAAGTCAATTGATAATCTTCTTCATCTTTCCTATCTAATCAATATTTTTCATATCTTTAGAAAAAATTAAGAGATTATTATCGAAAAAAATTCCTTCTTTTAGAGCATATAAGAATTGCATTATATTAAATGAATACATAAATGGATGAATGAATGAATAAATGAATGCATAAATGACAAAGCTCTTTAGTAAAAAGTATGAAAATTTGGGAAAATAGTGAAATGAAAGATGAACTATAATTCACATATCTAAGTTCAATAGACAATGTCATGTCAACATAAAAAAACATTTTCAAATAAAAGAAATTCATATGGCATTTTATTTTTTAAATAACCTATCACTTGAAAACCCTCTTTCAACAAAAGTTCCATCCATATTTATCACATTGCCATCCCTTTCTCATTATTCATAGATTTTTTAATCCCCTATTGTAGTTGGATCAAACCATTTTACATCTATGAGTGACTACATCATATGCTTGAAACCCTTACAATTCTCAATAGAATACCCCGTATTCCCATCATGGTATTCGCATATTATATTTAAGTCAAAATATTTTGGATACAGAGGCTTTAAAAGCTCTAAAGTCGTAGAGACAATAAGGTGTCTCTCAAAGAGATAGAAAAAAAGTTTTTCGTATGAAATAGGGAGATGATCTAACTATTTCTTTTTCTTGTATAATTTTGGATAATAGGTTGACTAGGAGTTTTAGGACTCGCTAATGGCGCAAAGGTTTAGACTTAAGCATTCGGCTAAATAGGTGGTTAAGGCATGAAAGGCTGAAGATTTTGGTTCACATATGAACTTCTTGAAAATTGTATGATGTTTTAGGACCTGATCATAGATGTATGGAAAAGAGGTAGAAAATAGTAATGAAAAGGATTTGAATGCAAGTTTGACCTTGAAACAATTAGTGAAGGCTATATGAAACCTAGTAACCCCATCCTAGAAATTAAAATTTAAAGCTCAAATACTTGAATGGTCTGATCACTCATCCCTTTTATGATCTAGTCCATACCTTCATTATTGCTCAAACCATTAAATGATTCAGCGTGCTCTAAAAATATACTAGGTTCGTCAAAAATTAGTTGATCATGACTTCATGAATTCATAGGACTCACTTGGGCTGAAATTGATGAGGACTCTTGAGAAGATGTCAAAATAAATTTCTTAAGTCTATTCATGGTTTTAGTCAACTCAGTGAGCTATTTTGTCATCTCTCAAATGTCATAACCAAACTCCTCTTAATTTAATTATAACACACTAATTCGGGCCTTCAATTGATCTTCCATATTTTCGATTTCTTTTACCCACTAACAAAAACATTATCTCAAAGGTTTAATACCAACAATGCTTATGCTATTATTCTTACTGAAATAATAACACAATCCCTAATTTGCATGTGACATGTCTATGAATGCTTGAATATAATAATGATGCAAAGATATATACAAAAATGGAATAACCTAAAAATATACAAACCATCCTAATGATGAATGGATTGACTAAATTCCAAAAAGAAAACAAACTTTTTACCTATCCTAAATCTTTTTTTTTCTATTTTCTTGACTTTTTTTCCATCTTTTTTTATCCTAACTTATTTGCACTATTGTTACCCTTAAACATAAACTATATCAAAATGTCCTACATATCTTAATTTGGGTCATTTTTATGAAAGAAAATGGCATGGCTTCGGACTTTTAAAAATTTTCTATAAGAGGTCGACACCACTAATGGCTCCATAAGAACTTTTTTTTTGTCATTTTTTTTCTCTTTCTTCTCTTTTTTTTTCTTTTGTCTTGTCGATAACTAACCTAAAACAAATACCAACTCTTAAAATATAATGCCTATGTAATTTAAACAACAAATCAAAAAATATATAAAAAATAAAATTACTCAATAATTCAAAACAAACAAATAATAGAAACAATATAATAACCATACTATAAAATAATATAATGTATATAATGTCCTATCTTTTGGTAATTTTTTAAAAAGGTGGCATGACTCTACCTTAGGCAAGCTTCCTATGGCTCTCAATATGCCAGGTTAGGGTTGATTTATCTAAGGTTCCCAGACTATTCCTTACATCATAGTTCATTATAAACTAGTAAGGCTTCCTGATCTTCACCCATTGTAAGCTACTAAAGAAAAGGAGTTAATATGAGTGAAAGTGTTTCGCTAGTAAGTGCAAAGGTTATCACTTCACGAGAGCGTAACTACTTCACTTCTTTCTAAAAAAGATGAAACCCAGGTCTAAAGCTCATGCATTTAAGTGCATATGTTAAAATGTGCAAAGTGACATATTAATCAAAATATCATAAATAAATCATAAGCACAAAATCAAAACAAAATAATAACTAACATACAATTTATTTTATTTATTAACTTGTGTTTTTTTTTTTGAAAAATTAAAATAAAGGGAATTAAATTAAATATCAAATAAAACCAATTAAATATAGCAATTATTAGTAGTGCATAATTAAAATTTTGGCCTGACTCTCAAACAATTCATAGTGAAGTCGCCAAGCTATCATAACGATTTTGAGACTGCTAGACTAAAAGAAATTTAAAATCGAGAAAAATAGGAAGAGTTACCACCAATCTTTTTTAGGATGTGATTGGCTACCAAAAAAATTATCTTTTTAATAAAACTATAAAAGTGGGTTAAAGTTTATCAAAAAGATAACTTTCGATCTACGAAAATCAGGTTAGGTTCGAAAGTCAGTTACATGTGAGAAATGATTAATGCCCCATAGTGCCCATAAATTGGTGCCAATTAATCATGTTTTATTTTCGGTGTTGGATGAAATGCTTTTGATTTGAAATTTATAAATAATTCTCTTTTTTTATTTAAAAAAATTAATTTTATTAAAATTCATTATTTAGGAATATCAAGAAAATCTTTAAGTTAAAGAATTATCTTAAAATTCTTTAACATCTAGGTAGAATTTTAAAGATAACACTTTTAACTGATATTTACCACAACATCCTTTGAAAATGAAAACAACATTCTTTAAGAATATAATTGTTGATAGCTCTCTAATATCTAAACAGAGTACCAAAAATTATTCTCTTTAGGATGTTATTTTTGTTTTATTCCACATTTTTAAATTAAATACATTTTTTATGAAAAAATGTCAATGATGGTATTATTAGATAACAAACAATAACTAATGGCGTAAACATGCAAATTGAGTGCAATCAATAATAAATAAATGCATTAATTGATATTATGCGTAATGATGAAATATAATTTTGAAATTAAGTTCTTAAATATAATGAGACTACCCTGACTCGTCAACATCTACCTAGAGTTTAAGTGTGACTATTTGTATTTAAAATCATATTATATCATTATATTTTTTTAATCCTAGCATTAGCGTGGGTTAAGGACTCATACGAAAAATTTAATGAAATTAAGTTTCTTAAATACCCCATCATCTTAGCAGTATTTGAGAAAAAATAACTCCAGTTCATATTTTCACACTTATTCTTAAAGTTTCGAAATGGTTTTGAGCATTGGTTTAGGTCGGGGCTTTAAAGTTTGGTGATGATTTGGGGTTACGTATTAATTTTAAGGTTTAGATTAGATTTAGGGCCTTGATGGATTTTTATGGTTTTGAGGTTTTAAGGTTTCAGGTTTTTAAAGTCTAGGTTTTTTTTTAGGTTTCAAGATTTTAGTGTTTGAAGGATTTAGGGTTTCAGATTTCAGAGTTTTAAGGGTTTAGAAGTTTTTAGAGTTTTGGATTTTAGGGTTTTAAAAGTTTAGAAGTTTCGAGTTTCAAGTGTTTACTATTTAGGGTTTTGATTTTGGAGTTTAGATGTTTAGGGTTTAGATTTTAGGACTTTGATTTTAGGGCTTTGAAATTTAGGGCTTTGATTTTAGACTTTTGATGCCTCAAAAAATTAAAACTATCAACTGTGTGTAGCATTAATTTGGATCATTAATGACTCCCTTGCATATGCCAATTTGTCTGGGTAGAGTATTAGGGAAGAGCATACACGTCCTTGTTATAAATTTGATATTATATTTAAGTGGTTACAACATGATAGAAAGTATTGTTACATGTGCCATCGTAGGTGATTACAATCTATTCATAGGTTTCAGAATGATAGAAACTCATTTGATGGGACTTAAGAATTTAGAAATGCTCATTCACCTCCATTCAATAGTGAAATGTTGAGATAGTTGAAACAATGAAATGGTAATGAAGATAGGCCATGGAAGAAGAAGAGTATTTTATTCAAATAACCTTATTGGGAACATTTTCTATCACATCACGATCTTAATGTGATGTATATAAAAAAGAATGTTTGTGATAACATTCTTGGTACATTGATTAGTTAAGAAGAGAAGTCAAAGGATAACTACAAAGCATGACTTAATCTTATAAAAATAGGTATAAGAAGTGTTCTTCATCTAAAGATTCATTTTGGCACTAACACCCAATACTTACCTTAAGCTTCATATTAAATAAGCTTGAATGAAAAAAATTCTTTTTTAAAGATTCTCAAGGAAATGAAAACTCCTAATGAATACTTTTTAAATATCTCACGTTATGTGTAACTTAAACAACAGAAGCTAATAGGCTCAAAAGTTATGATTGTCATCTCTTAATGTAAGAATTTCTTCTTATAGCAATATGATGGTCTTTACTTGATAAGGTGTGCTTAGTTCTTATTGACTTGTGTACCTTTTTTAAAGAATTTTATTCTAAAGTTCTCAAAGAACATGAACTTGAATTACTTGAGTCTCGGGCTGCATCAATTTTATGTGAAATGAAAAAGATTTTTCCTTCATCTTTTTTCATGACAATGGTACATTTAGTTATCCATTTGGCAAATGAAACAAAAATTATCGGTCAATCATTTATCAGTGGATGTATTCTAGTGAAAGGTATACCTTAAAGTGTTATATATTTTTAACCCTAAATTTCAACTAGTATGTTTGTTAATTATCTTTTCTATTGAACCTTTCATTTAAATAGGTTTCTTCTTACTCTTAAATCATATATGTGCAATAGAGCTTATCCTAAAGATTCAATTGCAGAAGGCTACTTAGAAAATGAATGCATAACTTTTTGTTTAAGATATTCTAATGGGATAAAAATTACTTTTAATTGACCCATCCAAAATAAAGACAATAATCCTTTTGTAGAAGAAGAAATATCTATTCTTACTACTATAGGAAGACCATTGAGAACATTAAAACATAAAAGTTTTAGTGTTAACAAGCATAAAAGGGTCTTACGTATTGTACTTGATTCTGTAATTATAGTTCAAGCATATCGATATGTGCTATTTAATTTCAATGTGGTTGCTTTTTTTATAAAATAAGAACATATATCTACATACATATAATACTTGATAATTTTTTATAGTATATTGTATAATCTTTTAAGAATTTTTTTCATGTAGAAAACATGAGCAACTTATTAAAAGGCATAATCGGTCTCCTTGGCTTACACCATATAAGATACAAAAGTTACAAAATGAAACTTTTTATGATTGATTTCATGATCATGTAAGTCACACATCATGGTTTGGAATATGTTATCAAAATTTTTATAGTTAGATAATTATTTTGAAATAATATGAAATTGCATAGGTTGTCAATTTAAATCAACAAGGAGATGCAAATATCACAGATTAACTTAGATGGTTTGCTTGTGGTCCAACTAATATTGTTAGAAAATACACTAGTTATATCGTTAATGGTTTTAGATTTCATACCAAGACATGTAAAAGATATTGGAAAACTCAAAATAATAAGATTATTGTAACAACCAAGATGATGAGTTATACGAGTACAAGAGATGAGCAGCCTATTGAAAGGGAAGTTAACTATTATAGGATTTTAAAAGACATTATTCAATTGAATTATACAGATAGATTTAAGGTGGTGTTATTTAAATGTGATTGGATTGATATAAATAAAGGTTGTAAGAAAGATAAGTTTGGCTTCACTCTTATGAAATTTTCACTTCTAGCTCATAGTGAAACTAATTTGGTTCATAATCCTTTTGTCTTGGCATCACAAGCTAAGAAATTTTTTTATGTTAAGGATGAAAGACATAATTGTTGGGTTCTTGTCAAGCATGCAAAACTTAGAGATGTATTTGATATGGGTGATGAATCATCCTTATATAGAGAGTAAGAAAATGGAGAATCCATGTTGAATTTGATGACACATATAGTACTTCAAATGGGTTTAAAAATGAAGTTGATGAGAAAGAGTGGAGGTCACATTGGAGATGAAAAATAAGTATGTAAAAGAAGATCCCAAAAATGAACATAATAGGGAGGACATTTTTTAATTCTATGTAATAGTTTAACTTTATGTTTAGGTTTTACAATTTAAAACATATTTCACTATTATTTTGTTTTTATGTTACCAACTTGAATTACTTAATTATATCTATGATCAAGTAATCTATTAAATTATATTTAGTGCTTTATATGGTTTGCCATTAACAAGTTTTCTTTTGTATTATATTTAGTAAATTTTATGTATTATTAGACTTGAGATGGCAAAGCGTAAATGATTGAATATTTCTAAGGCAAACCATGCCTCTAGTTCTCAATTGCACGCACAATCTGAAAAACAACTTGTGCCTCTAGAACCAAAGCTTTTACAATATGAGCCTCTACAAGAATCTTAAAAACTAATTTCTCAATATATAAATAATGAAAATTAAAACGAACAAGTGAAACATTCAGGTACAAAAATACTATATTCTGTTAGTATAAATTTTTATGCATTATAATGTTGTAAAATTAAATTTTTTTAATGAATTTAATTACTTTCTTTGCATGTAATTTTCTATGTAAGAAATACTCAATGTAGAAAAGCTCATGGTCCTACATGTATGGCTAATATTTAGATTTGAAAAAAGAGGATCATGTTGTTTCTAAGGTTATCGATGATGTTGTACCTATTGGTGATAAATCTTGCTTTTAACTCGATCTATTGGTCGTATGGTGAAAATGTCTAGCTTTGAACCAATTAATTATACAAATTGGCATGAAATGTCAGATGATAAGAAGAAAGAAATGTGAAAAACATTAGAGATATCAATATGATAATGGTTTAGTTACTTTTTAATGTCATGACAATAATCTTTTAGTTTATAGTTAATAGTATCAATTCATATAATATATATTGACATGTTCTTTTCAATTATCTTTTTAAAATTGTAGTCGAAGTTCAAATTTCATAAGTCTGATTCTGATGAGTTCGTTGATGAAAAAATAATTCAAAAAATTAAGTCTTGTGCAATAAGAAATATGGGTGCTAAGTGGAGGCTATGGAAAAACAAATTGAAGTTTAAATTTTACGATGAACGTAAGACACCAAAGGAAATGGTTGTAAAGGTTGATGATTCTCGAGTAGATAAAGATCAATTCTTGTTTCTTACTGCACATTGATTGACTAATAAAGCGAAAGTAAATGTTTATAAAATATACTATTTATTTTCTTCTAACATTGTGATATAATAATGAGCTATTATAATATATCTTTTCTTGTTCATTAAAAGAACAAAGTGAGGCAAACAAAACAAATCGCTTAAAACTAGATGAGCCTCATACATAGGAACAATCATTTTTTAGGATCATTGAAACCTTGGTACATATATCAAATATTCTTTGTTGCATTTAGTTAAACAAATATGAAGTTTACTATTTATGTGTGATTTTGTCATTATAATAATTAATGTTATACCTTTGTAGAAATAAGAAGCTAATGGAATTCCACCATCACGTGTTGAGGTATATATTTTTTCTCGTACACATAAAGATGAAAGTGTTGTAAATAACAAAGTAGCTGAAATTGTGATATTAAATTTAATTTATACTTGCTTTTACTTATGTTAATTTAGTTTATTTATATTAAAATGTTTGTTTACAATTTTAGGAACTCATGAAAAAATGTTTAAGTGAAAATAGTGCTAAGAATTATGAAGAGAGTTCGTGGAAAGATAATGTTTATTCAAAAGTTAAAGGGCTGGAGAGAAAAGGGCATGTTCGTTGTATGAGTACAATATCTATTTCATCTAAATAATATGATCTTTCATCTTCTAAATTAGTACAACATAAAGAAAAGATACAAGAGTTGAAGGCTGAAATCAAAGACTTGAAAGAAACTTTGAGTACCATATTGTCATTACTTCAAAGATAATTTTTTAATGAGAATATTGATATCTTGAATACTATTACTCACATGGTGAATAGAGAGGCATATATAACATTTATTTTAGTTTATATATATATGTAAATTATCATCTTGTTCATGAATTTTGAACCTTATTCAAATTTCTTTTAAATTATTTTTAGGCTCCTGATGCTAGTAGTACTCCAAAAATCACACGTGAAAACAATCAGTCTTCAAATTTGAGTCACCAACCTGATCAAAATGAAAATGGTAAACTCATTGACGCATGATGTGTATGTATAAATATTTTACTCGATACTTGTTTCCTAGATAGAATGCCAAAATCGATGTTTTAATCTAGGTTTTGAATCATATAATTGTGAAAGTTTGTCATTACTGTAATTGTGTGCTAACGAATTATTATATAAATGGATATTAACAAAAAACTATGTTTGTTTCCAATTTCTATCATTGTGCTTATGTAGTGCTATAATTATTTCGTTAAACCTATGTTTCTATCAAAGTTATGCATTATCATCTTTTTTTATCTGTGCTCCTTTCTTAGACTCAATAAGATTTTGAGCTTTGATATGTGAAAACGAATTGAAACTTTGTCGTAACTATTCCATGTGGTGAACAAATTAAATATCTATTAATGAAACAATATTGCGAAACAATATTGATAGAAACCAATAACTTTAACTAAGATGATTCTTTGTATTTTTAGGCATCTACTTCTTACGGTACTTGTTCTTTTTGCTTTTAATTTAATTATCTAATTGTTTTTTTTATTTTATATATACAAATCCTTTTATTTAGAAATCTATGGTGGCATCATTTGCTTTGGAAAGTTGTTTATTTACTTTATGCACCATGTTTGTAGATATTTAATGATGTTTGTTTTTATCTAAACTTGATACAATGACTTTAGTTCTTGACTTATTCATAGTTTGAATATTATAAAATAATTTGCTTGTAGTTATATTTGAAATGTTATTAAATATATTTTACTTTGTTGTGTATTTGAAATTTATATGAAACAATATCATATTATGATTTTAAATAAATTGATATTAATAATTGAAAATATAATTCAAAAGAAAAGTTTTTACCAACATTTTTACATTTATACTAACACCATTTTCTGTTGGAATATTTTATATTATACTGATGCCACCAATTATCAACCGTTGGTAAAGTTTATTTTCATTAGAATATTTTAGGTTATACTGATGCCACCAATAGTCAACTGTTGGTAAAGCCCTTTTTCTGTTGGAATATTTTAGGCTATATTGACGCCACCAATAGTCAACTGTTGGTAAAAGTAAAAACACATGAGGCTATACTAACGGGCATTAACCGTTGGTAAAAAATATAATGTCCAATAATCCGTAGGTATAAGTAAGAAAAATTAAACCATAGAAGTCTATACTGGCAGGTGTTAATTATCGTTAAAAGGTATAACATTAAAACATATAAGAGATGCTATACCAATTGATATACAATTACTAATGAACTTAAACCACTGGTGTATCTCTACTATATATTCTAACACTTTATAAACCATCGGGATAGGTCGATATCGACAATAGATATATTGACGATTAGAAATTCATTGAAATATACATTTTAACCATCAGTATAGGATTTATTATGCTATATTGATGGATTTTTAACTTTTACTAACACTTTTTTAAGCATTGGCATATGATAATTTGCTTGTAGTGTACCCATAAAAATAGAGTTTCTTGCTATATATGATTATAAGAAACTTTAGTAATTTGTTTTTATTTTTGTATTAAAAAATTTGAATCTTGTGAAGAATTTAGAGTTATCTTGATTTACAATTTTTTTTACAATTAACAGCACACGTGGTTTCTAAACTTTGGGCCAAATTATATATTGATCCTTAAACTTTGAAAAGTTCTAATCGAGTTTTTAATTGTTCAAACGTATGTTAATGCGGTTCTTCTATTTTTTGTACCATCTAAATTGACACTAAATCTTATGTAGCATGATACATAAGCTTTCAAACTTGTATTACGTGAAATTTTTTTTGTTGTTTAAACATATTACATGAAGGAAGACGAAAACTTGTTTTCTTTCCTCTTTTTTCTTCTCCCATTCTTCTCATTTTCATCACCAAACTTTCCCATCTTGATCAAATCACCACCAAGCTCTGATCTTTGCAACTCCACAAGTTTCTTTATCAAAGGCCAAAACTTTCATGTCCAAATCTTTATCAAAGGCCATAGGTTTCTTCTCCCCACTCTCATTATTCTCTAAGCAATGTTTGTACAACTTTTTTACATCTAAAGTAACCAAATTCAAGAATGCAATCAAAGGCCAAAACTTTCATGTCCAAATCCTTGGATTCCAACAAAGTTAAAAATTTGGGAATTTCCCCATTACTAATAATTTCATCCATAAAGAGAGATTAGTAAACTTAATCAACTCACACAAAACTTTTAGGCAATGGGTGGTTATACAAAGTACTGCATTTTCTCAAATTTGTTTTGTACAATTCAAGTCGTAAAGGATCGATTGTAAAATTGAAAAGGCTTTTCTATTTTATGACTAAATTTTGTAACTCACGATTAAACCCTTATGAAACTTGGTCTTCGAATTGAGCTAATAACGAACCAACTCATCTTCATTCTTCTATGGCTCTTTCAAACCTTTTATCAAGCTTTCAATGCTCTCACGGTCAATTTAGACTTGAATCTCATACTCAATCAAATTGGCGACGCAAAAAATGAAGTGAGTCAAGACTCGATAAGTTAAAAAACTTCTGAGGCTATAATTACGACTCTTTTCAAGGGTTTCGATGAGGGTTTTGAGGTCAGCAAGATATTGGGAAAGAGTAGAGAGATGTGGGTCTTGAGAGAGGATTTAATCAAATTCTATTTCAAGCTCAATAAAGGCTTTAATGGCAGATAGATTATGGATGGTCAAAGTTTATTTTTTTAATCTTTTGCCTTTTGGTTTTATAATTTGTTTAAAAACCATAAAAAATTTTAGGTAATCTGTTCAAACAACAAAAAATTTCACAAAATACAAGTTTAGAAGATTTTTTGTCATGCCATGTAAGATTTACCATGTTGAGCTAGTTTACATGCATTCAACTGATAAGTCAGAAGTAAATCCTTGTTGAGTTAGTTTAATACTTTTGTCTTTAATTATGTTATGTTTTGATTTAAAGTTTTTTTTTTATTTTTAATTCCACATTTTTTAATTGTACATATTTAAGTCAACGTTAAAATTTTATGTATTAAAATTTTTAAAAATTATGTATAATGTCAAGTGAGATTTTCTGTTAATTTAGATGGTCTAATAAATGAGAGGATTAAATTGGTATATATTTGGGTAATTAAAAATTCAATTAAAATTTTTTAAAATTTAAGAACAAAAATAAAATTTAACCTAAAATTTAAAGACTATAAATACTATTTACTCACTTTTAAAATTTTAAAAAATTTAAATTATATGAGAAGTAAATTTGAGTTTTTAGTCAAAGTTATAAATTAAAACTTCTTTAAAAAGTGCTAATGAAAATTTTTTATATTATTATTTTATTTTTCAATAATTTACAAAATTTTAAATAAAATTATATTATTTCACGTTATTTCATTTTATTTCATTTATTTTTTACTGAATTCCTTTGTTTTTATTATTATAATTAGTAAAAATATTTTTTATTTTATTTATTTTTTCACCTAAAAGTTAATAATTTAATTTATTAATAAAAAATTAATTATTTTATTTTATTAAAAATATACAAAAATACTATCACCGGAAACCTTTTCTAGGTTGTTCTTCAGTCTCATGTTCTGTTTGTCACATATCTGGTGGTGGCCATGTAGGCATGTACTGTCATAAATTGGATATGTGTATCCGAATATCCGATTTATTTCGTTCTGTTTGCCCATTTGCGAAATGATCCACAATAACATTAGGGCCCTCCTCCGACCAAAAAAACGAAAAAAATTAGGGCCCTTCTATTCTAGAATTTAGACCCAGCACCACAACGACGTCGTTTCAATTAACCGACATTTTCCCGGTGCAAATGCTCTAGTAACACGTATTCTTCCCAGCCAGCCTCAAAGTTTTCCCATTACGTAGAAGCAAACTTTTGGATTCTTCAGGGAATAGCGAATCCTAACTTTTGAAACAATCAATTCGCTTTTCAAGACAATCTTTAAATTTTGTTTCTTTCATTCTTGTTCTTTTCCTCACAGATTTTCTCGAGAAAAATTATCACGATAGCTTTCCTTTTTTTTGTTCGTAGCGGTTGATTAGGTAGAGATGCCCAGCGAATCTTCGTCGAATTCCAAAAATGCAGGGGACTCGTATATAGGAAACTTCATTAGTCTCATTTCTAAGTACGAGGTACGCTACGAAGGTGTTCTTTATTATCTCAACGTCCAAGATTCCACCATTGGCCTCAAAAACGGTACCCGTATTTTTCTCAATCGATATACTCATAAATATACGTATGTCTGTAGGCGTATTCATACACCTGCATGTCTATTGCTTTTTATGTATCTGCATTTCTTCTACTGTCTGTAGACTTAGGGTTTTTTTTCTCTTTTTCCTTTTTCTTTTTATTTATATTTATCATTTTTTGGTGAATGGACGATGCTCGGTCCTTCAAATGATGCTTTTGCGATGGATTTGTGTGGTTAGGTGAGGTTAATACGTATTATGCAATTAGTGTTTGAAGGTTGGGAAATTTTTTGATAATTTCTCGATATTTTAGAGTGAATATTTGGTGAACATTTGATAGAGCATTTGTTATAAGGTGATTGTATATTAATAATTTGCCATAAATAAGTGTGTAAAATTTTTAAGAAGTGTTTACTAATCTATGAAGATATGTGTGTAACTGTGCATGGCAATAAGATGGAGTTGATGATAATTTTTAGTGTTCCTGATGCTGTTTTCCGAGTTTCCTGATGGATTGTCTAAAGTCTTCCTTTTGATGTTGCAGTAAGATCTTATGGAACAGAGGGTCGGAAGAAGGATGGTCCACAAGTGCCACCAAGTGATAAGGTGTATGAATACGTTCTCTTCCGTGGAAGTGACATTAAGGTAAGTGAGAGCATTTCATGAATCTGTCCTCGTGGTTCTTTTCTTTTGAATCAGCAATAAAATTTGCATTTTGTTGCTCATGTTATGTGTACAGTGTTGCTTGTTTATTTTTGGGTTGGTTGGATGTCCCTTGCTAACGGGTCTTGTATAATGTGTTTATGGTGTTTAAAGCTTTTTCTATTTTATTCCTCTCTCTGTTGTCGTATGCTGGACTATTGTGAACGATAATTTTCTCTGCTATCGCAACTCTTTGCTCAAACGATTGTGCATCATAGTAGATTTTATCATTTTCGAAGATGCTTTTTGGATTACTCTGATGAACATAATTCTTTTTTCTTTATTTTTTATATATGGTGCTTATGCATTTATTTACAAACTATGAGTAGATGTATCAGTCTTTTTCTGGTGCCAGTTTGTCCTGCTACTTTTCTGGCAGCTTCCGTTGATAAATTAAAATTCTTAGTAATTGCTGGAAAGGTAAAGTCATTTGTTGAGTCTCACATACGTGCATATATACCAGGAAAAAAAAAAAGCAGAAAGATATCTGATTTGAGAATGTGAAACCTCAAGTGTCAGTAGTTATCAAAACTTGGCATGACTATAATTGTGCAAAGTGAAAATGGCATTGGAATGTGTAAAGCACATGATTAATGGGTGTTTTGTCTGTTTGGAATGTTCTTTTAGAGTTTAGGTATTTGGCACCATTAGTGTCCAATTGATCTTAAGCTTCAGGACTCTTCTTGTCAAATTTCAAGAAAGTTAATCAATTTATTATATTATGCTTTTAGTCTCATGCATCTGAAAGTTTTACTTTGTACTTTGCCCCTTCTCTTTGGCTCTTTTTGGGAGTTGACTGTCTACATTGACCAATGCATGTTCTCTTTTAACTTTCTATGTGATACATTTCTTATTCTTGTTAGAACGAGTAGGAGTAAAAGCACAGAAAACTAACTAAGGCATTTATGTGAAGTTTAAAAAGATTTGGTTTGCATATAATCAAAATATTAGATTTTAAGGTAAATGGTATGATGCATAGTCTTCTAGTTTGACAATATCAGAGGAAACAAGAAACATTGTCTCATATTAAAAAATGTCATAGAAAACGCTGTTGTTTGTAATGAAAGCATCTCATGTAAACATTGCTATTAAGAGTGATTAAGCTATTTAATATCAATAAGAACATCCATGGAAATTAGAGTTTGCATGCATAGAAGTAGTTCTGTCGGAGAACAACCATTTAGGCACCACAACGAGGTTTTGGGTTGAATCTTGTCCACTCAAGGATAATGCTAAATCTTATGGCAGGCCATTGGGAGCTCTTCAAATTTTTTGCTCATTGATTCTGATTGTACACATATACACATGCATGTGTGCTCATAATAAATTGTTAGAATGTTATAAGATAATGATTCATGGTGTTTGCTGATTTCTATTGAGACATTCAATCCAGGATTTGCAAGTTAAGTCTTCCCCTCCTTTGCAAATAGATGAGCAGATTCACTATGACCCTGCCATTATTCAGGTATCATTTAAAAATATTTAAAATCTAAAATCTTCCAAAGGTCAAATTTAAGAGTAATTAATTTTCCTCTTGTGTTACTTCCCTTTGCAGTCACGGTTTGCAGGTGTGTCTCTTTGCCCTTCTCCATCAGTTTCAATTGGTTGTAGAACTTTAACAGAATCAACTCAGTGGCAGGATACCCCTGCACTAGCCAGTAGGGTCTATCCAAGTGCTTTGCCAAGACATCAATTTCCACCTCAGGTGGATCCATCAAATTCATCAAATCATTCTCAGGCTGCTCAAAATGCTGGTACTCCATTATTTTCCAATCTGTTGTATTGGCACGGATATAGTGGAACACCAATCAATGTTTCTCAAGCTCAACAGAACCCTATTCCTTTTCAATCTCTATCAATGTTGTCATCTCCTATGACAGTGCAGAGTCATGTAAACGATCCTGATCTTCGCTCTTCACCCATTATGGGATTGATAAATGCACCAGAACCTGTTAACCCTCTCCTTTCGTCTACTACATCTAGTTCTTTACACTCTACTGCTACAGGCTCTTTTACTCCAGTGCAATGTTCCATGTCCCCTGATATGCCATCCTGCTCATCCTTAAAGGCACCACCCTCACAGGCTGCATATACTTCTAATAAACTGACAGTGTCTTCTTTTCCTTCATCTTTTGAAGACACAAACATCTCTCAATCTCAACCTGTCGGCAAAGCTGTTAGTAGCCCTGCTGCTGCTACCGCCAGTCCTTTATCTATTCTTCTCACCCCCATGCCTTATCTGGCTGGTTCTTCAGGTTCCTTGCTAACATCATCTCCATCTTTATTAACTCCGGGTCATCTAGCACAGACCAGACCCCATGCGCTTTCTTCAACACAGAATACATATCCTGATCGTAAGGATACAACTGCTTTTACATCTCTATCCTCTTATACTCCATCTGTGAATTCTACTCCAGTAACTCAACCACCATTGTTGCCTCTGCCAACTCCTGCACAACAGGTCAGATAATTTTTCTTTTCCTAAAGTGTCTTTGTGCTTTGTTGAATCTGAAAACTTATGCTTGTGAATAGCCATGCATAAATATTGTAGTGTTCCCATTAGTTGGCCTCAAAGGAAATACAGATGTTAGCCATCCTGTTTGTATTTGTACTATTTTGACAAGATCCTTAAATGGTTGTACATTTTGTCCAGTTCTAGGAACAAAACTACCTGGCAGAAATTCCAAGTTCCGTAGATTGTCTTTTCCTAAACGTTAGACTAACCAATATATTGAATCCTTTGAAAAAAAGTATTCTAACCTGTGCCTTTGATTCTTTTATTGTATATATAAATGGACCTATATGGAGTTGAAGAATGTGTAGATGTTATTGGATGGTCTTGTTTTATTCATTTATGTAGATAGAATTGGATAGGTTGAAATCTTAGTAAAAGCTACTTGTTGCATATTATTGAATTTTGCAGTCTTTAGACTCCACCCCACAGTTTACTGAAGAATTTGATTTTGAAGCCATGAATGAGAAATTCAAAAAGGATGAAGTGTGGAGCTACCTTGGGAAGGCAAACCAAAAGGATATAGCAGAAGAAGGCATAAAGGATGATGTGTCTGATCAGACCTTGGTGGACAAATGGGGTATTGGCCGCCTACTCTCAAATTTTGATCCAAAGGTTTTTCTCTCTATCTTTATATACAAGTCAGGGTTTGCGAGTTTCATAATTTTCAATATGAATTAAAGTCACAGCTTGTATGGATATTGTTATTATTTCATATAGATTCATATAAACACTTTTGAGTATTTCTGCAGCCTGCTTACAAGAAGGATGACTTTTTTGACACAATTTCCTGTAATTCTCAATCCCGTAGTGCAAGGAATGAACAGAATCGTTTCTCTGAGAGAATGAAGTCAGATAGTGAGGTTTGTTACATTTTTCTTTCCTTTTCTTTTTGACCAAAGGTTTGTTATATTTTTCACAAAAAAGAAAATAGGTACAAAACTTCGTGAAAAGTTTTGTTAAATAATTGATTTCTTGTTCATTTTTAACTTTCCAGACGTTTGGCAACTTCCAACAGAGGTCTCGTGTCAGTTATGGACCTTATGGTGGCTATAGTACTGGACATGGTCAGAACTACAGGGCATCTTATAACGGGGGTAGGGGATATGGCTATGGTGGGAGGGGTCGTGGGAACATGTATTTCTGATGCTACATGAGTCTAGTATCCTGTTAAATCCCATGACTGCTAGAGACAGTGTCATCTGTCATCTCAGTTTACCCGATCAACCTTTGGCTTTATGAAGACATGAATTATATCAAGGTAAATGAATGTGGTTGTTTGGGATTTTCTTGCTGAGGTGCTTGATAGGGAGCTACTAAACTGATATATTATGGCAGGTTCATATGTGTGTGTGTTTTTTACTCATATACTGGCCTTTTCCCAATAGGAAAGAATCATTGTAGCTTGATGCCTATATGTGAATGATGATTTACCGTCCACCATCCTTGTACGTCAGAATTCCACCATCACAATTTTTTTGCTGGATTTTGGTAATTTCCATCTACGACACTAACACCCATTTTTAACCATTCATTTTATCTGCAGTAAACCTGCTATAATGCCCTTTTTATCTTTTCTTTTCTTTCTTTATCAAGTTTTAAATCATTAGTTAGAAATTTCGAGACCTGGACTCAACATAAGCTAGTAACCACTCACTGACAACTGGTTTGGCAGTGTGAACTGATATTTTACAAGGAAAGTGTTCACACTGAAAGGGATGTAGTGCCTGTTAATGTTTTAAACCACTTTGTAACAATGAAAAAGTAGGGTAAAGAAGGTGATTGGATTACGACTGGTTGATCTGTAGTAATTATGGTATGTATATTTCAAAATTAAATGTTTATGTAGAGAAAGTGCTGTGGAATGTCTTTTTGGTGCAGCCACCAATTTTAGACTGCCACTGACTGACCCGATAGAAGAAACGGTTCAACTTGTAAAAATGATTATGATGAAATGGTTTAACATGTAAAATGGACCAGCTAGATGTTAGAGGAAACTTTGTAGGAAATATCAATGATTAATAATAAAATACTATAAGACGATGCCTGTCGAGATGTGTAACCCCTAGGAAAAGGCATAACAAGAATAAGAATTTTTTGCTTTGGTATAGTTAGTTATGACAAGTGTGGAGCCCTCTTTGGAAGTGTTGTTCAAGCATGTATGGAAGAGGGGTCAGAAAGATTTAGTTCCTCCCTCGTCCATTTGGTATTAGTAAAATTTCCCTTGGTATCCAATGTGGTTTCTTCACTCTTGCCTTAATCCCTGTCATTCGTGGAATGTTGCTTTTTTTTTTTTTTCCCATTATAAAACGTTGTTGGAGAGAACTCTGAACCGTCCCAAGTTTCATTGTCATTAGCTTTTTCTTCTCAGGGCGTGCTATTGTTTTTGTTTTTTGTTTTTGTTTTTCTTTTTTTGTTGCTGCATAGACGTTTGAAAATCTTTAATTAAACCCCAAGTATAGTGGTATGGGACTTCAATTTGTTGACCAGGGAGCCAGCTTTAGTAGGTAGATCCCAAGAAGCTTAAAAAAAAAAATTGGCGCTTTAGTTTGCTTGAATAGGGAAAACATTTATAAGATCTGGATTAAATTAAATTCACTATCGTGGTGGAGGGTCTATCTACATCATCAACTAACTTTTGTGGGGAATATATGCAAAAGAACCATCTCTTATATTTTTGTTCTTCTGACTTTAGGAAGGGGCCGAAGAACTGGAGTGGGTAGTGGGCCATCCCCTTTGGGCCCTGACTCATTGTCCTTTGTTCTGTATATCAAATATCAAGTTGGAAAAGAATTCTAGTATTGCTTTTGAAGCCTTCGGTTGGGCCTTTTGGCTTCTGTACTCTGCACTGTTCAGTTGTTTGACTTTGTTATCAGTTGTGGTATTGATTGTTTCTTTCAGAGTTCAAAACCCATCGTTTCTCTTGAAACTAAGCCTCCAAAAATCCCGAGTCTATCACTGGTTACTTTGTTTTCTTCACGCATTCTGTGCACACACTTTATGGCCTTGATCAACTTGATTCATCCATATCATCATGGCGGCTGCCCCAAGCAGGTCCAGCACGGTAGCCAGGCTTAAAACCCCAGAGCTTATGTACACTCCGTCTCTAACTCTGTAGCATTCACCGTCCAACCACCCTTCTCCATAGGGTTGTTCTCTGCTCATAATCGTGGCCGCGCTTATTAAGATAGCCACAACTCCAAAGCTGATCCTGCAAGAACCGAAGCTTTTTAACTTTTTTTTCTTCTAAAAAAAATGAAGACCGTGTTTCTGTATGACTTTTAACAGTATAGCAAAGTCCAAGTGTCACGGGTCGAGACTTAAGCTCCGAACCCGCGCGGTTCCGGGACCCGGGCATTCACCCTTCCGGCGTCCCAGATCAGCCTTCCGCCACGGTTCACACCCTTGTGAGGTATTGTCCGCTCTGGCCCCCTGACCTCACGGTTTTGTCCTACAAAAGGCGCCTCACAAGGCGGAGATGGTGTGAACCCTTATATACCCCAGGGACCCTCCTATTATGTTCGATGTGGGATTCAGGACTCCCCCTTAGGTCTGTGACATTCTCCCGCACCCAACCTCGTGACGTCCTCGTCACGGAGGCCGGCCACCCTGCCTACCTCCCTCGAGGCGCTCGGCGTGGATCGAACGGTTTAGGGCTGGCTCTGATACCACTTGTCACGGGTCGAGACTTAAGCTCCGAACCCGCGCGACTCCGGGACCCGGGCATTCACCCTTCCGGCGTCCCAGATCAGCCTTCCGCCACGGTTCACACCCTTGTGAGGTATTGTCCGCTCTGGCCCCCTGACCTCACGGTTTTGTCCTACAAAAGGCGCCTCACAAGGCGGAGATGGTGTGAACCCTTATATACCCCAGGGACCCTCCTATTATGTTCGATGTGGGATTCAGGACTCCCCCTTAGGTCCGTGACACAAGACCATTTTTCTGTTATCTTTATTAAATTATATTTTCGTCGGCGTTGAATCTGAGGGGAGATTATGAAACTGAGACATTTCCAGCTGTTCATGTTCATTTATTCGTTTTCCCAACTAGTTGGTCTCCTCTATCTCTCTCTTAAATAACATTCTAGGTCTGATCTGTACACAATCTGATTCATCCACATCACTCGAGTTAGCCCACCGGGAAAGGCTGGGAAATGTGTGAAATTGATATGAAATTAGGCTTTTTTTTTTCTGGCAAGTGTTATCCGATTCCTATTCTGGTGATCAGAAATTCTAGAAATTAAAGGGTTAGAAGATTTTTAGCAAAGGATTCTATGATCAACCTGAAGGTTTTTTTTTTTTTTTTTGGGTTTTTGGGTAAATGAAACTATGTACGGCTTAAAATATGGATCCACTTTACAATTCTACCAGCAGTTAGCAGCCCAAGATTGTCTCTGTTAGCATGGCAATCCACATAACTGATTGCCTCAATAGACATACAAGAGATGGATCACCTACCAGGAAAATGCTAGGAGAATTGCAGTAAGAATTGGTTTCTTAGCCTTTCGTCTCGACCAGTAATATGCACAGACTACTATGTTCCCTATGATTTGAGCGATTGAGAGACAGATTAATGCTGCAACTCCGAATCCAAAGGCATGACTCGCAGGTATGAAACACAGATTTCTATCCAGTTTGAGATCACCCTTCTGCAAAACCACCTCAAAAACAAACAAACAAATTAACAAACAAAACGAAAACACACGCATTAGTTGCAATAAATGAATAAAATTCATTAGTACTTTTATCAATGATCGATATAGCAACCTACGTACGTACCTTGGGTCTCTTAGCCTCAGCAACAAGGCATGAGGTGAAGGAGACAAGGCCGAGGGAGGCAATGACAGAGAAGAGTAAGACGCAAGTAACTTGATGTTTTCCCATGGCAGGCAGCTTTTTGTTGGAAGTGCCTTGAAAGGAGAATAGAGTTTAGGTAGGGGCAATAAGAAGGAGGCTTGGGGCTTACTTAAGGCCTGTTGGACGTTATCCTCCTCTGTCGGTCCTTTAGGTTTCTTCCTTTTGCGGTGGTTGAGCTTTTCTACCAATAATTCTGTCATTGCTTCCAAGGAGAGACACCATGTCCTAACCGTATTTACTCTTTAGGTGGTCTTAAGATTATATATGGAAATTAAGCTTTATTATTATTATTATTATCTTCTTTTTTTTTTTTGTGAGAACCGTTTGTTTTTGTTAGACATTGGGGTGGCCAACAACGACCTCAAGAGTCAAGCTGGATAAGTTTGAACTCCATTTGTTGAAATACAAAATGATAAAACACGACAAGCAGTAATTTGATAATCATAATATTGAGGTTTAATTGAGGAGGAGGAGGAGGAGGAGGAGTGGTAGTAGTAGTGGATATAAACAAACAGTGATAGTAAGTAATTGATTTTTAGTGGTTTTAAATAATAATAATAATAATAATAATAGTGATACAACTATCAATATGTGCCTATTTGAAGGTTATTATTATAAGATAAAGATGGGGAAGTGGGCAATTCATTACATATAATTTCAATGTTCGGTTGCAGATAAATATTTTTGTTTATGGTTATTATTAGGCTTTTCCAGGGAGATGTATAGCTTTCGCTTTATGCGGTGCAAGTTGGGTCTATAAATACTATATTAAAATAAGAGAGGAAAAGGTTAAGGCATTGCCATTGCCATGGGAAGTCAAATTAATTATCCAATAAACTATTGACATATACAGTTACGTGAACAGATTGGGTGCAAGCAGTACTACTGCCGCCTGATACCAAGGAACAAATTAAGGATGCTTTCAAATTTCTAATTCTTTAGATCAGATAGAGATTTGCTTGCTTGAGCTGTTTGTGCGTTTTGTACTTGGCCAAAAGCATCTGATTCCAATGCTGAATTCCTGTGTGGCTAGCACATTAATCCAACCATGAAAAATTGAAAGAATGTATGATTCCTTGCCTTTTTTCTTAAAAGGACAAATAATATTTCACAACAGTTAAATCTTTCTACTTAATCCGCCACTAAATGCATATGTAGAGAGATGGATTGATGGTCGAAATCGTACATCAATCATTTCATTTTGGAAAGCAAGGCAAGAATTAGGGTTCCAATAGCTCTACCCCCCAACCCAACCAAGTTTAATTAGCTACATGTTCTATTGTTATGCATTGATCAAGTTCTGAATGTTTTTGTTTGTAATTATTAAAACATATTAACACTTTGATTCTTCATTCATACATTTTCACTAGATGATTTATGCAAGAGTTGAGGTTTAAAGGTCAAATACATAAATAATTATTCGAGTTTAGGAAACCTCGCAAAGCTAATGCTTAAAATACTCTTTTTTTTTTTCCAAGCCCAAGTTTTTAATGTTAAATCTTGACTTGGGTAAGCTCCAATTGAGCCTTGCTGCCTGCCTTTGGTTCAGTGAGCTAGGGAGTTAGTCCAAACTATAAATCAAAATGCTTAGTTGGGTTGGGCTCACGTATAGAGGTGTTTCAGTTGACATCTTAAAAATTTTGGCCAATTTGCCCGTGTTCCCCGTTCAACTCAATTAAAGTTGAGAACATACTACTGAGTGCAATGCTGGTGTACGTCTGTAGCACTGCGCCATATTAGCAACAACAGTAGACATTGCTGTCCTTCATAACTCTTCTTCTCTTTCTCTGGCCAAGCATCGGACAAAGGTGCATCTGAAAATTAAGTATCCCCAGGCCATTGCCACAGGATATGGAGAATCAAAATTTTCCTAATGTTAACCACTTCTTTTCAAGCAAGGTGAAGTACTGAGAGCCCCACAAGCAACAATGGTCGCAATGGCTTTTCACTACTCCACAATGAACATGTCTTTGGCCGATGCCTGCATATTTTAGCCACGATGATGAAGATGTCTTTTGCCCCTACCACAATGAAGATGGCTTTGAGTTGCCTGATTCTTCACACTCTATTCTCAAAACTGCAACACATTAACAAGCCTCCCCTTTCTTGGTGGATAAAAAGTAAGAATCCAAACAAATTATAATGGATAACATTTTATCCGAAATTTTTTAAATAACTTGTATTAAATAAAATATTGAATAATTTGTCTCAAGTAGATGATTTGCACTTCTCCCTCTTGTATAAAAATAAAAATAAAAAACTCATAATTAAATTCTATTCCGTTACATAATTAGATTTCACTATAATAGATAATATATCCAAATTTTAGTTTATTAATTTATCAAGTTTTGATGTTTGATTTTAGTTTTTTAATTAACTTAAGTTTCCTATTATAAAATAAATTTAGGATAAAGACTATTCTATCTATTGTTTAATAACCATTGAATATTTACAGAGAAAAAGAATAGTTTCTTTTTTTTTTTTTTTGTTTGTTTTTACACAATAATGCATGCGGATGCCATTTTCAAATATAGTTCTTTTTATATTTTCTAATGTGGATTAGTTCAAGAAAATAAACTATATGATTCTCAATATCTTTTATTATTTTATTTTTCCGTTTTTTAGAATGATATTGTTCTCATTATATAAATATATATATATATATATATATATATTAAGTCTTTATTTAACTAATGAATATTCATAAAGTTTAACAAATCAAACATAAAAATCCTGTCACCGACCTTAAGCAGCCTAGCTAAGAGACGGGCGGAAAGGTTAAGGCCTGAGAAAGACAAGGCTGCATGTCAAATACGTTCCACTTAATTACTGGTCATGCCCACCCAGCAAGCAGTAAACCCAGTATTCGAAGATAGAACTATTGGTACTCAATTTCCAAACCACTAGTTGATAAATTGATATTTTGCATCGTCAAATTGCATTTTTCAATTGCTTAGATGATCCATGGCCAAAACACTACTACGTACTACTACAGAGTACGTACATGTATACTATACAACTTTAATACTCTAATCCATCCTACGCTTTAGCTTTAGATTTAGGGTTTCCACTCTTCAAAAGCACTCATATGATCTCTTTGTAGTAAAAAAATGCCAGTACCTGCAATTAGCAAGAAACACAAACAAAACAAGTTCCATCATTCTTGAAAAATGCAACTCATCAACATTAATGGATACACGTATACGTAGGTACAAGAGCAAATATTTCTCCTCTATCTATTTATCTATCTATCTATATATATATATATATATATATATTTATATATATATAGGCATCAACGCTTGAAGATTCTCAAGTTAATTTTTATATATTTGGAAATTGAGGGATTCAAAGCTGCACGTTTTTTAACCCAAAAAAAAAAAAATCATTTAAGTTGCTTTTTAAATCAGCTCTAATTGTCAAACTCGGAGAATTAAAATTATAATAGTACGAATATGTAATAAGATAAGTTCAGCCTTCGAAATTAAGGTTACTCAGTGGTTACCAACTCATGACATATATGTTTGTGCATTTACACACAAATGAATTTTTAAGTATGAATTTAATTACAGCAACTGGTGTACATGTAAGGCGTGTACTTAACATTAATGCACGGTAGAATTGTAGATTCTAGTTCTTATATATTTCTCAATGACCAATAATTACCTTAACCTTAATGATATGATGATGATTAATTACAAGGCATTTCAGGAAAGAAAAAAAAAAAAAGAGAATTATTAAATCACATGCTGGTCTGCCAAATTCCCGTGTCATAAGGACATGTCCATTGCCGTGGGATTACTTGAAGCTCAATTTTTTTTTATTTTTGATACTGTTAAGGGTATATAACGATAAAAAAGATATAGTAATTTTTTTTAAAGTCTTTAATAAATAATTAAAGATATTTTGATTATTTGTATTAATTTAATGTATTAAATTAATTTGACATGATCAATATTATCTCATCTCAATTCAACTTTATCTTAATTATTTTATTTTTGTTCTTCTCAATTTATCTATAAAAATGAAAATTCAAATGCCATGAAACCAAACTATCATATTCTTCTTTTTTTTCTTTCTTTCTTATTTTTTTCACTTCTTTTTTTTATCTGATTTTTATTAATTTATATATCAAAATACAAATATAAAAAATACTTTTCAGTTTTACCTTTTAACTACCCTTTCTTTTTGTACTTACAAAACACCCTTTAAGACAAAACTCGATACCAACAAATACCAAAACTTCAATTCCAGCCCTCTCCAACTCAAGTCCAGCTCAAACTGACCACAACAACTGTACTTCAAACAAATTTACACCTGCAAATTACAAAAGAAAATAAAAAATCGCGGGGCTGTGCTTGCTGCTCTCTGCTGGCCGGGCAACTGATAATCGACTTTGTTGGTGGGGGCATCTATCGAAGACTTTATGGATACAACTTTCTAGAAAATAATAAATAATGCAAACTGGGGCCTAGGAAAGATATTTTTGAGTATCAAATCTGACCAAGGCAAGAAAGATGTGCAGAATTTTATATTTACTCCAAAAGCTAGTATCAAAGGACAGGACAGTTGAATCATCACAAAAACCAAAATCGATGATGTGATTGTGCTGCCTTTTCGTGTTTCAGAGAGAAATAGAAGGAAATTGATTCAGTTGGTTAGGTTGATTTCTTTTTATAAAAAAATTTTAGATTAAAATTTTATAAATAATTATTTATTAAGAATATTTTAAATATATAATTTATAATTATTTATTTTAAATTATTAAATATGATATATTTTATTTTAATTTAAAAAATTAAATAATTTATCTATTTCAAATTTATTCTTACAAAAAAAGAATTATCATATATGGATATTCAAATCAAACAATTAAGTCATTTGGATTCTTGAATTTATCATTTTCTTACTTAAATTTAAATATTAATTTTAATAAAATTTATTTAATATGAAATTTTTTTTATTTTTTAATTACAATTATAATAATTTATTTTAACCATAATTATAATAATAATAATTTTTTTAATTTTACTAGAGTTGATCTTATTATCTATCGCAATGAAATTTAAAAATTTGTTTAGATGAATGATGAAATTAATATTAATAAAATTAAAAATAATGATAACGATAAAATTAATTATTATAGTGATGAAATTAGATAATGTAACAATAAAATTAAAATTAATAATAAGAAATATGTTTGAATGTAAATGCAATGGTGATGATGATATAAAATATAATAAAAAAATTATTATTATAGATATTAGATTAAAATTGATATATAATAAAATTTATAATATATTTGATATTATAAAGTTAACAAATAATTAAAATTTAATATTATTGTTTTTATGTCAAAATAATAATTATTTTTAGTTTAAAATAAAGTTTAAAAAAAAAAAGAACGAACAAATGAAAAAAAAAAAAAAATAAGGGTTCTTTTATGAAAAATGAAACTACTGTGAGAGTGAAAATTCTCACCTTACTCCCATTCCTCCGGTGAAAATTTGAAGACACGATAACTTTTTTTTTTTCAATCACATTGATAATATGATATCCAAACAATTTATCAATATATAATTGCATAAAAAAAGAGAATAAACGCACTGAAACAAGACTTCAGTCATATCCATATGCAGCCTAAGTCATCCAAGGTCGACAAGTAGGATTTTCCCTTAAATTAATTAGGAATCAAGTTCTTGGTTGATCATCGTAACTAAATTAATGTTTCTTAACTAATTTATTACCACTATAAGTAATATTGAAGATGATAAACATCATCATACTTTTGATTGCACCTAATCCAACTCTTCACTCATGACATACATATATATGATCTCAGAATGGAAAAATAAAACAAAATAAAGGAATAGCGACTGGAACTGGATATATAAATATTATTGCTTCAAATCACTCTTGCACTTGATTTCTCAGCCAATATCCAAGATGAAATAAAATACAACGTCTAGCTAGTGATATATATATATATATATATATGCCATCAGAAAAAGAAAAATTACCTTGAAAATTGAAGGTGCTAAAGGGAACATCCTAACTCATATATCACTCTGTCACGCACTCGGCAACTAGAATATATATATATATATATATATATATATATATATATATTAACCTAGCTGGCTACCTAGATATTGAGATTATTGAGATCAATCGATTCTCAATGAGCAGTTGGGGGATCGAAGTGACCAAAACCAGGGCTATGGCCGGGACAAGTTGGCCGATACGCAGCAGTCTCAATCATCTTATAGCGATTTATGATAAACCTATCAAAATTAAAGGAAGGAGGACTTGGCTTGCTCAAAGGCGATGCACGAAATGGTACTAGCAGGCGTGATGCTGAAATCAGATCAAAATGCTGCTGTAAAAGTAGAAACATAAACAAAGAAAGCATCAAAATATCAGGTCTGTTTGCCATCAATTGATCAGAAAGAGAACCGCGGGGGGGGGGGGGGGGGGGGGGGGGGAGGGTATATATGGACTAGAGAAAATAATATAGGAAGAATTAACAAGAGATGAGAGCTTCTAAGCTTCAGTTATCAGTTTGCGGCACACTATCACTAAGACTGAGCTATTTAAGACGATGGTAGTAGGGTCCACTAGCAGTTTTTTTAGTCTTCGAGAAAGCAAGGGAATAATTTCCATGAATGGCTAGCATTTCTTACCACATTCTCCAATTCAGTCACCTTTCTCTCAGCCGTAAATTGATTAGCTTATAGAATTTTTAATGAGGACGGCATGGATTTTGATTAGACAACACACCATTAACATTATTAGGAAAATGGGATTCAGTCTTATGTAAGTGTTTTTGGACTAAATAAAGGTCATAGCCTTGATCTTTCATTTTACACAAAACCCTAATTATTTAATAAAAAAGAGTTGAGGTTGTTTTAAGAGAGTGTCGAAAACCAAGTAGAAAAAGAAGAAAAACTAAAAAAAAAGAGAGAGAAAAAAGAAAAGAGAGAGTTAGTTGAAAGAAAGTCGATCCGTGGTCCGATTGAGTTGAAACCTTGTCAGGAGGTTTATGATTCAGAGTTCTACATTCTAATGGTGAAGATCGAGTTTGAAGCTTTTCAAGAATAAATCCAAGGTATATTTGTTGAATCACTTATTTGGTGAGATTTCTCAAATTGTTTCTCTAATTGTTGTTTAGCTCTAGTTTTAGCTAGAGAAGAACTTTGTATACCTATTATTTGATAGTGAAGATTTTTTTGGTGGTTCGTGATTTTTTTCCTCTACACTAAAGGGTTTTTCACGTAAATTTTGGTGTGCTTTATTTTTCTTACGTTTTTTATTATTAATTGTTGTCTATTACTTCTATATTGTTGTGATTATTGCTTCAGGCGCAACAAGTGATATCAGAGTGAGGGTTATTTTGAGACATCGATACAGAAGCAACCCATGATAGAAGTAAATTCTATTTGAGATCATGGAGGGTGATACAGGTTTCATGATAAAATTGACAGCATCGAATTATTCAATTTAAAAGCCTATGATGGAGGATCATCTATACTGTAAAGATTTGTATGAGTCAGTATTGAGTGATTCGACTAAACCAGTAGATATGAAAGATGAAAGCTGAAAGAAGCTAGGTAGAAAGATGCTGGCTACAATCAAAAAATGGGTTGATATCAGCGTGTTTCATCATGTAGCGCAGGAGTCAGATGCTCACATTATTTGAAAAAAATTGACAATATTGTATGAGAGAAAAATATGTATGAATAAAATTATGCTTGTTAAAAAGCTTATAACTTTACAGTACAGGGATGGACAATCTGTTACAGAGCACTTGAGTGATTTTCAAGATATATTTAATCGGATGACTACTATGGAGCTTAAGATAGATGATGAAATAAAGGCGTTATTTATTTTGGGCTCACTGTCAAACAGCTAGAATACTCTAGTTGTGACTGTTTTTAATTCAGTTCCTGATTATAAGGTGACATTAGAGATGATAAATGACAGTATGCTTAATGAAGAAGTAAGGTGAAAAGATGTAGACCCTGAGAATCAAGCTCTGATCACAGAGAACAGGAGTAAAAACATCGACAGAGATCAGGACTCAAAAGGTCGTGGTAAGTCTAAACATAGATCAAGTCTAAAGGTAAAGTGAAGTATTTCTATTGTGGTAAGGTAGGTCATATAAAATGAAACTGTAAAATCTTGAAGCAAGAGCGAAAAGATAATAAAGATAAAAGTTTAGATTATGACAATGTTATAACAGTGAATTCAGATAGTGATTCAGTTACTTTGATTTGTACACATGATGATTGTAATCATGTTAGTGATCTCGATATTGAGTGGATAGTTGACACAGGATCGGCATATCATTGTGTTCCTAAAAAAGTTATTTACAACTTACAAAGTATAAAACTTTGGTTGTACCAAGATGAAAAATAAGAGTGTGTCACAGATTATTGAGATTGGTGATATTATTATACAAACTAATACAAACTGCATGTTGACTTTGAGGGATATCAGACACATTCTAAATATGAGAATGAACTTATTTTCTATTAATATCCTTGATAAGGAGGGATATGAAAGTCGATAAAAGAATGGACAGTGAAAGCTTCTCAAAGGATTTATGGTAATTGCAAGAAAAAAAACTATGTTGCACAATGTATAAGACATGGATACAATTAAAAGGTAACAAGATAAATGCTATTGAAAATGATGCTTCAGCAAACTTGTGACACAAGAGGTTGGCACACATGAGTGAAAAGAGGTTACAGGTTTTGGCAAGATAGTCTCTTATTCCCTTGACCAAAGGTATGTCTCTCGATTCATGTGATTATTATTTGTTTGGTAAGCATCATAGAGTTTCTTTTCGTAAAAGTTCTCAGAGAAAAGAAAATAGATTAGAATTAATTTATTCTGACGTATGTGGTCCAATTAAGGTTGAGTCATTAGGTGATAGCAGATATTTTGTTACTTTCAGCAAACTTGTGGCACAAGAGGTTGGCACACATGAGTGAAAAGAGGTTACAGGTTTTGGCAAGATAGTCTCTTATTCCCTTGACCAAAGGTATGTCTCTCGATTCATGTGATTATTGTTTGTTTGGTAAGCATCATAGAGTTCCTTTTCGTAAAAGTTCTCAGAGAAAAGAAAATATATTAGAATTAATTTATTCTGACGTATGTGGTCCCATTGAGGTTGAGTCATTAGGTGATAGCAGATATTTTGTTACTTTTATTGATGATGTTTCACATAAGACTTGGGTGTATATGTTGAAATACAAAAGTCGAGTACTATAGTATTTTTCAAAAATTTCATACCACGATTGAAAGGATGATAAGGTTACCCTTAAAGTGTATTCGAACTGATAATGGTGAGGAATACACATCTAAAGGCTTTAAAGAGTATTGTTCAAAGCATGGGATCAGGTATGAGATGACAGAATCTGAAATACTGTAGCATAATGGTATAATTGAAAGAATGAATCACACTATTGTAAAAAAATTTAGATGTATGTTGAGGATGGTAAAATTATCAAAGTCATTCTGGGGTGAAGCAGTCAACACAGCTTGTTACTTACTTAACAGGTCACCATCAGTTCTTTTGGGCTTTAACATTTTAGAAAGAGTGTGGACAGGGAAAGATACTCTATACTCTCACTTAAAAGTTTTTTAGTGTAAAACATTCATGCATGTGTCAAAAAAGCAAAGATCAAAGCTTGATAGTAAAGTCACACAGTGTGTGTTTGTAAGATATGGTGATAAAAAATTTAGTTACAGGGTATGGGATCCAGTAAAGAAAAAGATAATCAGAAGCACAGATGTGGTCTTTCATGAAAAAAAATTTATAGCAAACCTTGAAAAAAATAAAAAGACTACATGAGTTACTATTGAATGTGATGTTTCAACACCGACAGGGATTTCACAAGAAAGAGCCACAGATAGTGGAAATGAATAAGAAACAAAACTTGAAGATATGAATGAGCCAACCATAGTTAGTGATGAGCCAAATGCAATTAGTTTTGAGCATGGAGAGCAATCCTCTCTACCTAAGAGTGTTGAGCAGAGAGAGCTACCTTTGACATCAGGTGATGTAGAGTCTCAGCCCAGAAAATCTATTAGAGAGCGCAAGCCATCTACTAGGTATCTAAGTTTATATTTTATTTTAGTTACCAGTAAAAAAGAGCCAGAAAGCTTCTAAGATGTGCAGACTGCTTTGGATAGAGAGCATTGATTAAAAGTAATGAAAGAAGAGATTGAGTCATTACGAAAGAATGGTACTTATGATCTTGTTAAACTTTTAAAAGGGAAAAGGTCATTAAAGAATAAATGGGTGTTCAAGTTGAAAAAAGATGGTGACAAACTGTGAGGTATAAAGCTCAATTGGTAGTAAAAAATTTTTCTCAGAAACTAGGCATCGATTTTGATGAGATCTTTGCTCCAGTTGAAAAGATGAGTTATATTCGAGTGATACTGGGATTAGCAACTAGTTTGAATCTTGAGCTTAAGCAACTTGATGTTAAAACTATATTTTTGCATGGTGATTTATAGGAGGACATTTATATGAATCAGCTTGAGAATTTTGAAGTAAAAGAAAAATAGCACTTAGTTTGCAAATTGAAGAAAAGCTTGTATAGTTTGAAACAAGCTTCGCGATCGTGGTATAAGAAGTTTGATTCTTTTATGATGAGTCATAGCTATAAAAAATAAGCAGCAGATTCTTGTGTGTATGTTAAACAATTTCCTAATGGTAACTTCATTATCCTATTATTATATGTTGATGATATGTTGATTGTATGACAAGATGCTAGTATAGTTTATAGGTTGAAAGAACAATTGTTTAAGTTTTTGATATAAAGGATTTAGGTCCAGCAAAATAGATTTTTGGTATAAAAATTATCCGGGATAGGAGAGCTAAAAAGCTGTGGTTGTCAAAGAAAAAGTATATTGAATGAGTGCTTGGTAGATTCAACATGCAACATGCTAAATCAATTAGCAGTCCACTTGCTAACCATTTTCATCTAAGTAAAAAATCTTGTCCAGTGTCTAAGGAAGAGCAACTAACTATGTCTAGTATTCATTATTCTTTTGCAGTCAATTTTTTAATGTATCTTATGATTTGTACAAGGCCTAACATTACTCATACAGTTGGTGTAATGAGTAGATTTTTTTTAATCTGGGGAAAGTTCACTGGGAAGCAGTTAAATGAATTTTTAGATATTTGAAGCGTACCTTAAAAATGTGCTTGACTTATGAAGTTTCATAACCATTCTAGAAGGGTTTACTGATGCTGACATGGCATGTGATCTTGATGGTAGAAAATCTACTTCAGGGTATTTGTTCACTTTTACAAGAGGAGCTATATCTTGGTAATTTAAGTTGCAGAAGTGTGTTGCTTTGTCAACTACAGAAGCTGAGTATATTGCAGCAATCGAAGCATGTAAAGAAAATGCTTTGGATGAAATGTTTTTTCTTGAATTGGAGTTGAATCAAAAAGAGTATGTGGTATTTTGTGATAGTTAGAGTATTTTAAATTTGAGTAAGAATGCCATATACCATGCTAGAAACAAAGTACATTGATGTTAAATATTATTGATTACGTTTAGTGATTGAAGAACATCAGATGCTATTGAAAAAAGTCCATTATGATAAAGAATATGTACAGATATGTTGACTAAGATACTTTTAAAAAAAAAAAAGCTTGAGCTCTGTAGTAACTTTGTTGGAATGAGTTCCCTGACTAAGGTAAGTTCAAATGAAACTGCTATGGTGATGAATCTCTTCTTAATAGGGCTGAAGGGAGAGATTGTTAGGAAAATGGGGTCTAGTCCCATGTAAGTGGTTTTGGACCAAGTAAAGGCCATGGGCCTTGATCTTTCATTTTACACAGAGCCCTAGCTACTTAATAAAAAAAGATGTGGTTGTTTTAAGGGAGTGTCAAAAACCAAGTAAAAAAAGAAGAAAAGCAAAAAAAAGTAGAGAGAAAAAAGAGAAAGGAGAGTTAGTTGAACGGAAGTCGATCCGTAGTCCGATTAAGTTGGAACCTTGTCAGGAGGTTTATGATTCAGAGTTCTACATTCTGAACGGTGAAGATCGGGTTTGAAGCTCTTTAGGAACAAATCTAAGGTGTATTTGTTGAGTCACTTATTTGGTGAGATTTCTTTAATTGTTTCTCTAGTTGTTGTTTAGCTCTAGTTTTAGCTAGAGAAGAACTTTGTATATCTATTATTTGATAGTAAAAATTGTTTTGGTGGTCCGTGATTTTTTTTCTTTACATTGGAAGATTTTTCACGTAAATTTTGATATGCTTTATTTTTTCTATATTTTTTATTATTGATTGTTGTTTATTATTTTTATATTGTTGTGATTATTACTTCGTAACAAACATGTATATTTTGAGAAAGGGACTGAAATCTGAAACATTAATGTATATATCTAGCTCCGGTAAGGCTTGGTTTTAAAAGCAAATGCTTCTTCCACTAAGCGGATTACTTACTCGTTAAAAATTTAAAGTGATGGCTTATTTTGTTCTTTCTCCTTCTTAATACTATAAATTGTGTGGGTGTGTGTTCTTTTTCCCTAGGAAATTTGCATTTAATTAATGCAAATGGCTCATTCCTCAATATTGTCAGTTTGCTTAAAGAGGAAATTAAACCCAGGTTAATTTAATGCAAGTTAATTTTAAGCATTAATTAGCTCATCACTTCCACGGGCTGGGTATACCTTTCAAGCTTTGACGATGATTGATTGGGTTGAAGGTGTCACTTTGTTAGGTGATTATCAAGGTAAGTCCTAAAATTATGAGCAATAAAGCAATTTTTTTTTGTATAACAAAAAAAAAAATTTCCCAGTCACACAAGCATTTTTGTAACCTTTTTTTCTTTTTTTGGCCAAAGAAAGAATTTTTTTTTTTTTTAACCTGTTTAAACGACCCTAAATTCCTTTGAAAATTAAAATACAATTTCTATTTTTTGGTATTAACCATATATTTGCATTAATATAATATCCTTGATATTAATTGTCTTTCTAAATAAAAACTATGATAGTTAACCAAATTTGATTAGATTGATATTAGTATATTTTAAAATATAAATAAAAATACAAATTATTTTCAAATTTTTAAAAAATTATTTATTCATCTTAATAAAAATATTTGCTTCTGCGACAACGGTCATATTCATATATATATATATATATATATATATATAGAGAGAGAGAGAGAGAGAGAGAGAGAGTACATTGGTTGCTTTTAATTTTCTGCTCGATTCTTCTCATTTTGTCTTTACTTGCAGATTGTTTTTTATATATATAGAAATCAATCCCCATCTAAAAAGAATTTTAAATCGTCGAAACAAACAAATATATATATATATATATATATATATGTACGCGTGTGTAAATCCTTTCGATTTTGTTTAAGGAAATCCTAACCTTAAAAATCATAAGTAGCGCTTAGGGCTATCAGCTGATAGTCTATGCCTATATACCCACACGGTAGGAAAAAAAACCTATCCACCACCCTTTCTATGCCTGGGCCTGAGCAAACCATATACGCCAAGAACCGAGTTTGTAAAAGAAAATGGGACAAAAAATCCCTTGGTTTACCGCATTCTTCGGAGCCATATGATATTTATATATCGAGATATTATAATGTTCAATTCTCCTACTTAGACATATGCATATATACCGTTAGTTTGATTTCCACTATGTCTTGTCACTTGGCATTTTAGAAAGACTGCCTCCCACTTGTTCTGGTAGGCTTAGGAGGAAAAACACTTTAGGATTTTGAACCAATCAGACGGTGAGTGATGAGTCAGCCGCTGATGAGATCGCAATGCTGAAATTGTTTTGTTTTTTAGCTAATTTGACTATATGAAGAATGGAACATGATCATGGTTTTTGCCAATTAGAAAGCATATCTGCTGATCAGATTACTTGTCCATCACATTCACGTTCATTGACAGAACCAACAATTAGGATTTTGAACCAATCAGACGGTGAGTGATGAGTCAGCCGCTGATGAGATCGCAATGCTGAAATTGTTTTGTTTTTTAGCTAATTTGACTATATAAAGAATGGAACATGATCATGGTTTTTGCCAAATAGAAAAGCATATCTGCTGATCATATTACTTGTCCATCACATTCACGTTCATTGACAGAACCAACAATTAGTACTTACTGTGCGATAGATTGATGAGTGGTATATACGAGTGGGTGCACATACGTCCTCCAAACACTCATGCAGATCCATCGACACCATACATGGACAGACATATATAGATGGAAACATAGACTTAAAAATATTTAGAATATTATCTAACTTAGAATTAAACACGCGTTTCGTTTACTATATTATAATATAGTATAGACGACCCAAATTAGAGCTGGCGATATTTAAAGGCATGAAGACTCAGTGTGATTTGGTTGTAACTTTGTACACAGTTGACTGCAACTAATTTTGTGTACATCCCTACCTTAGCCATTAATTAATTTGTTTGAGAGCTAGGTATATATTATATATATAAGTATCTTCTTACGGAATTATTTTACTATCTCAAGATGCATAACCTACTTGAGAGTGTTAGTATGCAACTATGCATGGACACTTTGATCTTCACCATGGCACACATCAAAACTTTTACCCTAGGCACCATCGTGAAGAATTTTATTCTCTCTAGTAAATTAAATAGATATTCAATTTTATTCGAATTAATTTGAATTTATTCTAACTGGTTTAAGAGTTTTTTTTTTTTTTTTTTTGAGCTCAATTTGAATTTTTTGAGTCTGTTTTAACGTTAAATTAAATTTGTTTAAATTTGTTTTGAATTATTTATTTTTATTATTATTTATTTAGAATTAATTTAATTAATTGAAAATTTACAAAAAAAAATATATGAAGAAATAATCAATTAATCAAATTATTATTACTACAATTAATCAAAAAAATATTAAATAAAAATTAATTAATTACAAAAGTTAATTTAAAAAAATAATAAATAAAATTATGAAAAGGAGAAAAAATAGCAAAAAAGGAGTGGCCGACAGCCACTACCGATTCTGTCTGGGTCACTGCCTTAACAAGCCAAATGCCACAACAGAGCCCCCCAAGCCAGCACCAGACCATCCCAGTCCCTGCTCCACCACTACCCTGCAGTCCACTACTCTGTGATTCTATAAGTTTTGGACTGATTACAAATGGTTAGATTAAAAACCAAGGGAGGAGGCTAGCCCCCATCAGAGAGAAGAGAGGAACACACAAAAAAAAGCTCTATTAAACCGTCCCACCCCTATCATCGATCCCCTCCTCAGCACCATTCACAGTCCTAGCAAAGGAGCCTGGGCATCCTTCACATTGGCACCTTGCACTCTCGCACAAACCCTGGCCAAGCCCCAAATCGTGTCACATTCAGCCTTCACCCATAGAACCCCAACACCATTTCAAGCAAACACCAACCATTCCTTTTGCACCTTCATCCAAACACCCAAGCACCTTCATTAGAACCCAGCCTCCACCTACATCCCCGAGCCCGGTCGACCCTCCATCTCAGCCAACCGCACATCGTCTCAGCTCTAATCCCTTCACGAGCACTTACTTCACAACATCGACCAGAAACCCTAACTCACCAGAACCATCCTCTGCCCGCGTTAACCCCTACCAAACCTCCTTACGGGCCTACCCCATTCCCACAGAAACCACAGCCAACTCCCTAAGCCATCAAACCCACCAGAGGAAACAGCCCCGGCCTAGCACCTCGCCCGCACCCTTCACCCAGGCATATGACCAGGCCCTCACCTGTCACCAAACCCATCCCCAACACCATCCCAGACTCCCTAACAGCCTTGCTAAGCCTCACCCTAACCAATACCCTGGTCCCAACACGAACCCAACCACCAAAGCCCCCAACAGAGGCAACCAACCACCATAAAATCCAACAAAAAATCAGCCACAAATGAAAAAAGAACAAATGCTAAACACAAAAACTAACACACACACATATTCACAGTCCTCCCCCGAGGGAGGAACCCAACGCCGACGACCTAAAAAAAAACAAACAAAAGCAAAAAAATAAAATCAGTCCCTTTATAAAAGATAACAAAAAAAGAAAAAAGAGAGAGGAAGACGTCGATGAAGTAACAGAGCAATGCTGGCGGCAGGACAGAGGTGACAAGGGATGGCAAAAACGGTGGCGATGCATAAAAAAAAAAAAAGGAAAAATTTAGTCTCGCCAAAAAAAAGAACAAAAGAGTGAACGGCAGCAATCTTCTGGGCAATCCACGATGGTGGAATGATGGAAGAGAAGAAGGAGGACATCATATTTTATTTTGGGAAAGATCAGACGGTGGAGGTGAAGGTTATGGTTAAACTTCAATCCTAGATTAATCAATTTAGAGGGATTTTTTTGGATAAATCTAAGGCTAGAACCAAGAAGAGGAGGCCGAGGGGAACTGCGGGTGAAACTTTGGGTTAAAGGACGTCAGCCGACAGCAGCGCCAGCGACGGAGCAGTGGCAACCTTCGCCGCACACTGTGCTGTGGAAAGTTTTGTTCTATTTTTGAAGAAGAATTTTTTTTTTTTTTCAGAAAAAGAAGCAAGAAATGATTATTTAAAAAATTGGGGATTTTATAGTGAACTAAAAGAAAAAAAAAATGAGTGAATTGGGTGGACTCGGATCCGATTTGGATCCTACCCGACATAACCTAACCAACCCGGATGACGGCCTAAACCCGCCAACCCATTGGACCAGAGACTATCCAATCCACCACTCACTCAAGCTTGTGGATTTCTATTTTGGGCTGCAATGTGAAAAGCTTGTTGGGCAAAATTTTCTCTTTTAAATTTTTAAACATGTTTGTATATTTTTACATACCTTTACTTAATTTATAGAAAAATGCATGTTTAGGAATTAAAAATTATATATGTTTGCATTAATATTATATTTAATTTTTCTAATAGGATATGATTATTAAATAATTTTTATACAAAATAAATGATTTTTGAAAATTTTGCCTAGATGTTGGAGGAAATTCAAAATCGCGTTTTAAAAAAAAAAATTTCGCATAGATATTGAAAAATTAAAAAAATTAATCAAATCAAAAATAAAAAATTAAGTCAAGTTAAATTAAATTAGAATTTAAAATATAGGGTAAAAAATGTCATAAGTAAAATTAAATGCCAAATAAAATTTATTTCAGTTTTAATTTCTAAAAAAAAATTAATAACAAGTAAATATGAATATAACACGTATAAAATCAAATAAATTGGTTGTTTTAATTTTTTATTTTCATTCACATAAGTTATTTGTTTCATGTTGCATTAATATAAATTGTCAAGAAAAAAAATCGTAAAATTGAACTTATTTTAAAAGTTCGTCTAAATGTTTGAGATTCTTAGAGATGTTAGTAATTTTTTAAAATTGGAACCAGACCTACCTAAAACTCCAAACTCGTTTTTATTTTATAAACATTTGCATGAAAACCTTTTACGAAATAATCTATTCCTAAATATTGTCTAAATGTTGGGATATTTAGAGAATTTTATTTTCATAATTAAAAAAAAATAACGTCGTTTCATTTGAACCATGATTATAACAATACAATAATAATAAAATAATAAGATGAAATTTTAAATATAAAAATTTGTACCTAAACTCTGCTTAGATGTTAGAAAGTTCAAATAGTTTCTTTATATTTGAAAACTCAATTCTTGAATTTGTGTTTGATCATCATTTGCATACGTTTCATTTAGATTAATGTTCTCATTTATAATTTGTATATATGTTTGCTCTAGTTATAGTCGTTAAATATTAATTACATTATATTTCGTTTTTTACTACATAAAAAGTTTTCTTAAAATTTTTTATTTTGAATAAATAAAATTAAAATAGCATTTTGTGAATTATAATTAATTGATACTTTGTCTAAATATTAGAGAGTTATCAATAATTATCATTTACAAATAATATTATTTTATTATTTTTAGAAGGAATGTTATAGTAAATCTTAAGTGAAAAAATTATCTTCAAATTCTACTTTTATATCAGAGACTTTGAAAGTATTGTTTTAATTTAAAGATTTTCATAACATTCTTAAGTAAAGATTTTTTAAAACTAATTTTATTTCTGATAAAATGAAGGCAATTATAATTAAATTTCATATAAAAATCATTTTTATTTACAATTATAAATAGTGTATAATTAATTGGTACTAATTTATAGGCGTTGTGGGAGTATTAATCATTTTTCACTCGTAATCGACTTTCAAATCCGATCTTATTTTCATATACTAAAATCATTTTTTAATAAAGTTTTAAACTCGTTTTATTGTTTTATTAAAAAGATAAAATTTTTTAGTAATCAATCACATCCTAAAAAAGATTAGTGACTACTTATCGTATTTTTTGATGATTTTAAATTTTTACGTCAGTAATTGAATCCCCAAATCGATAAGTTATGACAAACTATGTTCTTAATCTTGCATCCAAATTTGCAATATGACAAAACAAATTAATTAAAATAACAATTCTAATACACTCAACCCATTTTTAGGAAAATAGATAAAACTTTCACAACCTTTGTCATAGATTCTAATACCTAGCTACGCGTTATGCAGGGCAGCATTTGTATCTCTAATAATTTAGCTCAGACTGATTTAGAGTTGTAAGGGCTTTGTATCTGGTCCCAAGCGTCAAACAAATGCACCTTGAATAACAACCAAAAGTCAAGGACCTCATACGGTTGGAAAGCTAGCCAGGTAAGAATGTGAGATTGTTGAACATGGCAAAGATTCTGGCCAAAAGAGGAACATGACAAAGATGACAACTAATTAACTAGCCTAACTGCTAGTTCACATACCAGGACCTCCATAATCTACCTCAAGAGATGATTAATTGCACGAACAAAGTGTAGCATATAGTTCTGCATGAGGCAGCAAAAAGGACTCGCAAAATTCTCCGGACTTAATTTCGAATTAAAAGTGTAAAGCCAAGGAACGTTTGAAGAGTCTTATATTCATTACTCTTACACATAGAATATCAACACACTGTACTGCTCCTAAAAATCAGCAAAAGAACGTTTGAAGAGTCTTATATTCGGGAAAGGAAATCTTGAAGTCGAAATTATTCTAGAAGATGATAATCAAGTAAACATCAGAAAATCAGTGATTAACTCAAGGGGGAGGAATATGATACACAGCAGTAAATAAAACAATATCAAATTACCCTATTGCATTTCTACTGTATATTACTTGGTTCCGAAGTCTAGAATGGCAATCTTAAAATGAAGCCATGATGAAACAAAGGAACAATCCAGTTAAAGTCCCCAAAAGAGCCAGAAGTGTCATAAACCGACAAATAAATGATCTGCAAAATACATCCAAGAAGGAGATAAGTTTGAGTGCCCATTATCTAAAACAAAGTCTTCTCTAGTCAATCCTATATAGAATATCTGACCTTCTCTATGTCCTCCTCTATAGTTTCCGACTTGTTGGGTAAGCCCTGAAAAACACAGCTGTCCGATTGGGAGTTGGTTGCAGCAAGGGCTACTAATAGGACTTGAGCATTTGGTTACTGAGAATTTAGCGCTAAAGTTTGAATACCCTTTAGAATTGCATCAGAAGTATCCTGGTTATGAGAGGCTTTGGGGTCAAATTCAAAGGAGAAGGGGTTATGAAATTCACGTTGTATAGGCCCCTCGATGGTTGGGCTGCATCGGATTCGGGTATAGACATGATATTAACCCATTTTTAATTTGTTTAGGCCCAGTCCAACTTGAAATATGGACTTGCTTTTTGCTATCCAAATTCAACCTATTTTAAAAAGGAGTTGCTAAACCGCTCAAATTCGCTCGTACCTCAATTTAAAAGATAAAAATAATTTTTATAATAAATATTCATTAAAAAAAAAATCAATTAAATAAATCTAAAAAATAACTTTGTTAATTTAATTTGATATTTGAATGGGATTGATACATATAGATATATAATATTAATGTGAATACACATATTAATTAATTATATATTTATTTTTATGTAATATAATTATAAATATAAAATATATATAAATTATTTTGGTTAAGCCGAATCTTAAATGTCATATCTAAAGTTGGATCTATTTTTTAAATAGCTTAAAATTTAATTTTTAATTCATTTAATAAGTTTAAAATTTATATTTAAAATTCTCTCAAATTTAGATCTTGAAATGAATAATTCAATCTTAGACAAATCTAATATAATAATAGCAACATGAGCAAATATATATATATATATATATTTTATCTTGTTATAGAAAGTTTTAAAAACAAAGTTCTTTATTTTTTTTTTCAGTACGCTAATTATCATTCCAATTCCAAGTAAATTTCTCTCTACAAAATTAAGTTGAACATCTTGAAATAATGTAATAAGAGTAAAATGACCAAAGTTACTTTTTTTGTCCTTATCTTGTTATAGAAAATTTTAAAAACAAAGTTCTTTCCTTTTTCAGTCTGCTAAATATCATTCCAATTCCAAGTAAAATTCTCTAAACAAAATTAAGTTGAACATCTTAAGATTTGCTTGTTGTTTTATCATTTGATTTATTATGTATAAGAAACATTAAACCAACCATAGTTGATAGTCCATATATATATATATATATATATATACATATACAACAATTCATTCGAGTTAATAATAATTAAATCAAATTATTAAAATTAAAATATTTATTTGAATTATACTACGTAAATAGGATGTTAAGATTTTTTTTCTTTTCAAGAGAAAAAAAGAAAATGTTGAGATTAAAAGAGTGTTGATTGAATATTGAGGTATTATATTGAATATTTCAATAAGAAACTATATCATATAATAGTTAAAAAAATAAAATAGGTTTTGTTGTAATACTATTTTTTTATCATTAATAAATATGATAAAAAATTTCGTAACAAATTTTTGGTTGTTGTATAAAATATATATATAAAAAAGTGTTAAGTAACAACTTCAAAAAATTATTAAAAATGAAACAAGTTTATATCAACAATTTTTTTTGTTATAAATATGATTAAATTTTTCATATTAATTTTTTTGTTATTGTATAAAATATTAAACAAATAATTGAAGCAACGATATTGAAAAATAATTACAAATAAAATAAATTTTCAAAACAATTTTATCTTGTTGTTACGAATATTATACACTTTTTTGTAGCAATTTTATTTGTTATTGTATAAAATATTAAAAAATATTTTAAGTAATGACTTCAAAAAATCATTGCAAATAAAATAAGTTTACACAATAATTTTTTATTTGGTTACGAATATGATCAATTTTTTTGTAATAATTTTTTTTTGTTATTGTATAAAATATTAAACAATGATATTAATAAATAATTGCAAATAAAATAAGTTTTTACAACAATTTTATGTTATTGTTATAAATTTTATTTATCGTTGTATAAAATATTAAAAAATATTTTAAGCATAAAAAAATAAGATAAGATTATGCAACAAAAATTTTTTTTATCATTATAAATATGATCAAAATTTTGTAATAATTTTTTTAGTCATTATATAACATTTTAAAAAAAAACCTTAAGCCATGATATTAGAAAAACGTTACAAATAATATAAATTTTCACAATAAAATTTTTTGTCCTTATAAATAATTGAGAAATTCAAAACAATAAATTTTATCGTTGTATAAAATATTAAAAAATTTAATTACATAATATTTATAAAGTATTATTGTAAATATACCAATAATTCATAATGATATTTTCAGACGCAGGGTTACTAAATCTCCCTTTCTTGTAGTGATTATAAGTAGTGCCTTTGTTCATAAGACGGACGACTAAGGATTTAGAACCCAACTGAAAACATCTATGGTATTGGGTTTGGGTTTGGGTTTAATCCATCCAGGTGACAATTGACAATGTTCAATGCCAAAATAAATATACGGCAATGGCAATGGCTAGCCGACTGCAACTTGGCCGGAAGATGACAATGCTCTATACAGTGTAAACGAGGTGAATACCTGCGAGGGCAATAGATTGTTTTCCGTCCCCGGCCATCCCCACTTTCACCCCAAAGGCTTCAAAGCTTTTTCGATTTTTGGGCAGAAGCACGACAGCCATCTCTCAGGTTCTTTCTCTGCAACTCTCACTCCGTCCGTTGCCTGACTGATTCTTTCCAATTCAATTTTTTAGGGTTATTTATTATTATTGTTTTTATGTATTCGAACTCTCCTGCTTTTGTTTAGTTAAAAATCGAATGAGTTCAAGATTCGGACGTGAAAGGTATTGATATTTTAAATCAATTTAATTGTTACGATATATATTAATTATAAGATATTATTTATTTTAATTGTTTTAATTTTATAATTTTATCTTTGAAAAAATATCTTATAAATTAAACGTAATATGAATTTTTTATTTTTTTAATCTCATAATTTTATTTTTTAAAAGGTATTTTTTAAGTTAAAAATAATATAAATTTTTATATTTATAATTAATTATGATATCAATTATCACACATCAAAATTTTCGTTGTTACGAATTTAAATTTAAGCTTCTAATTTACGTGGGTTAAGCTTCAAAACTTAAGCGTGAACTCATCCGATCATAATTTACATCAATTTATAAAATTTTATTTTTTAACCATTTTACCTTCATGAAAACGCTTGACGCATTCAAGTAATTGAATACTTATATTGTATGACCAATTTTAATACACGGTCAGATGTGTGATTCAAAAGCCTCCTCAGGACCGTGATAACAGCTCAATCCCCAACAATCTCCAAGATCAACACTTCCTCACGCACCTTGATTCACCCGATATTTCCCCAACAGTCCCAATCCTCTGCGACCTCCTCGCCCGACCCTTTCCTCATGATATTGAATCTGCGCTCTTCTCAACTGGGATTACCCCTACTTCGGAGGTCATCCAACAAGTCCTTGGCTTTTCTTACAATGACCCCTCGTCCGCCGTCAAGTTCTTCCGCTGGGCTGTCCGCTTCGTCAAGCCCTCTGCTTATGCCTGGAATCCCATGGTCGATTTGCTTGGAAAGAATCAAAGCTTCGAACCCATGTGGGATGCCTTGCGCTCCATGAAGCAAGAGGGTCTTCTTTGAATTGCAAAATATTTTTCGGTTTCCAGTAGCCATTGTACTGCGCATAGATTTAGTGATGCTACCATGAGTTTTGATGTCATGGATAGATACAGTTTACAACAAGATGTCGTTGCATTAAATTCGCTTCTCAGTGCAATTTGCCTCGAGGACAATCAGATGTCAGTTGCAATAGAGTTTTTTGATAGTATCAATATTAAGATCCCACCTGATGGGGATACTTTCGCCATTTTGCCTGAACGGTGGGAGAAAGAAGGCAATGTGGCTAAGGCCAAGAACACTTTTGGCGAGATGGTGGTCAGAATTGGGTGGAGTCCAAAGAATATTTCTGCTTATGATGCATTTTTTACCATGCTTATTCATGGGTAACATGTTGATGAGGCCGTCAAGTTCTTGCAAGTTATGAATGGACATAACTGCTTACCAGGTTTGAAATTTTCTCAAATGCTCTTGATATTCTTGTCAAGCAGAATGACTCAATCCACGTTGTTCCCTTGTGGGATGCAATGGTCGGTGGCGGGCTGCTGCTCAATTTGATTGTGTACAATGCAGTGATTGGTTTGGCATGCAACAACAATGATGTGCATAATGCCGTTTGGTTCCTTGATGAGATGGTGTTCCCTGGAGCTTTGCCTGATTCTTTGGCTTACAACATGATTTTTCAATGCTTGGTGAGTAATAAGAGGGTTCATAAGTTGGGAAAGTTCTTTGTCGAGATGATCATTGCCTTCAACGAGTTCTAATTATGTTCTTGCTATTAAGATATTGTTGGAGAATGATGACCCTGAAATGGCAATTGATATGTGGAACTACATGGCTGAGAATTGTGTCTCACCTCTTGAGGAAAGTGCAAATCAGTCACTCATTGGGCTTCTTAACTTGGGTAGGTTGGTAGAGGTGAAAAGGTTTGCCGAAACAATGCTTGATAGAAGGATAAACATATTTGATTTGACTATGGCGAAATTGAAGAATGTTTTCTACAAAAAGGGCGGAAGTTTTAGAGATAAGTATGATAGTCTTTCAAGTAGATGGAAGGCTGTGCAAATGTAATGATATGAATTTCTTTTCACATATTTTATATATAAGTTTCTACATTACATTTTTCTTCTCATTTTGATAACATGTAGAGCTGTGGTAGTCATTGGCGAAATAAATCTTTTCCAGTAAAAGCAGCTTGTGTTTTTTTATGATATCACCTTGTCTGCAGTGTGATATGGCAGTTGCTCTCTTTCCCCAAGTGTGTTGTCCTTGTTGGTTTGTTTTTTTCTTCCTTTGCTTCCGTCTTTTGTGTGATTACAAAATCCCTTTTAATCTTGGTTTTGTTTGCTGCTTTTCTGAACTGAAGTTTGGATGTTGTGACCCAAATGACTTTTGAACTTTCGGTGATTAATTGTATGACAACGCAATTGTCACGGGTCAAGACTTAAGTTTCGAATCCGTGCGGTTTCGGGATCCAGGCATTCATCCTTCCGTCACGGTTCACACTTTTGTGAGGTATTATCCGCTCTGACCCCTTGATCTCACGGTTTTGTCCTACAAAAGATGCCTCACAAGGCGGAGATGGTGTGAACCCTTTTATGCTCCAGTGACCTTCTTATTATGTTCGATGTGGGATTCAAGACTTCTCCCTTAGGTCCGTGACATTCTCCCACACTTAATCTCGTGACGCCTTCGTCACGAAGGCTGGCCACCCTGCTTACCTCCCTCGAGGTGCTTGACGTGGATCGAACGGTTTTGGACTGGCTCTGATACCACTTGTCACGGGATCGAACGGTTTAAGGTTGGCTCTGATACCACTTGTCACAGGTCAAGACTTAAGCTCCGAACCCGTGCGGCTCCCGGACCTGGGCATTCACCCTTCTGGCGTCCCAGATCAGCCTTCCGTTACGGTTCACACCCTTGTGAGGTATTGTCCGCTCTGACTCCCTTGACCTCACGGTTTTGTCCTACAAAAGGCGCCTCACAAGGAGGAGATGGTGTGAACCCTTTTATATCCCAGTGACCTTCCTATTATGTTCAATGTGGGATTCATGACTCACCTTTAGATCCGTGACACAATCACCAAAATAACTAGATAATTATATCTAAGTCGACTCTTCTTCTTCTTTGTCTTTGTGATAATATTTGCTCAATCGAGTTTATGAAATTTGCATATATTTTCAGTTATTATTCCTATTTGGAAACGTTACCAAAGAATTTCATGTCACTGCTTTTTTTTTTTTTTTTTCCAAAATCTGCATGTCTAAGAAGTAATACAATGATTCCTCCTTTAAACTATCAAGTTTAGGTGACTGTCCCTACTTTGGGAATGAAGGGTTGGTTCATTATTCATTTTTGCTTCTTTTATTGTTATGCATTATTTTCTTCAATTAAGTTTGTTCATTATTCATTTAATGCTAGATGCAATATTGCAATTGGGAGTATACATTGGCTTTTTTTTGGTATAATAGCAGGCATGTGAAAAGAAAATTGACTAACTCGTTGACATTAAGCTAGCAAAAGTTCAAATTTTGAATCATATGAGGATCGAGAGAATGATAGTTTATTTGATAATGCCTTAGACAAGTAGCCTAGTGCACTTTACTCATTTCAAATTCGAAAGTTATAGTATTTGATTTTGGGTCCTATGAGTGGCGATATATGCACATTTTAAATGCATAATCACTTCAAGAGTTGCACTTGTTGATTGAAACGGCATAAGGTCTAAAAATGCATTCTATGATGGAATTTATTTTGAAAAAGGATCTCAAATTTTTTGTACTTAAAAAAATTAAATTAAATGTTGAAGGATTTTAAGCAAGTACTAAAGTACTCGCTAGAAAGAATGCCTTGAGAGGTGTTATTTCATAATAACTCTTTGTCTCTGTTTTGTTTTCTCTCCCTAACCATCTTAGTTCTCTTGTCTTTCAGTTTATATCTTTATTCCTCTGCCTCTCTTAATATCTTGCTGTTTCACGATCACTAGTGTCTTTTCTCTTGCAATATGATAACAATCAAAGGGAAGATGATAAAAACTTCCATTCTACATGGATGTTGTCCATTTGAAAACTTTTTGGTTGCTGATCTTGTTGTATCATTGCCACCAGCATCTTCTCCTGTTTATTATAACTTTGACAATACCAAACATTCTCTTTAAATGGTGACTTTGACGATGGCATCTTTTCCCCTTCTAACATTGATGGATACATCCTCTCAATATATCTCTCTTTGCATTTACTTTCTTTTTATTTGTATTGGTTTATCTCGTTTGGGGTTCTTAGTTAATGAGTTGGTGGTGGATGGTTTGTTGGAGCAAAATGGATGTAGACAATATTTCTAGCTTTGCTAAAGAAAGCCTTGATTTGAGAAATCTCTAATCCAAACTATCAATCTTGAATTTATGTTGAAACTTGTAACCAACGTGCCTATGGTTATCAATTTTCTTTTATTAATTTTCCATATCCTATGTATTTTGCTTTTGAAATTATCTTTTCCCTTTAATCACTAGACTCTGTGGTCAAATTATCCTATTATTATCATTAACTTTTTCATTATGTGTCTTGGCTATGCATCTATTGACTTGTATTTTTGGTGACACTTACGTTTTTATTGTATTTTGACTAATTAAAACACATAATTAAATTACATAAATGTGTTGCCATTTACTCTGCAAAGCTTTGACAACATGAATGTGCGGAAAGTTGATGCTTGACGATGCTAATTAAAGACATGGATGGTTCCAAATGATATTTCGTCAATCGGAAATTGCTGTAGAGATTCATTTTAACTGTTTGACTGAACAAGTAGCAAAAGTTGAATTAATGTCATCGTAATTATCATGATGATTACTTGGAGAAATATATACCTCATCAGGCACTGGTTTTTGAGTTTGCACACCATCATTTTTGTTTTTGGATGGCTGATCAGTGGACTGTTCAAGGCATGGGGAAGTTTTTGTGAGAGTGAATTATGTGAATGGCACCTCAATACTATAGGTAACCAAAAGTGATGTGGATGAGAATGGAAGTGCTGAATGCATTGAAGAAACTTATTTGCAGATAGAAATGAGCAATTAATGGTGGATACCTGATGAAGTAGCTAGCTTATGAGTTGGTTCTCTATATTTATTCCTTTTTGAAAATGGTTTAAAATGGGTGTGAGATATTATACTAAGTTACAGGATTGTATTTATTTGAAAACTGATCAGGTGATGGAATGCTAATGCATGTATTTTCCACCAATACAGAAAAACACAAAAATATATGTCAGAGAGCGGAGATGCCCCAGAGATTTGTTCTCTTTTTATTTCTGCAACATCAACATGGCATTATTAATTGCAGACCACGCAGTTTCTAAAATAATTTTATTTCATTTTAAGGTAAGATGCTATTGCTTGCCTTATTATAATTAACATAAATCTTTCATGTTATGGTTACTTTTTAGATACATATATAGATAGACTGATGGATGAGCGATATTGCATTTATGCATAGATCCGGGTTTATGTGGGAAGAGAGGAGACTTAGGTATTGACAAGTTAAGCTAGGTTTTTCTTTTTTTTTTTTTTTTTTTTGGGGTGGGGGAGGTTATAGTTCGACATAAAAGTGGCCTTAAATCAGATTCCTTAATACATTGGTTTATTCATGCTATTACATATAATAAAAAATGAAAACAAGAGAAAATGCACGCTTTAAATGTAGGAAAGGTAGATGCCAAAACCTTCCCCACCAATTACAGCTAATTCTATACCTTGCCAATCTTGAGAAGCCTAAAACAGATGAGAGCAACACCTTCAACACACCTTCCACTAGTGCCCCTACATATATATATAATGTGTTTGCAAAAACCGAAAGCAAATAAATCCTCCGAATGTTGTCATCGATCGGCCCCCAATCCAATGCCCTCAAATCCAAAGTTCTCATCGGGTAATGATGAACGACGGACGCATCGCTTACTTTGGTGTGCTGCCATCATCTGCACCATCCTCACCTTAGCAGTCATCATCGCCGGCATTATTACCTTCTTAGGATACGTAGTTATACATCCCAGGGTGCCTTACGTTAGCGTCATAAACGCTCGCCTAGACCGGATACAGCTTGATTATGCGGGTGTTCTGGAAATTCAGGTGACGGTAGTAATTCGAGCTCAGAATGGGAACGAAAAGTCGCATGCCAGCTTCTCACATTCGGGTTACATTCTTAGCTTGAATGGGGAAGACGTGGCGAAGTTGATTGCACCACCCTTTGAAGTAAGTAAGAATAGTTCGGTTGATTTTAATTATGATGTTCAATCTTTACCCATACCCTTAGATCCTGAACAAGCAGAGGATGTGGAGGTGGCTTTGAAGACAGATTTGGTTACATTCGATTTAAAAGGAAGCACCAGGGTGAGATGGAGAGTAGGCCCTCTTGGGTCGATTAGGTTCTTGTGCCGTCTCAATTGCAAGTTGCGTTTCCATCCTTTGAATCGAACCTACATTCCTTCACGTTGTACTTCCAAGGCCAAATAATTTTTATTTTTTCCTTTTTCATACGTGCACGTTCGCATGACAACAGCAACTCAGCCTCTCCGTTCTCCACCCCAGTTTCCTTGAGTAGTGTTTTTTATTTTCATCGACATCATCATCTTCATTTTCCCTTAAATTAATTTCACTGAAAGTAATTTAGGGTTAGTGAAATGATGATGATTATTATTATTATTATAAGTTAATATTATTCGATTTTTTTTCTTTTTCTTTAAAATGAATAATTATAAAAAATTAATACCACATTCTGACTATTTGAAGCGTTTATATATTCTTAATTTATTGGAAGCTGGGTGAACATGGCTTTCTTCTACAAGTCAATTTCTGTTAAAATATGTAGTAGGAGGAGGAGGAGCTAGATGATGCAATTACTGAAAAAAGCTTCTTTTGCATTTTAATTTAATTATATCCTTAGAATTTAAGTAAAATAAGAATTGAGAAAGAAGAATTCGTAAAGAAGTTGATCATTGAAGAAGGTGGGTACACAACTTTCTATGTGAATATGAAAAAAGGTTTCTGCATTTGCTAAAGTCATCAAAGAATGGTAAGTATATGTACGTGTCACTACCAAATCCAAAAGGCCAAAAGCATCGAAATTCCATAATAATAATAATAATATGAGGGTGAGAACTGACTAGAGAAACCTCTTTTTTTTTTTAATACCTAGCCCCTCTTTCAGCCTAATAGTTTCATTTTTTCTCTTTTGCAAAAGATACGAGTTATTTCCACCCAACCCAATCCGACCGGCGGCTGGGAAAAGGGCCTTGACTCCGAAGACTTACCACCTAGCTAATACTATACTTTCTTTCTTTCAATTCTTCCAACTTCCCCACTGAATTAGATTCATTAGCCAAAACAATGGCAGGACAGCAGCGTTCTAAGTTCTGCCATTATTTAATAAACTCGTAAGTTACCTTATACTACTAATAATTACGATTTATGTGTTTAGTCCAATAAACTCTCTTACCCATTTAAACAAATAACTGTTGTCTAAGAAAACCACTGTTGGAGTAAATGGTTGGGGCAACATAGACATCATCAAAACCTTATCTAAATGCTACTATAATGAAATACTAACATACCTACTACTAAATATTACTTATTATATTATTAAATACTACAATATAGTAACGCACCCAAAATAATAATAAAAAAGACCAATAATATAATGATTATAAAAAAATTTATTTCATCCACTTTATAAACTTCAATCTTCACAAATAAAATTATCAATATATTTAAAAAATAAAAAATTAATTTAAAAAGATAAGATATTTATGGATCTTTTACTCCACTCGCGAAATTAAAAGAATTACAAAATAAATATAGTAATAATATTCAAACTTTATTTCGATAAATTCCATGTAAACAACTTACATACGTGTCAATCAAGGCGCCATCTGCTGCCGCCTTTCTCCCTTGCTTCTCACTCAACTCTTGTCTCTGTCTCTGTCTCTGTCTCTGTCTCTGTCTCTCCCAAACACTCAAAAACGACTAAGTTGTAAATTCTAATGAAATCTAGCACTGCTCTACTCTCTGCTCTCTGTTTCTCTGTAAGCATTTCTTTCGCGCTTGCTGCTCTGGCTTCAGTATAAGTTTGGTTCGTATACATATACGTACGTATATATATATATATATAAAGTATAAATAGTTCCTTGCTTCCATGTTTTCAAACTTGAAATATTGCTTTTTCCGTGCTAACAATTATAGAAGAAAATCATTTTTCCCTTAAATTTTGGTGCTAATTTTACATCCTAATGAACGTTGTAAAAAAATCCTTTTACACTGTCAGTAAATGCTTCAAGCCTGGGAACACTAACTTTTCCGCTCCTAAAGTATAATCTGGTCGGATGGTTTTTGAGCCTTGATATCTCGTCTAACAGTTTATTCTTTTACCTTTTTCCCATGTTTATTACTTTACCTCATTTAAAATTTTTCTCTTGTTTGAGGTTTTGGATTACGATTTTAAACTGCAATTTTTGCACTTTTGGTTTCTGGCATAACCAATAGAAATACCATTTCAGAAAAAAGAAGAAAATATAGTTTGGAAATGTGAGACAAACCCAATACTGTAGTTTTCTTAATGCATAATTCTCATGTTTTAGATTATCATTATTAAAATTTACTCATTTTGATTTTTGAGTTGATTATTTCAAATGGGTTTGTTCTGACTTCTGATTGTCCACCTCTTGTACTGATACCAATACTATCCTCGTATATTGGTTTTGAGATGCCATTACACATTGTGCAATCTTTAATTCTTCACACCTCATCTATAGCCCTTCGGGAAAATCTTTGAAAGTTGAATACATCAGTTGAGTTCTACAGCTGTTTGATTCTATTCATAACAAATGTTTCTGCTTTCTGTTTGATAAACAAGAATAGAAATATGTATCTTTGGTTTATCTCTAATTTATTTTCTTAGTTAATATTACTTTTATCATCCAGGATCAACAAGGATTCACTCTAGGGAAAGAGAAAGGAGTTAAAAAGGTAAAAAGATATCATTTTTCAGTTGTTTTCATGTAAACAGTTCAATATCTCAACAGAAAATCGTCAATTAGCATAAAAATCTTATGTTATAGATGCAACTATGCAAGTCAGAATGTGGGTCTGATGCTACAATTGAAAATTTTACTATATTTATCTGCTAGAACTTTACTGATACATTAAGTATAGTTAATATTTGTTTGCCTTATTACATCAATATAATCAGATTTTGTTCATTTAGAGAATGAAATTTATCTCCAATTGATCCAGTGAAGCTTGTAAAGAAGAAGAATCGACAATTATAGCTGCTGTATAATGCATATTGTGCAGAGGAGCTTGTCTGGCGCATAGATTTTTGGTGTCTGGATAGCTTCCGTTGTCTGTGTTTTGCTTCTCGATGTAGCTTGTCTCCCTTTTGCAGAGGCCAATTAATGGTGTATCATTTGCTGAATTTTCTTAGGAATGACATTACTTTTGAAAACTATCTCTGAGAAGGTTTCTTACAACTTGATATGTTTGTTTTCACAAAGGTATGCCTAATTTTGTTGGATCTTATGCAAAATGAAGGTGTAACACAATTGTTTTTCTTGCCCTGTACTGGTTCTTTTTAGGCAGAGTACTGTAAGCTGAACCTTTAACGAAGGTTATGCATGTAGGCATGTGATTTTTAAGGAAGGAGCCACCCTGGTTTATATGGCTGGTTCCATGATGCTGTTTCCCAAGTTAATGACTAAACTAACAATCGTGGTAATCATGCCATTTTCACTTTGCAAATCGACATGCATGTTTTGTCTGAAAATCAACTTTATTGTTATTCAAACCTGGATGGATTTGGTAAAGGCAGCAGTTTCCTTCCATGTGAATATGCTCTGGAAAGCTGTAATTTGGACGGTTGCTCTTTTATCTCTTCATGTATGAGTGTTGACTGCCATGCGGAGGGAAAGAGTGGTTAGTTTTTATAAGCTTTGCTTAGAAATTTTATCTGCAAATTAGTTTCTGCCTATTTAATCATACTAGAGACTGATGAGATTGATATTCAAATTTATGTTGCTTTAGACTGTGAGATTGTTGTACTTAATTACCTGCTCTCGGTACATGCTTGCTTTAGTCATCTGCAGTTTTTCCTACAACACAATATGTCAATATTCTAGTCATTGTAAACCTAGTTCCTTAACGTGGCTTAAAAGTTTTATCTGCAGTGTTATTCATAATTGATATAAGAAGCATGGTGTGTTTTGCAGCTGGAACAGAACCTGCATGTGATGCAGTTTGAGTTGGAGACTCTTGTTTGGAACAGGAAGGAGCTTGAGGACCATCTTCAAGCAGCTGTTAGAGAACGCAGAATTGTGGAGTCAATGTTAATAGAACTTGAGCAGGAACACGACAAGGCTGTTGCTAAGATTGAATATTAGAGGGTGAGGTAAATTTAACTGTCTGGTGGGCATACCAATAGAGAAGAAGAAATTCCATAATCAGACAGCAAAATCCGCAGTTTTTGTAGGATGCAAAATATAGTAGGCTTTAGAACAAGCCTCTCCCTCCCCCCAAAATTTCCAAATATTTATATGAATTATTAAAAATATCATATTAAAAAATGGACCATCAGCCATTTACACCATAAAGGATTTAGAAATGGACACAATAATGTTAGAACCACAACATGATACCCTCAAACTCAATTTGGTCCTGATTTACTGATATTCTTTTCTACTAGTTTCCAATTTGCTATTTCATTTATTAACATGCTGATGGGAAGAACTTAATCCATGTTTTCTACTTATTTTTACATGTTCATATGCTTTCTACAGTGTACCTTTCAGCAGGGATGCTGAATATATTGTGCACCCTATCAGTTGCAGGATTTAAAGGGTGAAAACCTTCGGCTGAAAGAAATTCAAGGTAACGCAGCATGGAGCTTTAAAAGTCATAATACGACATATAAAAGCCAAAGTATAAATACAGTTGAGAATCATGTCATTCCCTATGGTATTTCATCATGGATTTCCAGTTATAGGGGAAGCGGCATCTCCTTCCAAGAACTGATGATGAACAGAGAAGTATGGAGGGGTAAGAGCAAGGGTAATACTGGATTGTTGGATTTCTTAAAAGCTAACCATGCACTAAGCGAATCTGAGCAACCATTTACGCCCAGGGTCACTGTTGTTGGCATGTCGCTTAAAAAGCATTATTCAAATTTTCTTCACCATAAAGAACAAACCTGCTTCTGATGCAGTTACCATCTTGAGCTTCAATTGGTTCATACTTGGGACACTCAGTTATCCAACACTGCCAAGGGTTACCATTATGCTGGCTCCACAGACCTTGAGCCTTTCGGGACAGATAGCAAGCTGGCTTGTTCAACTAGCTTTTATACATACATACATACATCCATATATATACATGTGTGTGTGTAATACTTGGAAGACATCATTGTTTACCATATAATTCAAAAAGGTGATGCCAAAATAGTGTACGACTAGATATTCAAATTTATGCTTTTGGATGGGCATGGTGAATGAGACTTCCAATTGCAAAGGCCAGAATGAATCAGTATTTGTTCATTTTACGTTACGGTTAATGCTTAAATACTATTTGGTTTGTGAATGGGTTTGGTTGTAGTAAGTCAACCCGCCAGCTATCGGGTTTTAGTTGGTTTAGCTGAGGTAGCTTTATAAGTAACGTTGTAAAATTGCTGTGTAGTTCATATGATGAAATTTGTGTTGTGTGCCTAGCTAGGATAGTTGGCCTATCTTTCAAAATAATCTAATTTGTCTTTGAACGTGGGAAAAGTGAAGTTGCACGTTATCCCTAGCCGTCTGGTGACATTATTAATTAATTAATTAATTATTTAAGTATTTCACAAGTGAGAACATAAAATATCCGGGAATTGTGGCAAGTAGCAAATCACATGATCAATAATTAACGGGAGTTGACTACAAGAATGAAGGATGCAATTGATCTTGACAAATTTTATTTTTCTTTAACTAGCTTAATTTCTGATCGAAGTTTAGTCAAGCCTTGGTTACTACTAGTGAAGCGGAGGAAGGGCTTGCAATTTTATGATTTCTTTAGCATTGGCGATAGCGGAGGTAGAAAAAGGAAGGATGGAAGTTTTGTGGTCTTTCTGTTTCACGTCCCAAATGCCCAAAAATAGGCCAAAAGCCCAAAACAAATGCAGTCCATTAATATCATACCAACCAGTAATAGAAAAAAAAAAAAAAAAAAAAAAAAGGAAAAACCTCCTACATGCTGGTGTCGGGGGATTTTTGCTCCCACGTTTTCTTTCAAGCAAAAAGTTACATCCCGGAAAATGTAGCCTGAGAAAAAGTTGACACCTTCAAACTTTTCTAAGTTTGGCCTTTATTAAATACTATATTAAATTAATTTATCAGTACTACATCTCACCTTATTATCATATATTTTTATTTTCATAAGGTCATATTGTATGAATTTATAACCAATACTCTAAATACAAATATAAAACTTTTAAAAATTTATTTGAAAGTTACATATTACTAGTTTTTGTTATAAAAATGAATAATAAAATTACTTGTTTGATCCTTCCCTTTGGATTTCATTAAATTTTAAAGGGATCAGTATAAAAAATTATACAAAAATTTACTATCACATATATATATATATATAAGCTCAATTTTTCTAAGAATTGAGTCGCCTACGGTATCTTACATATATATATATATATATATATATAATGCTAGTGCTACTAAGAATTTAAGAAAGAATTATAAAAAATAAAAAAAAATTTAAGAAAGAAAAAGTAGGTATAATAAATTAGAATAAATGAACGTGTAGAAGAATAAATTCAAACGACAGGACAGGCGGAGGCAATTTCTTTTCCTTTATCATCTTCGTGTCCCACGCCTAATTCCACGTTGCACTTACAGCTGCAGTTAGTATGCGGAGCACTCGCACGTGCTCTACTGTAGCTCCACGTCAATCTTCAGTTTTCTAGTGCACTTCGTAATTTCACTCCAATCCACGCCTCATTTTGATTATCCAATCCAACATACGTGAAAACTGTTAACTTGTTGCAGTCTATGTTACTAGCTTTACTCATTTTTGTGTTATAATAAAAAGAAAAAACCCCTAATAATTGAAATTTCAAAGCTTTTGAAGCCAGTTGCGCTTTTTTAATTTGCCACATTGGACCATCGCGGCCTTTTCTTTTTATTTCCATACGAAAGAGTCGGTAAAGAGACACGTGGAAGGAAGAAATTGGTCTTTTGTGGTTATAAATAACTGTAAAGAAAGCAAAACACATGCGCTTTTTTAGCAAAACAAAACATTTCCGAAAAAGAGCTGGAGCTGTTGATTGATTCAGTTACTGGCGGTCTCTAATTCGCTTGGTGCAGGTCGGGAACTGATTGCCTTGGATTCGATATGATTTAAGCCAGATGGCGGCCCGTGGTTGGAGGAAGCACGAATTGGATCCCGCCTTGCATCAACTGAATCGGAGACCGCGGTGAAGGTTGCATGGATCTTTGCCTTTTTTTTTTTTTTTTTCGGTTATGTTCAGATCTCAGGTTGGGATTTTCTAACTTCTTACTTGATTTTCGTAATTCATTTTTGTGATATGCTACTAAATCTACGGATTTAGGAGGACCTTTTGCTTTTAAATTCTTCTGGTTATTATTTTTCCTTCAGTTTTTTTGAATCATTTTCCAATTTCAATACATCAACGGAACTACACGACGAAAAAGAGCAAGAAAGAAAGCTATTATTAGCCATTTACAGATCTATTGCCGGTATATCTTAATGGTGAATATATTTCTTTTCTATTCTTTTTTTTTTTCCTAAGTTTGATTATTAGTGGAATTTATAACTGAAAAAAGAAACTGTGAAATATATTTCAAGCTCGCTTATTTAAATACTAGCAGATACCTGAAGGCAACTACCTTGGCCTATTCATAGTTTATTTCTCTTTGGACGATGCATATGTGGAGACGATGGCAGGGGAATAAGAGAGGTAAAAATTTTTAAATCGCTCATATTTTTCTTATTTAAAAAAATGATGGTATTGTAGTAGTAACAAAAAGGCAAGACTTATTGCGAAATGCTTTTACTTCAATATTGTAATTACTCAATAATCTATCTACATTATGTATATTTATTGAAATTAGTTAATTTCTATATCTTGTTAATTAATGTAACATTCACCATGTTGGTAGCCTTTTATGTTATGTAGGGGCTAACTTTTTCTGATAACTTTATGTATTCGGTCAGAAGTGGTCTACCGTTCTTTTTGGTGAATTTCTTTTCAGGTTTCTGATACCAAAAAAAAAAAAAAATCATTTGAAAGAGAAAGTTAAACTCCTCTTAAATTGATAAAACTTGTTATTGCACTTTATGGGTATAAGAAATTTTCTAATACTAGTTTTCACAAATTTTAATATTTTGTTTATTTAATTAGTCTAGGTTCTTCTACCGAAAAAAGGTTCTGTCTTATTATTGTTTTTGTTTGAGCATTCTTTGTTGCAATTTAACCATATCCTAGCTAGCCTTTTGGGGAATAAATCTCAGTTGTCACACTAATGCTTTTGTTTATATTGATTCTTTGAATTTGGTCAATTGGTAGGGTAGCTAAGGTGTCCAAAAATTGCCATTTTAACTTTTGTTTAATCTGAGCTAATTTTAGGATCAGTTTAACCTTATATTTATGTTGTGTATTTGAAAGTTGGTCCTACCATATGGTTTCTTTAACCGGAAAGGCACTTACAAGAAAAACTAGCATGTTTAACTTTTTCTCAACTCTTTTGATCTTTGTAAGTTTGCAGTTGTGGGTTTGTGGGGACATTCCAGCATCATCTCTCCATTGCTTTAAGGGGCCTGGTGTGGTGGGTAAGTAGGGGAGCTTTGTCTATCATTTTGTATGGTCTAAGATATTTGGGCTTGGCTCTTTAAATTTTAGAGTTACGTAGTATTTGGGTAGACAACAGGCTTTAGGCTTCATTTATTGTTCAATGAGGTTGCATTTCATCCCTGGAATACTAATTAAATTAAGATTCTATCTTTTGTTTTTTTGTCATATTTGGTAGTCCATCTAGATTGATGTCTGGTCTTGACTCTCATTTTTAAATATATTTCTTGATTCTAATTTGATGCAAATTGTTCATTGTGCTGACGTTTTGATTCCGATTGTTTCCTGGAATGTGATTCTAATTTGATTTACTGCAACAAATTTGAAGTTTTGAAAATCATACAAAATGCCATTTAAGGGCCTGAGATTTCTGTGCTCAAGAATATTCCCTATTTCAATTTATTTTTATTTTCCTCGCCTGGCACTCTATAAGCTGTATTATTATCTGCTATTTATTGTTTCATTTAAAGGCTCTGAGATTTACTTGATGGTGGCTGTTTGGAGTAAAGTTTAACATTTACGGTTTATGATTTTCAAATTACTTGTAATGACTTTTAAAATTTTCAAGAGGTGCTGTACGTTTTTCAATGATTGGATGATTCCCTTAGCAATATATCGAGACACTATAGTGTGCCTGGTTTTTTTTTTTTTTTTTTTTTTTGCTGCTGTTTGGTCTTGCGTTTATAGTTATATTTTTTTATATTTTAGCAACTTCAGAAGATGCATAGCTTGAAATTCAATATTATTGGTGAAGACAGCAATTGCTTGTTAGAAATATTCATTGATAGTTAAAACTTGTCTTTTCTAATTTAAGTGCTCGTTGTTTGATTTGTTATGACAACAAATGTGACACCAGAGTATTTGTACATCATACAATTTGAGTTGAGATTAAAATAGACTTATCCAAAAATAAGATGGGTCTATCTTTGGTCCAAATCCATTAAATAAATACATAAATAAAGTGGGCTAGAATAGAGAGATTGTGTTCATACTAGCTGAAAAAGATGAGCATGAATATGGATGAGATTTTGATTAGATTCATCATCATGTAATCGACAAGAGTAAATGGGTAGATTACATTCACATGCAAATATCATGATTTTAGCCATGATTCTAGCAATGTAATCTAAAAGTTTTCATACTTGGAGGGATGTTTTTAGCTTATATATGTTCTTAGCTTATATATTTTATATTATTCTTTGGTAGAAGACAGAATAGAGTTTTCTTTATCTTTAGGTAATCTTCTAGATTATTTTTTTTCAAGTTCTATATCTCTTAGGTGGACTTCTTAGAGTAGTGAACTTTTATTATTCTGTATCCTTGATTAGAATTCTTAGGGTGGTGTTTCTGCATCCCTTAGTTTCTAGTCTTGGTAGTGAATTTTTATTCCTTTTAATCCAATAATCATATTCTATCATTATTCAAATCTTTGTAAGTTATTTTTTTTGTGAGTTTTTCTGTTTGCAGTTAATCTCCACATCTTAAACATCAAATTTTGACATCAAATTTGTATTAGAGCTATGGCAGGTTGTCGTCGTCAAGCACCAGTAGAAGAGATTGAAGCCAATGCTAACGTTGCAGCAACCACCAATGTTAACCCAAAGGATGCCTTCATAGAGGAGATGCAGCAACAAATCCTTCAACTACAATATTAGCTGCATATACAAGAAGAAAGAGAGGAGATAATAAGGCAATGAAAGAGAAACGAAGAAAGTGAAGGAGAAACTAATCCATACTGTAAAAACAACAACAATTCTGATTGTAGCACCCTATTTCACCCATGGCAAGTTAGAGACTATCCATGTAAACACCAATTTCAACCTAACTTATTCAATCCGAAGATAGAGATTTTTTAGTTTAGGGAAAAGATGCAACCTGAAGAATTCTTAGATTGGCTACACATGGTGGAACGTATATTTGAATACCATGATGCCCCTAAACATCATAAGGTGAAGCTAGTGGCCATCAAACTCAAAAAGCATGCATCATTTTGGTGGGATAATCTGAAGAAGTAAAGGGAAAGATAAGGTAGGAGAAAAATTATAACTTGAGAGAAAATGAAAAAGAGTTAAAGAAAAAGTATCTCTCAGATAACTTTCGGTAAGATATCTCTTTTATGCTTAATAACTTGAAGCAAAAAGATCTATCAGTAGAGAAGTATACAACTGAGTTTGATCACCTCATATTAAAATATGAATTGATGGAATATGAAAAGTAGAGTATCTTAGAGGATTGAAGATTGAAATAGCTAATGTGGTACAGCTACAACCTTATTAAACTTTCAATGATGTATGCAAGCTTGCCTTTAAGGTAGAGAGATAACAAAAGGAGACCTGTGGTAGCAACTTGAGATTTGAATCCCGAACAGGCAAGCCTCAGTCTAGTGCATAGATCAAAAAGTGTTTTAAATGTCAAAAGCTTAGACACATTACCCTAGAATGCCTAAATAGAAAGATTATGACTCTAATGGAGGAAAACTTGAAAGAAAATAAAAGGGAGCTAGCAAAAGAAGATCAAAACATTGAAAAGAAAAAAGAGGTAACCTATGGCGATTGTGGAACATCCTTAGTTATACAATGCAGCTTGAGTACTGCACTTGCTAAGAAAGAAGATTGGTTACGTAAAAATGTATTTCACAATCGATGTACTGCCCATAAAAAGGTATGTGATGTTATAATTGATAGTGAAAGTTTTAAAAATGTTGTTTCTACCTTTATGGTTTAGAAATTAGGCCTTAAGGCAGTAGATCACCCCCAACCATATAAGCTGTCTTGACTACAAAAAGATGATGAAATCAAGGTTAGCAAGAGGTGTTTAGTTCTTTTTTTCATAGAAAAATAATACAAGGATGAAGTGTGGTATAATATAGCCTCGATGGATGCTTGTCGTTTATAGTTCAGAAGACCTTGGCATTGCGATGAGAGGGTTATTTATGATGGTTACCGCAACACTTGCACATTTATGAATGATGGATACAAAATCATACGAGGCCTTACCAAGCCCATGGTGATGTCTAAACCAACCAAAGGAAAAAGAAGCAGCTTGTTTACTAAGGCCAATTATAGAAAAAAATTAAGATGAGTGGTACTATGTATGCACTGGTGTTGATTAAGAAAAATAAAAATAATGAAGAGCCATTTACAGTGATACAACCATTATTGGTAAAATTTCAAGATGTTGTTCAAGAGAAGTTACCAGTTGGTTTATCACCAATGAGGGACATTCAACATTGCATAGACCTTATCCCAAGAGCCGTTCTACCCAACATTTTGAAATTATTCTTGATAAAAATACAATATGTCCTTTAGATTTAATTTAACTTTATGCTAACTAGAATTTTGATAGAGATGTAAAAAAAAGAGTCAAGAGTATCAAAATATTTCATAAATAGGTTTAATAATAGTTTTAAGAAAAAATAAAAATAAATGAAAAACATGTATCGAAGAACTATGAAGTTCAAAAAAAGATTTATATTTAACTTGCAAAAATTAGAATTTTTTTTAACATTTCAATTACACCAATAGAAGTCTATTTATCGTCCAATGTATTAGAATGCTAAAGATAAGCTTTTTGCATTTATGAATGTCAACTCTTTAATGTTACTTTGATTGTCATTTTACTATAAAGAATACTAAAACTAGGATAAGTCTTTCATTAAGAAAATTGACACGGAGTGCTACACATATACCAACTTAACTAATAAAGCATGACTTACCCAAAAATAAGATGGGCCTATCCTTGATCCAAATTCACTAAATAAATACATAAATAAGGTGGGCTTAAATAAAGAGATTATGTTCACTTCAGATGAAAAAAAAGCATGAATATGGATGGGATTATAGTCATATTCATCTTTATATAATCTGCAAGAGTAAATGGGCAGATTATGTTCACATGCAAATTCCATGATTTTAGATAAATTCTGGCAATGCAACACGAAAAGTTTTCATGCGTTGAAGGATGTTCCTAGCTTATATATTTTCTATTATTCTTTGGTAAAAGGCATAATAGAGTTTTCTTTATCCTTAGGCAATTTTCTAGATTTTTTTTCAAGTTCTATATCTTTTAGGTGAATTTCCTAGAGTGGTGAACTTTTATTATTCTGTATCCTTAATTAAAATTCTTAGGGTGGTATTTTTGTATCCTTCAATTTTTAGTCTTGGTGGTGAACTTTTATCCCTTTTAATCTAATAATCATATTCTGCCATTATTCAAATTCTTATAAATTATCTTCTTTATGAGTTTTTCTGTTTGTAATTAATCTTCATATCTCAAATATCAATTCTCAGCATCAAAATGTCTTGTTTGAATTGTTCATTTAATTGGCACTAAGTGTGGTCATCTTTAGAAATTAGTGTAGACACACCGTTGGGGTATTTTTTAATTTGTTAACCTTGAATTGATCTTTATTTTGAAATGATAAAACATTAAGCTAAATAAGCTTGATCAAGATTTTGGAAAAGATTTATTTAGTATATGTTCTTAAGTTTTATATTTTGGTATTAAATAAATAATATGATTTTCAAAGCTTAAACAAACCTTTCTTTGTTTTCATATTTCTCAAACCAAATCTACCTTTAAAGATTATTTATTTGAGCTTAAATGAAAGTTCAATTATTTCTTTTAAAGTGAACTTATTCATTTTTGACTTAATACAATTTTGACAATATTGGTTTTGAGAAATAGATTAACTTAAGAAAGCTATTTTACAAGAACAAAGTTTTTCAACATTCAAATTATTTTATTTTTTTGTATTAATTCATAAGGTTTTAATATTTGAATTTTGTATGGTTGGAAAGCTCTTTGAGTATACTTTCTAATGAATCAAACAAAATCAAAATTCAAATTTTTTAAGAAAAGATTTTGAATTTTTATTAGATTCTCCACAGTTGTCAAAAAAACAGCATAATGGGTAAATTTGAAAATTCACTATAATTTTTACTCAATTAATTAGGTGATAAATTTTATATTGATAGAAAGCCCTTTAAGTCTAGTTTCTAAATCTTTAAACGGTTTCTGATTTGAGTTTATATAACTCAAGATATGATCAAATAAGTAAGTTGAGTGCAAAACAAGAGACAACCACCCAGCCATTGACAGGATCGATCCCCTCATGGAAGGGATCAATTGGGTTGTATTTTTTAAGCATGAATTGGCATAAAACTTGAACCAATCGATCCCCTCAAGGAAGGGATCAATCGGGTCTGGGTGAAATCACACCAACGGCTATTTTTTCATGCATTCAATGGCTACTTTCACTTCCCAAGCTTCCCTAACGGCTACTTCTTCAATTTCTCTATAAATTGGGCACTCCAACACACCAAGAGGATGGATGAATCAAGAGAACAAGAGCCAACAAGCCATATTTTTATTCTCTCAAAAAATTAAGAGTTTTTAGAGCTTCAAAGTCCATATCTTTGTATTTATTGTATCCGAATTATATTTATTGTTCATTCATCATTTTCTTGTACTTAAACTTAGCAAACACTTAGCCTTAGAGAGGTTGTTGTATTGTTTGCAAAATTACATTTGATATACAATGGTGGAAGAGAATAAGAGGTGAGGGATCCTCTTGATATTGTAAGGATAGAGGTTGTTATCTAAGCATTGAGAAAAATATAGAGATTTAGTACAAGATAGGTTTGTATCTTGTAAGAATTTTTTTTCAATTAGTGGATTGAAGCCTTGGTGTGGACAACTAAGATAGAGGATGTAGATGCCTTGTGGAGAAAGGCCGAACCTCTATAAATAATTGTGTTTGATTTTTCTATCCCTATCTCTTTACAATTTATTATTGTTTGCATTTGATTTTAGGTTCATTAATTGTTATTGTTTGTATTATATCTTCATCAAAAGTGCTTATTGTTTTAATTTCTATTCAATTATATTGAAATAATTTGTTTGGGAAGAATTTGGAGAAATCCAATTTACCCCCCTCTTGGATCACCATTTCACTTATTAAGCTACCATAATTTAATTTTTAAATTTTAGTATTTTGTTTAATTTAAGATTATTTATTTTGTTAATTAATTGATTTATGGGTTTTTTTAAAGAAAAAAAGAAAAGTTTGATTCGGTTTGAAGTCTAGTGTTTTAATTGAATAAAAGAATGTATTGATTTAAGAGGTGAACTTAGATTAAAAATCTAAAATTGACTTTGATTAAGAGATTAAAACTAAATAAACCTTTTTTTTATTGTGATTTGAATTAGAGGCCTACAAAAAGATTCCATTAGAATCAATTGAATACAATCAAGAATCAATCAAAAAAATTAAAGGTTTTTTTATATAATTTTTTTTAGTGTTTTGAGTTTAGATAATTAGAATTTTTGTTTGAGAGTTCTGTATTGGAGAAAGGGATTGAGAAAAAAATACAAAAGAGAGGCATTCAACAAAAAGTTTTGACAGCAAAATTTTTTAGAGTTTCGGGTATATATTTTTTAAGTTTTTATTTGATTTTTGTTTTAAAAAAAAAAAGGCAATCACCACAGGCGATGGGTGTTAGCGAAGCCATAGGTTGTTTTGTATAGAAACAAGAAAGAAGACAAGATAATTTTTATTTTTTTATATATTTATTATGTTATTTAGTTATTTCCTTTTTCTTCTTTTATGCATATTTAAAATAAATTTTTATAATAAATTCATGATTCCTACCAAATGAGTAAATGATTAAATATTGAATTATGAATTCTACCAAACAATTGGAGAATTTCATAATGAATTTTTGAAAAATAATTTTTCAATCCTACCAAATGATTGAAGGATTTAAATTTTGGTTAAATCTTATCAAACTATTAAAAGATTTAATAACTTTTTTTTCAAAAGAAAATTTTGAAGTTTTCAAATAAAAATCCCACAAAATGATTTGAGGATATGCATTAATATAAAATTTTATCAAACGATTTGAGAATTTTATTATTTGATTTCAAAAAATAATTTCTCAGAACATATGTTAATGAATCTAACAACAGAGCTTCTTTAGAGTGGGGTACGAGTCTCCATAAAATACTTTTAAAGTGAGGAACTTGTTTTAAATCACTACCAAATGATTAGAGTAATTTTAAGATCAATTTTCAATAATTAAATTTACTTGAGAAAAATTCAAAAATATTTTAAAGCTTGAATAATATAAAATCAAATTGGTACCATCATTTGATAGGCGTTGTGAGGCTATTATAACTTTTTTCGCACGTAATTATATTCCCAAATGTAGTATTGGTTTCATAAATATAAAATTTCTCTTTTAAAGATACGTAAGTTAAGTTTGAGATTTTTTTAAAAAAAGTGATAGATTGACTTAGGTGACCAATTGGTGATGACTCCATAAAGTTAGATCTAGTGATAAGTCTATGGATCTATACAATATGATAATTAGTATTAACTAACCAAAAAATTTCCCTCCCTCTTTTTCAGTTGCTAAGAAATGTCTCAATCATTCTTGTCTTTGATTTTTTATTGCTAAGTTTGCATTTGTCTTTAACTGCCTCATCTCAAGAAGATCTTTACACTTATTATCAGATTTGTATGTCATGACTTAATTGTGACTTGGTTAAGGTTTTAGGATTAAGAAGAGAATAGAGGAGAATTGAAAAGATTAAGGAGAGAACAAAAAAGAATTGAGGAGACTAAAAAGAGAATATAGAGGGATTCAAAGAAGAAATTATCTTTTCCATTCATGAGAGATCAGTTATAGCTATAAATTATTTAAATAAGTTATTATGAAATTGTCATGCAAACTGTAAGAAATACAAACTTGTAGAGTATTACTAGCCATTAGATTAATAATTGACTCTAATCCTAATTTATTAATAACCGATATCACCATCTTCTGCCATAGTCCTGCTTATGCCACTATTGCTCTTTTCCATTAAGTTCATCACAATACCTTCCCTTTCACCACATCTTTATCTCAAGGATCAAAATTGGAAACTATGACTTCAATACTGTATAGTCTTTCCAAGTTGCTTTATCAGGCCCTAAATTCGACCATACCATAAGGAGTTGGGTGACAACCTTATTGTGCCTCTTAACCTTTCATTTATCAATCACAGTAGCAAGATATATAAGCGATTGTCCATCCTCATTAGTTTCTGGTAGAGCTAGGTTAGGAACTACTTTGTTTCCTAATTTTTTTTTTAAGAAATTGACATGAAACATTGGATGAATCTTAGAAGTAGGAGGTAATTGTAATTTATAAACAACTGAACCAATTTTGGCTAATATAGGATAAGGACCATAATATCTGAATGAAAGTTTTAAACTCTTTCGAAGCACCAAAAGGTTTGTTTTTAAGGCTGAAGTTTTAAATATACTTCATCTCCCACCTGAAATTATCTTTCACTTCTTTTCCTGTCAGCATACAATTTCATCATCTATTGAGCTTTATTCAACTGATCAACCATCAACCTATTAACTTATTCTTTATCTTTCAGTAATTACTCCACATTCATTATCTTTGCTTGACTACTTGCATCCTATGCTAAGGTTGGTGGTTTATAATCATACAAAGCCTAAAATGGAGACATTCCTAAATAAGTGTGATAGCTTGTATTATACCACCATTCAGCTAATGGTAGCCATCGAACCTAACTTTTAGGCTTGAAAAAATACATACACTGTAAATACTGTTTCAAATACTGATTAACTTTATCGGGTTACCCATCAGATTTTGGATAATAAGCTGTACTCAGATAAATAGTAGTTTCTAATAATTTTATCAACTTCTGCCAAAATAGACTAGTGAAGACTGGATCCCTATCAAAAATAGAAATTTTAAAAGTCTCATATAGTTTATGAACTTAGTTGAGATATATTTGAGCAATTTTCATAACTATAAAATGATGAGACAAATGAAAAAAGTGACTATACTTAGTGAATTTATCCACTATCACCATAATACAGTTAAATTTTTGAGATAAGGGTAACCCTACAATAAAATCTATGCTAATTACATCCCAGGCTTACTGTGGCATAGGAATTGGTTGCAGAAGACTAGGATAAGAAATATGCTATTCTTTGTTCCTTTGATAGGTATCATACTATTGGATATACTCACATACTTGTTTCTTCATCCTATGCTAATAAAAATTCAATTTAAGTTTGTGGTAGGTGGCTTGAATTCCTGAATGCCCCCTTGAGGTAAATCATGCAAGGCTTACAAATTTTTTTCTTTTAACTATCCACTATTACCTACATACACTTTTTCTTTAAATCTTAAAACTCTATTATTGAATGAATAGTAAAAATTATCAAGAAGATGGATGATAAAAGCCTTAATTTGCTCATGTGCCAATATATCACCATTATAACTATACTCGATCTCTTCACCCATTCTGGTATAAATGTAGTGGATTACAAGTTATAGCTTTATACTTCCTCCTTATATTGCTTGTATAGGGCATCTACTGCTATATTCATCCTATTTTTTCTATACTGTATAGAGTAATCTAGCTTAAGTAATTTGGTTGGTCCTCTTTTTGGAATGGTGGTGGTCAACTTCGATTCAAGCAAATATTTTAAGGCTTCATGATATGTCTTGATAATGAATGCTTGTCCTTTCAAGTAATGTCTCCATTTTGTTACTGTCATTATGGCTAGTTACTCTTTTTCATAAATAAAAAGATTTTTGTGTCTAGTACCTAGAGCCTTACTTAAGTAAGCTATTGGCTTTCCATCTTAAAACAAAATGGCTCCAATCCCATTGTTGGTAGCATTAGTTTCTAATATAAAAGGTTTATTGAAATCAGACAATGTTAGGATAGAGGCAAAACACATAGCCTTCTTGAGTCGATTGAAAGCTGATATTGTTGTAGATGTCCGCTTGAACCCATTTTTTTAAGCATATCTGTCAGTGGCTTACTGATTTCTTCATAGCTTTTTATGAACTTCCTATAATATCTAGTCAATCTGAGAAATCCCCTCAAAAACTTAAGGCTCTTAGGCTATGGCCAGTTTTGCATTGTTTCTATCTTAGCAAGATCTGTAGATACCCCTTCAAGTGATATGATATGCCCTAAATATTCAACCCATCTTTGACCCAAAAAACACTTGCTTCTTTTTGCATATAGTTTGTTCTTTCTTAGTATTATAAATACAATGTTTAAATGTTCTTTATGTTCTCTCAAGTTAAAACCATAAACAAGAATATCATAAAAAGATATCAGCATAAATTTTCTCAAATAAGGAGCAAATAAATCATTCATGAGAGAGTGAAAAGTTAAAAGTGCATTGGTAAGTCCAAATGGCATTACCTTAAACTCATAATGTCCTTAATGAGTTTTGAAGGCTATTTTATAAATGTCATCTTCTTTCACCCTTATCTATCAGTATCTTGATTTAAGGTCTATTTTTTAGAAGTAATTGGCTTTTTTTAGCTTATCCAAGAGGTTTTCCACTATAGGTATAGAGAATTTATTTTTCACTGTCACTGCATGTAATTGTTTGTAGTTGATACACATCCTTCAAGTGCCATAATTCTTTTTAATTAACAAACATAGAGAAGCAAATGGGGTTTTACTGGCTTGTATGACATAGGAAGATAACATTTCTACTATTTACCTTTTAATCTCATTCTTCTAATAATGGTTAAATTAGTAAGGTATTAGGTTAATAGGTTGAGAGCCTGGTTTCAAGGGTATGCTATGATTTTACACTTTCTCTGGTGGTAATCCTGTAGGGTCTTTAAATATATTCTCGCAAAAAGCTGTTATTAGCTCAAGCACAGTTGGTGTTTCTATATGATCACATTTTCTATTGATCATGAACATTTCTCCCAACATCTCAAAATCCTTGTAGGCTGGCTTCTGTAATTTATCTCCAAAAATAAGCTTTAGGCTAACTTTAATGAGACCACCTTTTAATGTAACTTCTTGTCTTTCTTTTTTGAAACTCACTGACATGTCATTGAAATCAAATACAAAAGGTCTATATTTCCTTATCCAATCAACTTCAAGCACCGTGTCACTGCCTCTTATTGCCAAAACTCTTAGATCATGAGTAAATTTATGCCCCTACATTATCCATTCAAGCTGTTTACATTTGGCTGTGCTATCAACCTTTCACCATTAGCTATAGTTATAGCCAAAAGATTAGTACACATCAATTCCATCCCATCTTTAGCCAATTTAAGGGTCATAAAACTATGAATACTTCTGTTGTCTATAAGTATATTCAAAGGTTTTCCCTTCACATTTTTTTGTATCCTTAATGTGTTTTACCTAGTGCTACCTGTTGAGCATTAATAGAGATTTCCAAATTACCATTTGCTTGGTCTATTTCATTGTGGATATCCTGACTATTGTCAATTTGTTCCTCATTATCCTTATTTTTTTTTGAAAATTCCTCTACCATGATGGAGTTCAACTGTTTGTTCTTGTAAATATGGCAAGAAAAATTTTTTTCACCGCATTTAAAGCATAAGTTCTGCAATCTTCTTTGCTCCAAAAAAGTTTGCTTTTGTGCTGTATTGAGGGTGACTTTTTGTGGTTGGGACCAAAAGTTATAAGGGTTCTTGAAAAGAGTACAGATGTTATTGGTGGAACTGGGTTTAGTAGGTGGTTTGTTTCTTTTGGATTCAACTTCCAAGGCTAGCTGGTGTACTTAGCTTGCCTATAGGCTGTCACCAAGTCTGAGGCTCACTAGCCTTTACTCTTGGTTTGAGATCTTCTTTTAGGCCATTTATAAAACTGGATACAAAATATAACTCATCCAAATAAAGGTTATTCTAAAGCATGAATGGCTTGAGCTCTTCAAATTTCTCTTGATATTTTTCCATTATGCTTTTTGAGTCAGCTTGTTGAATTTTTCAATCACGTCTGAACAAGTCTTGTTATAAAATCTCTGGCAGAGATCATTAGAAAATTTCTGCCATGTAAATCTTGGGTTTTGCATCAAGTATCCATCAAACCATATTTTTGCTCTACTAGTTAAATACATAGCAGTTATCTCCATTTTTTGATGATCTGACACTCCAAAAATGGTAAAATACTTTTGACATTTTCTTAACCATCATTTAGGATTCTCACCTTCAAGTAATGGAAGTTTGATTTTTGGTCGAGGGGTAAAAGTATTTAAGCCTAGAGGGTAGTTAGTTCTAGATGAAGCTTCAATATGTTTGCCTGCCATCATGCTATTATGTATATTATTAAAGTTATTGTCCTATTGAAGTTTTGGTAATAACCTTGGATCATCAAGCTTATAACTAAGCTTATTATATTTATCAATAATAGTTATCTTAATAGGATTCTTACCCTCCCTTTTAGTTTGCACTAATGGAGCCAAATGAGAACTACCAACATGCTAATTTCCTCTTAGATTTAGCTGGGTTGGAGATTCCCTTTTCTGCAATAAGGATTCCAGCATCTTGGTCAAACTATTGTGATTCTTAGCCATTTTGATTTCCAACTCTTTTTTTTTATCTTCCCATAGTTTTGACATGGAAGTCTGTGTTGCCTTCATGTCCTCCAACTGCATCAAGATATTCCGAACTTGTTCATGTAAACTATTCAACCGAGTGCCTTTAGCCATGGAGAGTTGTTTCCTAGTTTTTCCAAATGTTGATATGAGATCGCAACAGGCTCTGAAACCAATTTATCACGATTTAGTTGTGACTTGATTAGGGTTTTAGGATTAAGAAGAGAATATAAAAGAATTGAAAAGACTAAGTAGAGAATAGAGAAGAATTGAAGAGACTAAGAAGAGAATAGAAAGGGATTCAAAGAAGAAATTATCTTTTTCATTCATGAAAAATCAGTTACAATCATAAATTATTTAAATAAAGTTATTGTGAAACAATCATGTAAACCGTAAAAAATGCAAATTTGTAGAGTATTACTAGTCACTAGATTAATAACTGACTCTAACCCCAAAATATTAATAACTGACATCACCATCTTCTGTCATAATCCTGCTCATGCCACTATTGCTCTTTTCTATCAAGTTCATCGCATTATAATTCCTGTCCTTAATGATAATCACCATAGTGATCTCATTAATGGATAAATAGTTTCTACTGGGTATATATTGACATATTTGCTCATGAAAACAGACCTTTTATTCCTCATGTGTTGATATCCAGAGGTGGAGCCATTTGTCAATCAAGTCAATCAATGTCTGAGAGCCGCTACGATGACCTTTCCAAATTTGTCAATAGAATGCTTTTGTCTCTTTATCCAGTCATCATTCTTGCTTCAAATTTTCAACATAACTTTTGTTCTTTTATTGTCTTCTTCTTCGTGGCTGAAGGTCCAAAATCGTTAGCATCATCCTTACGATAGGTGTCCCGTCCACCCAAAGTTCATGTTTGACAAATTGAAGATATTAGTGCCAGAACAGTCCACTATGTAATTTCGAAAATGATAGTGAGAAGATGTGAAACTGTGAAAAGGTACGGGGATTATATTGGACCTTGTGATATGGATGTTTTCTCTATGGGAAGAGAGATATAAACTGATGAGACAATTGTCATTAGCTTATTCTCACATTTTTAGAATTTGCCTGCCTCTCTTCCCCTGTTTTAAAATTTAGCATTTTACAATTTCTCAAGTTTGTTTACATGCAGGTCCTGTGTATTGATGCATGTATATGCAAGTTTAAATCAAAGCATCTTTGCTTGGTCAGGATAAATCTAGTGAATGCATCCAGCCTAGTGTATTGCTTGGAATTAGAATCCTTCCCCTAATTTTTGTCGGCATTATTGTTGACACATTATCTTGTGTTATTAATGTCCTTGTTGTAGATATAAGTAATGAAGTAACAAGTCATTACTGTGGAATGTATTGGCATTTATCACAGATGCCAAGGACAGACGGAGGAGGATTCTTGGTTAGTTGTTCTCACTTGAAATGATGCCTTTTTTTTTTTTTTTTAATTTCTGCTGTCCTTTATTTGAAAATTGTTAACTGGGAAAAAAAGTCCCCCTTTAATGTTTATTTCAAGCAAATTTCCATTGAAACTGCTTTACTGTTGGTCTTTATGATGGATATGGCTGGCGTTTTGTTTGGGACCATGTCATGAATTTTCAATTTTGTGACCTTTGCAACTGTGGCCTGGCCCTTATTTTCTCCGATTTAGTTTTGTGCAGCTAGGTTTATGTAACTGTTGCTTTAGAGTCATCTTTGAAGTTGACATGAAGAACCACGGATGCACAAGTTTTTTTTTTTCTTTTTAAGCTGATTGTCAGTACATTCGCCGACAATTGTCTTGACAATTGGCTCAAAATGAAAAAGGGGTGGAAGAAGAAGCCGTGATATAAACTTAGAAGTTGGAAATTGAGAGGAATACTGTAGTCTTAAGAGGTTGAAGCCTCAGGTAGAATAGTGGTTGTGGAGTTAGATTGATTGATCAGGAAGTTGCTTGGTTTCATTTATTTACTGTTATAATTCAAATGACAGAATCTAAGCTGATTGATTAAGAGTTGAGACTTTTACAATGCATACAATGAATGAGGTGGTAGAATAAACTGAACGAATTTGAGATAAATATATAAATTGGTATGCTAAATGATAATTATTTTTGTTAGAAACTATATATATTTTGATGATATGCTTTCCTTTTGAGATGATTTTTTTTTTAGAAAAAATGTAAGAAGCCAGTGGCGGATCATATGGTAGCCAAGGGTCGACCAAAAGTTAACAATCGAGTTCAACATCTTTGCGGCGGATGCCACAAGAGTTGGGTCGCAGACGTGGACTTTCGATGGGGCAAGGCCGTTTACGGTGGTCCAACTGGGGCTATATCTCCTATAAGGCTCTATGCAAAAAAGCAAACAAACTAATAATAAGAAGCGGAAAGAATTGCTTTACCGAATATAGATTGTGGTGCTGAAGCCCTTCCGGATATATGCCAGAAAGACTTGGAAAATTGTAGTCTAGAAAATGGGCCTCTTCTGCTTAGGTGTAACTGAGGGGCCTCATGGTTACCAACACCACCTTGGAAGGTAATGGGCCGTACATAAACATAACCATATAGAAAATTTTCGGATGTACAAAAAATTTGCTATCACAGAATGGGTCATGGACTCATGGCTGCCTCCTGGGTGGATTATTAATTTTATCTTTTCCTCCCAAATAAATAAATATATATATATATTATTTGTAATTAAAAATATGGTGTATCTCATATCAAATAAAAAATATCACTTGTATGTAATTTAGATTAAATTATTTGTTGTTTAAATAATTGAATTAAGTTTTGAAGTTGATCAAGTTATTTGGACTTGATAAAAACTTTTTTACTAGATAAAAAAATTTTAAAAGTCAAAGTTTCACTTGAGTTTGTTTGTTAATTAGATTTTTTAAAATATTTTATTTATTAATTTTTATAATATTAATAAATTAATATTATTTTTATTTTGAATAAATTTATATGAATAAAAATAATAAAAATAATTATTTATAATAAAATAAAATATCATAATTATTTATAATAAATAATTATTTAAATAATCACAACTATTCAAATAAAAAAATTATACAGATTATCATAATTTTTAAATAAAAATTTATAAATATTCTCTTATTATAAATAATTTTTTTACATAATCAATTTCATTAATTTTAATTTAAAGAGATTAAAATTTTATTGTATCCTATAAATATAATTATTTTTAGAATAATATTTTTTACATCTCAAAATCATTTTTTTTTTATTTTTATTTTCTCAAAATTTTCCACCATAAATGCAACACTAAGTGGGGGTCGAGCTTGGTGCATAGGCATATAAAGGAGTGTCTCCTTGATATGGAAATGGAAGTGTGATTTTCAATGAAGCTTTTGTAAATGATTCTCCCCCTTCCTATTCCCACAATTAAGCTTTGCGAAATAGTACAAGTTTTGATCTCCCTTCTTTACTCTGACTCTCGACTCCTGAGAGTAGTTTACGTTACTTACGTAGCCAGCACAATGCCAACCAAGTTGATATTAATCGGTTCAAATAATAATTTTTTTAAAAAAATTCATTACTTTATTTAAATAAAATTTTATATTTTTATTACATTCAAATACATTATTAACTTTTAATTTATATTTAAATAAATTTTCTAAATAAAATCATTAATATAAATGAATATTTTACTGAAAATAAAAAGTTCATATGAATATAAACGTAAGGATAACAGTTTATTTATATACAATAAAAATTTCAAAAATTATTTAAATAAATTAAATAATCAAAATTTAATTTTTAATACCTCAAATATTAAAAAAATTTTATTTAAAAAAAATCCCATTGCAGAATTTTTAATATATATATTTTCTTCTAGTACATATCTGGTGGATTAGGGAGTTAGATCAGACAAGTAAGTAACCCTCTGTCGTGATCCCTTGTTAAAGTTAAAGGCTTCCATTTGATAATCCGTAAAGGCTAAAGCAATTAAGAAGTTCAGTTGGGCTTTGGGATAATGCTTGGGCTATTTTCAGACTGGTAAGTGCTGAGTGAGGAGCCATCGTCACCCAATCCAATCCATCCTCATCAATCATCGTTTCCGTTTATTAAAGAAGGGTTGGATCTTAGCGGGTTGAGTACGCTGTTCCCACCGTTTGAGTAGGACAACGCCCAGACAAGAGATCAGAGCCGTAACTCCTGCGTTGAAAGTTAAGACATTCGTTCTCAATTACTCCTCTTGCTCGCTGTGCTGTGCTGTGCTCCTTTTGCCAAGAAGTCAAGTACAAATATGTTCCTCTGCCTTTTCTCTTGTTTAGTCTTTACAAATTAATTCAAACTGGTTCCTGCTGCATGATTTTATTTATTATTTATTTTTTTTGAAAATTTTCTCGTACTAGTCGTATCGTATTGTATCATTCAATGAAAATAACCTTCAATTTGCCCGTCTTTCTTGATTTTGCATCTGCCCCCATAATCCCATTCCCTGTGTTACGTCGATTACATGGAGTGGAACTTGCAAAAATTGGCCTAGTAATTTGTCCACTTTCTCTATGTAACGATCATTTGTTATTTTTCAAATGCTGCATTTATCACTGACACCTCCAATCCCCAGAGCCCAACAAAGAAAACCAAAAAACTAAAAATCACAATGCGACATTTTTTGTATTACTAGGTAAAAATTTTAGATTGTTGTAGGTTTTGAGATGGATTTGCCCAGATTTGTTCGTACGAAAGAAGGAGATGGTGAGTCAAGTCCAAACCTTTATGTGGCAAACTGTGGCCCTGCAGTGGGACTTTCATATGACACCATTGCATCTGTGTTTAGCTCTTTTGGGGAAGTCAAAGGAGTGTTTGCAGCTGATGAAAGTGGTGTTCGCGTCATCGTTTCTTTTCTTGAATCAACATCAGCTCATTCCGCTTTCAAAGCCTTGAATGGGCGGCCTTGTCCTCACCTTGGAGGCCGCTCTTTGCATATCCGTCATTCCATATTGCAACCACCATCTTCCACGGTGTGCATAATCTCACTTGCTTTTCTTGTTTCACACATATGCACTATGAGGTGTACTTTTGTACTTTTCCCCTATATTTAAATGTACCATTTACACTCAGGTCCATGATTCTGTTCCAGTCTCATTAATCGCTTCAGATTTAAACATTCCCGGACTCTACTTGTTCCATGACTTCATCAGTACTAAGGAAGAAGAGGTTAGGATTCCTTTGTACTAATTTATTTTATTAATTATTTATTATGTGATACATGCATTTTCAAGTAGCAGCACCTCCTAGATTGTTGCATAAGATCCTTTTATTTCTCTTCAGGAATTGATTCAAGCTGTTGATATTGGACCTTGGAAAAGCCTTTCGAAAAGGAGGATTCAACACTACGGATATGAATTTCATTATGATGTAAGATGGATGGACTCTCTTTCTGTGTAATATTGTCTACCTTGTTGATATTTCTGATTGAATAAGGTACAAAGATGTGGCGAATACAACATTTGTCCTAAGTTTCATTTTTCAGACTTTTTACTATTAGTGAAAATGTCTGATTTGCAATGTTGGAAACACATTTGCTATGGCAGTTTTAATAAGATTGGTTATTATAAGGTATCGCCTTGAGCTCCTGGGTGAAAGACCTATGATTTTGCTACCAAGGGTTAGGATATTCTCTTCTTTACCACTTTGAGTATTTGATTGTTATTGAGCTTTGACTGATTGGTGTAGAGCATATAAACATGTATGAATGTATTGATAGGTAAATGCTGTTTTCGACCTCCTGATACCAGTATGGATTGCTTTATGATCTGATAATTTGCTTGTTAATATAAGAACTATGAAAACTCATATAGCCATCTAACTCCCTATATATCCTTTTTCATGTTACAGACTAGGAATGTTGATGCAAAACAACATTTGGGTGCACTTCCATCATTTGTTTCTTTCATACTCAAGAGGGTTTCATTATTTCCAGACATTCCTGTGAATTTGGTTTTGGACCAATTGACGGTATGTAGTAGCAGGTTTCCATCCTCTTCTTCTTTTTCCTTAAAATTAGACTTTGTAAACCTATTACATATTTACTCTGTTTTGTAATTATACCAAAGATTTCATATTTTTATTTGAAAGAAAGAAAACCTTGATACTATGTCATGGTTATAGATATATAACTTGGAGGGTGGTGATGTTCTTTAAGCAAGACTGAAGATCGGTCATTACCTTACAGGTTAATGAATACCCACCTGGGGTGGGCCTGTCTCCACACATAGACACTCACTCAGCATTTGAAGGATTGATTTTCAGCCTTTCACTAGCAGGGCCTTGCATTATGGAGTTCAGAAGATATACAGCAGGATCATGGATTCCTAAAATCGCCTCAATAAGTGAAATGAAAGTTGAAAACCCTAACCGTTGCACTGAGCTTTCTAGGAAGGCTATCTATCTTCCTCCTCGATCTATGCTCCTTCTATCGGGGGAATCACGATATGCTTGGCATCATTATATTCCACACCATAAGGTATACTTTACAATTAAATGATTATCAAATACTTTCATTCATGCAAGTTTCTCTTCAAGAGGTTCAGAAATCTTATTTTTACTGTCACCATCATAAAACCTCAAAGATTAGTGCTCCGAGATCACGAGTCATGAAAACTAAACTAGGAAAAAGAGACAAAGAATCGGGAGAGAGGAAAACTTTTTCCTCCAATTAGGGCTTGGTTGGAAAGTAAAAAAGAATGAACAGAGTGACTAGATCTTATTCTTCAATCATTGTTTAATTATTTACACTGTAATTCATTTTACTTCAAAATTTGAAAGAAATTAACTTGCAGAATATTTTTGCATAAATTTTTTTTACCTTGAGAGCTGAACCTTTTGAACCAAGGAATTTCAAATCTCTTGCATACACAAATTTGGTCATTCAGTTTGAAAAGTATCCAGAATTCATCACTGCTTCCAGTGAGTGAAATTTGTTCAAGTACCTTAGACTGGTTGCCAAGGGTCTGTTAGCACTATTTTGAGGTTTTTAATTGTATATGAGCTGCATTCTAATTAAAACAGATGTTAATAATCACTGTATCTTAGTAATCACTCAAGTGTTAACCAGGGTGTTTCTAGTCAAAACATAGCATGCTAAGGCATGAACCTTAGGGAAGAAAGCACATCATTTTCCATTTGACTGATATATGGCAGAATTTGAAAAGGCCTGTAGTTTGGATGGAAACAAGAAAGGAATCTTGAAATCTGTAGCATTTCTTCTCGGTGATGCTTGAAGATCTTCCTACCAATTATATAAGTTTTTGTTTTTAATTCATTTTAAAGAAAATTTTAAGTAAGATGGACTGTTGTGATCAGGTCATAGTTTTCTCAATAATAGAAAAAGGGGAAACCTCCCAGCTCTGCATCTTTCTTTTTGCTTAAATACCTATAATTTCTCTTTGACTGTTAGATATTTGTATTACTGGGCATGTAATACCTCTGATGGCATTTGAACTGTCCATTGGCTTGCATGCATTGAAACATTTTTGCATCATTATTTATCTTCTGTGGACTTGGAAGTCCCTTAATCCTGAATTTGCAGATAGACAAGGTGAAGGAAACTATTATCAGAAGGGGTTCAAGAAGAGTATCTTTCACATTTCGTAAGGTGAGTTTTAGGCTGTGGTGAATCATTAGATTTTAGGTGGAGAAACTTGAATTGAATGCCTTCTTTCCTGCCTGCAGGTAAGAAGAGGTCCTTGCCAATGCGAATTTCCCCAATACTGTGACTCTCAAAGATAAGAGGCTGATTTCTTAATGAACCCGAAGTTACAACTGACAATGGACAACCTCATGTTTTCTCTCAAACAAGGATACAACTCTATGTAGGATTTTTAGTCTGGGATTTGGACAGTGTAGTGTAGGACATGTGCATGTATTAGATTCTTTTGCATTATTGCATTAGCTGGTATTTCTCTGAATTAACGCTGGTTTTTACGTTCTGTTCATTTTTTTTTTTAATATTCACTCTTACATACACATATTCATTCTTACCTGAGATTTTTTTAAAAATTAAATAATCTATTAATGTTGTTTCCGTTGTGATCACAATATATTGATATTGACTTGTACGAGGGGTAAGCAATTAATAATTTTCTTCTGCACTATAAATCATGGTAATATATATAGTAGCTAATTACTTTTTGCAACAGTAGCTGTGTATGGTTCTCTCAAATACTCCTACCTCTGGTCTCAAGGCCATCAACCCTCCTTCCTCGGTGTTTTCTGTGGTGATGGTGTTTGTTTTCGGTTCCAATGGCTGGAGGAGTTCTTTGCATGCTTAATGCACGCCTTCATTCAGGCACCATGGTCTAAGCTTAGTTCCAGTGACACATTCAGAAGCCAATATAACACCTGACAGTGAGTAACTGTTCAGGCGCCATGGATTCCCATTCTTTGGCCCAACACAAAGAGTGCAGTCAAGTAAGACAAGAATGTGAATCCCTGGACATCCTCAGGTTTCTTTTAAATTCCCTGAAAATGTGCTTAGCCTCATTCAAAGTATCCCTGTTACCTACTTCAAAGTGGAGCTGACTCTGTGTTGAAACTATCTGCGAACAGGGGAATTCTCTTTGGCTTGTGCATATAAGCTTGCCTCTCATGATAAATTACAATTAACATCCAAAGAGAACGGTGGGGACATGGATTTGAAAACAGAGGATCTATCCCAAGTTGCTGATCTTTCTATGAGAATGCATGCATCAAATACTGCCAACAAGGGTTTCTCTTAGAAGGCGAGGCATGGATATTCAGGAACTGTGCCCTTTCTGCCTAACCAGAGAATAAACATTGGTCCATCTGTTCATTGAGTGCCCGATGGTTATGTCCTGGTGGGAACAAACGAAAATTCCAAACCAAGAACGATATGAGAACCACGCCTCTTGGGCCAAATGGTCACAATTCAATGCAACTTCAATCATTATTTCATTAACTACAAATTGTCATAGAAAGTCATATTCACTTTTATTATGGGAAATATGGACAACCAGAAACAAGTTGATATTCGACGGAATGCTGGATTCAGGAAGGGCAGTCGCCCGAGCCACGGAACGTGCAAGACAGTTCCAAGCGATTGCGTGGAAAACCAAAAGAGTGCCTTTGCCCACTTTCATCAGGGTTCAATAGGAACCACCTCTACAAGCATGGTACAAACTAAATACTGATGGCTCTTCATTTGGGAACTCGGGAAAGGCAGGAGCTGGAGCAATTCTACGAGATCAGATCCTGCAATGGTTAGCAGGATCATCTCGACACATCCCAAAGGCCACTAGCTTAGAAGCGGAGTTATGGGCACTTAGAGATGGTCTCAAGCTTGCTATTGAAGTGGGAGTCCAAAAACTCGAACTGGAACTGGATACTGCTGCGGTGATCAACCTGATTAACAATTTTGACTGTCCCAATCTTTTTCTAAACACCTTAGTTTATGATTACAGGATGATGTTATTAGCTTCCAAAAGACCATGACGAAGCATATTTTCCATGAAGAAACAGGAGTGCAGATGCCTTTGCCAGGCAGGAAAGTGATGCAAGCTTGCTGGCTAATCCTAGTTCTATCCTTTTTGAATCTTTTCTTTAACCACCAGATTATGTACTTCACTTGTTATTAGCTGAGACTAATGAGATGGTGATGTACTGAAGTAGTGTATAATTCTATGCATGACACCTTTTCCAAACAAAAAAAAAAAAGAATTTGAGTTAAAATGATCCATTTTGCATAGTTGCCAAATTTGAAATTATGCCAAAGGAAAAATATGGGTAGATAATTTTGAAATATAATTGAAAATTGAAATTAAAAAAAAAAAGAATGAGGTGGGAAGCGCAATAAATACCTATCAATTCTTACTTGAATTCGAATTTTTTTTAATCAGAATCTAATTTTATTTGATTTGATAATAAAAAATCAACAATGTGAATTTTCTCAATCTAAAATTGAAAAGAACCCTAACCTAAATTGATTCAAATTAAAATCAACATAAACACGAAAGATTAACCCAAAATAATTCAAGACTAAATTAAGTATAATTCTATGCATAATATATATAGATATTAGTATTTTTTTTTAATTTTTAAATATTAATATATTTTTCCTAGTGATTGTACCAAACTTATTAAAATTATTGAAAATATTAAATTAATATATATTTTTAATATCAAATTAATATAAATTATATATATTGTGTTACGTACAAACTTTTTTGTAAATTATAATATGATTTAAAATAAATTATATATTTTTTAATTAGCAGGGCAATACATCTCATTTAGAATAAATGATATAATTTCTTATAATTTATACACGGACATTAACTATTATGTGATTTAGAATAAAAGATATAAAATAAGTAATTGATTTTTGCATATACGCTTTGTTATGATTATATTATTAATTTTGTATCCCATAATTCTGAATAAATTATGTAATGAATCATAATTATACTAAAATTCAAAATAATAAATTATTAAATAATGAGCTATAATTATAATAAAATTATTATATATATTGTAATCATAGTATTAATATGAAAAATAATTACATATTAAATGTATATCATATTAAATATTTAAAATATTTTTTATATGATTTTATTAAATAAGTAATTGGATATTATAATTAAAAATTTAAAATAATTTTTATATATTTATATTAAATTAAAATAAATATAAAATTACTAAATGTGTAATATGTTACAAACATATTTCAAGTGTCTTATATATATATATATATTCATGTAATATAATTTAATTAAAAATATATTTTTATATCTTATACGTATTAAAATTTATATTAACATAATTAAATATGAATATATTTTTTTCATTTTGCTTTATTATAATATCACCAGGTTATATCAATAAAATTTAACTCTAACTCAATTAAATAATTTTTTAAATTTAAAAATATTCAAATTCCACTAACTTAGATGTCAATCTCAAAATATCTAAGTAAAAATGATGCGAATCTAAAATTAAACTAAAAATAATCTGACTCCATAAAACTCGGATAGAAACTAACCTCAAAATCGAAATGACACAAATCCAAAATTGATCCATTTTTAAGGTCCGAAAGGACCTAACCTAAACCCCATCCTACCCGCAAATTGACAGGTCTAAATAGGGATGCAGGTCGAGTCAGGTAACGATTGGCAAAGGGGTTGGGTTCATCCACGGGAGTTTTGAAGACCAAAGGACAAAACAGAACAAACAAAATTCATCCTCAAATACAGGCACAGAAGGCGGCATGCCACGTTCTCTTTTCTCTACAACAATTAGAATAACAAAGCGATTGCTCTTTTATATTTTTTGGAGGCAGAGAGCATGGGTACGTCCCTTCCTTCCAAAGACTGACTCCTCCCTTCCTTATTACCATCTGCAAAGAAAAAGGAAAAAGAAAAAAATTGCCTTTCACTTGAGCATTCTTTTCAACACGTAACCATCTGCCAGATCTCAATACATCAGTCAATAGTATATAACATTTTCACTCCGCTTGTAAATCGTTTGAATGCCTTTCAAGCATAATCAGAGATGGCAATGACGTAATTAGGCTGATTTTTCCATTTCTTTTCAGCGAAACAAAGACAGATGGGGTCCGGTGGGAGCAAGGGTTCTTGCAGAGGATCTGCATCTTCTTCCAGCGGTGGCCGGCGGGGAAGATCCAAGGTGAAGAATAGAGTTTTCAAGTCCTCTTGTCTGGGAGCGCCATCTGGATCTGCTGACCCCGACTTTGACGCCCAGGTCCGACGCTTTTCTCATTTTTTTTTTTTTCATCTTCTTCCTCTTCTTTTAAAATAGAAAATATCGTCTTCAGGTTGTTGATCACCGGAATAAAGACTACCCCTCTAATGTTACCAACCGGAACCCGAGAGAACTGGAATCGGAATCCAATCAGGTGAAAAGAGAATGTTACAGAAAGGTTAAAGGTGAAGCGGCATCTGATTATGAAATGCCAATGTCATGCATATCTTCCAGTGATGTAGATATAGATGTCTCGAGAAGTGGTAGCAGCTCCGGTGGAGCCGCCTCAGCAGCGCATCACTCTTCTTCTCGATGCCTCTCCGGCTTTAGCTTCCTTCCGGGTAACTTGAGCTTCAGATTAAGCCGGGCTAATAGTTTGGGGTCGTCTAGGGCATATCCTGTTTCTCCTACAAGTCTTGCAATGTTGAACCATGATGACAATTCTGAGACACTTGAAACTCAACAACTTCCCCACAATCCTTCTTCTGCTCACGATGCAAACTTACATTCTCCCATAATCTTCAATGATAGGGATAGGGATAGACGTGTTGGAGTTGGAAGTCGAGAGCCTGGTGAAAGGAATGCTCGTTTTAGCAGAACCTTAAGTGTTGGAAGGCTTCGTGACCGTGTTCTTCGTAGAGCTTCCTTATCCGACTTCACATTCTGCCCTTTACAACAAGACAGACAACTCACTACCCAAACCCACACATTTGGAGGAGACAGAGACACACGGCAATCAGCTACCTTTCCAACCACCACCACCACCACCACCACCACTCCCGCACATGAAATTGAAACTTCACGATCTAGAGAAGCCAGGTATCATGATTTACTGGAGCATAGATCCAATTTCCTTGAAAGGAGGAGAAGGATACGATCTCAGGTTTGTAATCTTCTTGAACGCATGACCCTACCTACTACTCTTTTTAATTTAATATCTGGTGAGTACAGAAGAACCCAAATAGCATCTTATCAGCCTAACCGTGCTTTCTTCATTAACGATTATGATTACAACAATTACTTAGGCTAACGCATGTTCTGGTGTTGTATTTGTATCTAATTGTCATCTGCTCCTTCTTTAGGTTTTGCCCGCATTCCTTTCCTCCTTTGGTTGATTAAATTATTCATTTCATTGAATGCAGTTACTTGTCTGTTTACATTAGTTACTGACCTATGAAATGCTCTCTAGGTTCGAGCTCTTCAACGGCTGGGAAGTCGTTTCGAGAACTTTTCTGGACATGAGAGGTCTTGCATTTTATCTGGTCAACATAGAACTGGTCGATGCGCCTGTCGTGTCAATAATCGAGATTCCAATTCAAATGATGACACCAGTGCTAGGGCTAGCATATCCAGAATTGTTATGTTAGCTGAAGCTTTGTTTGAGGTAATTTTTATTTGTTATTGCCTTCTCTGGATGATCCTTCCTCCTACTTTCTCGTTGCACCTATATCTTGGGTTAAACTTTTACATATTTTAATTAGGTTCTGGATGAAATTCACCATCAATCTGTGGTTTTATCTTCTCGAACTTCTGTGTCTTCAATTGGATCTGTTCCTGCACCGAGTGAAGTTGTGGAATCGCTTCCTGTCAAAGTATACAACAAATCTCACAAACTTCAGAATGATGAGGCTGTGCAGTAAGTATTTATTTTCCTCTGCTATTTGATAGATGTTAAACCATTAATGAAGCTGTATTTTACATTTGATTACCTTATACAAGGATGACAATTATTCTTATTAGTTTCAAGCTTTTCTGATGTTTGAGTTACTTGATCTAAAATCATGTTCATAGATATTGCATATATTCACGAGAAGTTAATCAAACACTACATACTGATTAGCTTGGGTTTCAGGGCCTGCATTGTGTCAATCAATATTTTATTGCTTATATAATAGAAGAATGTGTACTCTGTATTCTGTTGGTTATTCCATAGTAAACGTTTTTCTTTTTACTGTTGGAAGCAATGGACTAAAAAAAAATTTCTTGTCAATGCTAATCTCTTTAATTTTGACATTTTCTTTAGCATTAGATATCATCCGCTTCAACTAATACGGTGCTTTAGATTAAGGTAGGCATTGCTGTAAATAATGTGTTCCATCAATTTATATGAAAATTATTGATTACATCTTTGCACTTGCGCTAGTTGCAGTGGTGTGAACATGGATATGAAAATGTGAGGTGAGCATGATATATTCTTCTCTTGCCAAAAGAAGAGGTGGAGGGTAAAATTCTGGCTTGGGTGCAAATTCCTGTAATCAGGTCAGATGGAACATAATCAATCGTACAAAGAAGGAAGTAAAAGCTTCTAAACTATAGTAGCTCCTTGAAAAGATAATGAGACAGCTTAACTTACATGGTAACTACAAATTAAGACAATGAGAGTGTGAGACAAATTAAATTATATGCTAATGAGACCTGAAAGAAGAATGGCTGCTAGTTCAATATTATGGAGGCAATGAAATACTACCTCTTTTTGGATGCCAAGTTATAAAGCATGCTTCTAAGTTATATTCACCAATAGGCTCAAGAATATTCGGTGTCTGAAACTCTTAAAAGCTTGCTTGAACTGGGGCTATGTTGTGCGTTGCGCTTGTTCTATTGTTGGCAGACCTCATGAGCAACCACTTGTGTGGATTCATAAGTCTAATTCTATGTAATCTATGAAGTTGAATGGGATGATTTGTGTAAGGACTTATGAGAGAAGGAAAGTTGGTTAAAGTGAAGGAGAAAATTAATTATCCTGCCATTCTCCCACGATATCATTTGGGATAAGTTCAATATGCAATTTTCTAGCTTAGGGGTCTCTAATTTGACTTTAACCTATGAGGTAGTAGCTCTGAATGATTTGATCATCAATTTTTTGGAGTGTGTAAATTTGAAATATAGGCATGGTAAAGATAACATGGATGTAATTGGAGATGTGAAATTAAGTTGAAGAATCTAGAATAAAAGCGTTGAGATTCACATGATACAATTATTCAGATTTCTCATCCTTGAGCATCTATGCCTCAACTTTTAAACCTGCTAAGTTACCTGGCTACAGGTTAATGATTCTATTTGTCTTCAAACCAATATTAATACCTGAAATTTGGGAAACTAGTGATGGAATTTTAATCAGACTTAGGCATTGATGTATCCATATAGACTTATAGATCGGGGGGCTGGTGTGTGGTTCCTAGGGGTCTAACCCCATCAGTATGCTTTCTTTTTCAATACCTCCCTATGGAATCAGTATGCAATCAGGCATTTTGGGCCTAATTTGTTTTCTTTTATTTCAATTAACAGATGTTACATATGCCTTGTGGAGTATGAGGAGGGGGATAGCATGCGGATATTGCCTTGTAATCATGAATTTCACAGAACTTGTATAGACAAGTGGCTCAAGGAGATTCACAGGTCATTGCACTTCTTTTTAATTTATTGTGATTCTAAATATGTAATTAACAGTGTGTCAGATAAAATAGACAGTGTCATTTGGCATCTCTTCCCCTCAACGAGTACATCATGGGTTTCACGCCTGATGTAAGGTTATCATTAAGAATAGTGTAGCGAAGGGGAATAGAAAGACGAACAGTCATATAAGACTCAAATGGCTCATCTAGAGAAGATTCCTCTTCTGAAAACTGAGATAAACGAATTTGTCTGTTGTATGGTGGTACAACAAATATGAAACAGCTGAGGGATGATACCAACATGACATACAGCATGTTGTCCCTAGGGCCTTCAGATTGCATGTAGGTTCATTCACTGTTTTTTCTTTCCATCAACCTACCCCATATTTTCCTTTTTGGTAATTTCTAGTAAATGATCTGTTGATTGCTATTCAATCAAAGGCATTTTGATCCCTTACATGTTTGTGACGGATTTGCCACTCTTTCTTGCTTCATAACCTGGTGGTGGAATGTATGGAGAATTAGATTCTTGCAGTTCATAAGCATAACATCAACAGACAACCTAGGCTACACCAATTTAACAAGGGAATTCTTGTCTGGCTGTTAATATCTTTATCTAATTGATGGACATACTCAATATATATATTTGTTTTATTTCAACTTTTTTTTAATTACTATTGGCTAGATAGAGCTCTACCTAATTTCTAGGATTGACACTTTCATTGTGAAGGATTGCAAGAAAATCTTGTAAACTTTAACTTCTAGGAAGGTTGTTTAAATTCGCTTGGCCACAGAAAGTTTATATATTTGTTGGCATCTGGTCAACAGTTTCCCTTTCCCTAACAGTGAGCTAGAAGGTACTGCTTCAGGTTTGTTCCACTTGCATGCATAATACCTTTAACAAAAACCCACACAGGCTTTCCTGGTTTCTACTAATGACCTATTTTTTCAAACTTTGAAAACGTTGAGGGCCTATTTAGTTCGGAAAATGTTTTTCATTTTCTTTCTCCATTTTTACTTTAATATGGTCTATAAGATAAGGTACGCCGTCTAATACATTAGAAAACATGGGTTCCCAAACTATAGTTAAAATTAGTGGAGAACAATTTAGAATAGATTTCTAGAAAATTCAAACCAATAGTTTCAGCTATTTTGTTATTTATTTTATTTTGTTGATAACGTATAAAGTAAAAATGAAGATTTAAATCCATATATAAAAAAAAAAGAAAGAAAAACAGAGTTGGAAAATTTAAAACGGTATCCAAAAATGAAGTGGCCCTTATGTTTCCTATAGAATGGCATCTTATGTGGTGGCATTGGTTTCCTTTCTTTTCTTTTTCACCCCTTGTGTTCTAATTCATTTGCTGCAAGATTATTTTGGTTTTAGGGATGTTTAGACGCTTTGCTAACTTGTTTATGGCTTGCAGGGTATGCCCTCTTTGTCGTGGGGATATTTGCGGACCTCATTCATTGCCTGCGGAAAACTAGAGGTTCCAATTTTTCTCCATATGCTTCCTGAAGAGCATTTGTAACTGTTGGAGATTGTAAGTTTTTAACCAAGCAAAAGATTATTGGTGACAAAAAGGAAAAAGAAAAAGAGAGAACATGATGACTGATAAAGTGATAATCTTGAGCATGAATCATGATGCTTTATAGGAAGTTCAGTCGTTTTTTCTTTTTTGCCTGCAAGTTCTTTGTCATCTGTGGCTGATCACTTTCGGCTGCATAATAAAGATCATTTGGGTTGGGGGAAATGGGCTGAACTTGCAATTTGTAGTGCCCTTGGGTGGAGTTGATTGGCCACGATAGCTGGAAAAGAAAGGACGAAGTGGAGGAAGGGTTTGTATTGGCTGGGGAAGGAGGAGAAGAAATTCATTGTTCATTGTGTTCTTTTTTACCGAGAAATATTATTACTAAAATGCTTCTAAAATAAAAAAGTTCCTTCAGCATATTATATCATCCCCTCCCTACCTATACTTAACTCGTTTGAAAGATGACCAGCACAGTGACTTATTAACTTTTTATGCTTTCTAGAAACGAAAAAAAAAAAGGGGCAAATCGTTTCATTTTTGTTTGGAGTCGGCAGCCCAATCTTTCGACGAATTTTGATATAATTCCATCTTATAAGATTGATTTATTTTTTAAAAATCAAATTTTAAATTAAATCAGATCAAATATTATTAAAAAAAAAATTTAAGTCATGTCGTGTTTGAGTTTTAAATAAATTCGATATTTATATAAAAATTAATTTTTTAATTTATATATATTTATATAATTATATATTTAAATATTTATATTTTAAAAATAATATTTTATATTTTAAAAAAATAATATTTTATTAATTTCAAATAAGATTAAATCAAATATAATTTATATAATATCAGATTAAATATAAAAATAAAAAAAAATTTAGATCAAATTTAAATTTGATAGATACAAAATTAAATTGAATTTAAAATGAATAAAGATCTATCTGATCCAATCTAATGTCAACCTTAGTTTTGTTGCACTAGTTCTCAGGTCAAGAAACTGTACCTGTATGAATGATTGGCACTTAAATATCCTGGCCAAGTGGCGAAGTTCTTGAGCTGATACCAACCTTTAGCATTAAAGCTAATAAGTATAGTATTTATTAGATAGTTTTTAAGAAGAAAAGAAAAATGGGGGATCTTATCCTCTGACCTGGCAATTTGTTCTGTCGGAGGGGTAAATACAGCGGCCTTGATGCTTATAGGGGCAAATTTTTTTCACTCAAAATCTAATCTAATATTTATATTACCATTCAATATGCATCTCTTTTCCTTGTGCGACTGCAATTCCTCTGATATGTGTATCACAATTTAAAACGGTACCTATTTGTTACATCGATCATTTCCAGCTCATTGTACTTGGCTAATGGTATTCTGCATGCATGCTGTGGTAAGAGATCGGAGTGGCTAAATGCATTTCATTCCGTTGTTACTCGAGAATGTTAAAAAACAAACCATTCTTCAAGTGCTCAACAGTGTCACAAAATCTTCCAGTACATCATAAGGTTAGGTTTGGTTTGTTTCTTTTCCTTTTTATTATTCTCTTCTTCTGCCATGCCTCCAATCCCAGTTTGAATTGTATTTTTTGTCCATTGTTAGCATTATTAGCAAAATGTACTACAAGTCATAAACTATAAAAATTTACGCAAGGAAGAATATATAGTTCAGAAACATGCAAAAATGTGATAATAACCATTCAACTTGATTTGGAAATAAGTGGAGTATATATAGGAATAGGAAAAGCAAATGCCATCTCTTTAACCAACACTAACATTGAAGCAAAATTAAGACCAGTCATTGGCAATTACATAATAATACTGCAAGTTCAGGCACCTTTGTATTCTTAGCTTGTTTGATTCCAATATTATACACTTTATTTTTTCTTAATTTTGATAAAGAATAAATAGCAAACCTGAGAGGCATGCAGAGTAGAGATAGACAGCTAGGACTTGAAGAAGACATGAACATCATTCAATATGCATGAATTATGACTGCATAAAGTAAGCACTATATATTATATATCTGGGACTTGTGATTCAGAATCAGTGTTTTGGTAAGTGGGTTTGCAACGGTAAGGGCAGTCTATCTTTTGAACGGGACTTTGCTCATAAAAGTGGGGTTGCAAGGGGAAGGGAAGTCTATCTTTTGAACAGGACGCTGCTCATAATACCAGTCTCCAACAGCCTTTGCAATTTTCTACAAGTATTTTCAATCACAAACAAATAATGAAAAATGTTTTAGGTCCTACTAGAGTTTAAATGTCCAACACCAACAAAATTATATGTAGACAAAAGAAAGAAGAACAAGGAATGAGATCTCTTATGTACGTACCGTGTTACCCACTGCTGGAGAATTATTTCTTGACCACGTTATCTGCTTTCCTGCACTTAAGAATTGCACCCTGAAATCTGTAATTATAAGACAATTTTTCCTTCATTCATGTAAACCTTCTATGCTTTCATTTACTAGAAAAACCAACTTGAAGCGCTTCAAAACTTGTCTCTACCTCCACATGTTGAATGCAATACATGTCATCCATGTCAGTATGCAAGGCCCTTGTCAAACTGAGAGGTCCAAAACGTTATTCTTCCAGTAAGAGATATAAGCTAATTTTCTTTTTCCACTCATTTTTTTTTTGCTTTCCCAATCTTTGATCACATTGAATTGTACCATGAAGCCTAGCTCTCTCAATTGATTTTGAGCATATTATGGTTTTGGGTATAGTAACATCAGCAAATGAACTGTCATATTGGCGTTTTCATAGTCTGCAAGAAACACTGCACAATAATGGTGAAAATGAAGAGTAAGTGCAGAAGAGTGAAGGTACTAATATTACTTTTTTTTTTTTATGGAAAAGATACAATCATTATGGTATCATATAGCCACACCTACCAACTCTGGTCTCATTCTCATTCTTGAAGTACAAGATGCTGGCAAATTCTTAACAGACCCCTGAACAAGACGTTAGATTTATAAGACTGGTAAGGGTCCATCTCAGTCTTTTTTGAGAAAAAGAAAATGCATTTGATGAACAATTCTAATATAGCTCACAATCATTAAAAATCTTCAAAAAAGTTCACCCCAAAAAAGGATGAGAGAGAGAATAGAGACAATATGTGTAATTGAGCCATTTGGCCATAGAAATTTTCCATGTGCTGCCCTCCAGAAATGTCCTTCCTACCAGAAATAAGGAATCCTGTAATGTTAAATTAGAGAGTTTGCATTCATGGTTGAGATATTCTGCCATTGTTTTAGCTATAATAAAGCTCAAGGTAGAAGTTTCTTCATCTGAACTTACGCATGGATGAAGAAGCCAGCATCTGAAATGCATTTTACTTTAGTTGTAGAGGGAAGAAGAGCTCTAAATCTTTCACAGTGCGAAGCCAATCAACCAGCAGAACAGCCAGAAAGAATAGCCTATAATAAACAGATACCAACAAGTCATCAGCAAGCAGTAAAAAGGTTAATGAATAAATTACCAAATATTAAGCAAGGCCTTACATTTTTAGCATTTCTCATTCCTTTTGCTAAAAGATCATCAATTATAGCCTCCCAATTTCTATTTCCTCTGACGTAGAGACTATTAACTTAATCACATCACCATTAGGTTAAAAACCAGAAAATGCATTACGCAGTAATTTTCTCAAATAATTCAAATAACTTACTGGATTGGCTGCCTCCACATCGCCTGTGAATGATGATCCATCACAGTACCTAACCTTAATTCGATTCCAATTGTAGAAATCTACATGCTCAAATAAAATAATTTTGCTTAAGATGAAAGAAAGCATCCAAAGGTGGAACTAAACCAGAGGGAAATTGTCTAATCCTACCTGGATTGGATTTTTGCTGGCTGCTCAAACGTCCAGAGAAACCAAATTGCTTGGCCAGATTTCTTTGTGTTCCTTGTAGAAGGGATGTCCTGTTACATATGAAGAGGCAATAAAGCCTTAAGATTCTGCATTTTAGAAAGAAGAAATAACACTTGAATTTTAGTTGACCTTCTACCAAGGTTCTAATTGGGGATAAAAGGATTTTCAAAAAGAAAATGAAGGTGGATGGAATCATAAATAAATTTAAAGCAAGATTGATAACCAAAGACTTTATACAAAAGCAAAGGATTGATTACTTTTATACTTAAAATTACTATAATTAAGCTTTTAATTTCACTTGCTTTTATTTATAACTAGCTTGTGGTCTGTGCTATGCATGGATTATATTTTTATATAATTATACATAAAAATATTATTTTTAGCAAAAATATAAAATTTACATATATATATATATATATATATCCAAATGATATCTAGGAAAATAATAGTTTTAAAATATTTAAACATTCAATATATAATATTATTTAATACTTAATTAAATACTTGATAAAATTTACTTATCCATATATTCAAATGATATCTAAGAGTAACTCATTATCATATGAATACTACATGTAATTAAAAAGTCATACGAAAAAAAAATCAAATTAAACATTTTGTCATAAGCGTGATCAAATTTGCCTTAATTACTTTAAGATTTCAACTACTTTTTAAATCAATTAAAAGAAATGCATGATTCTTTTTAATAATTATTTGTCTTTTTATTAATTTGAATATACATATTTTAGTTATAAAATCATATCATTAAAAAAATTATTTTGCTTTTGAAACTAAAAATTTTAATAATTTAAGACATTGTAAGAAATGATTTTGGAAAAAAAAAATTATATACTGAAGTATATGCTAAACCAAAAATTTATTATATATGTTTGAGAAAAAAAACCAAATATTTATTATATATGTGTTAAAAAAAAAAAACCAAAGATTTATTATATACTAACTTGTGGCCTGTGCTAAGCACAAGTTATATTTTTTTATAATTATACATAAAAAAATTATTTTTAACAAAAGTATAGAATTTACATATGTAGATATCCAAATCATCTATGGGAAAATAATACTTTTAAAATATTTAAACATTCAATAAATAATATTATTTAATACTTAATTAAATACTTGATAAAATTTACATATACATATATTCAAATGATATATAAGAGTAACTCATTATCATATGGATACTACGTGTAATTAAAAAGCTAAATGAAAAAAAAATCAAATTAAATATTTTTACATAAGTGTGATCAAATTTGCCTTAATTATTTTAAGATTTCAACGTAATTTCACCTACTTTTTAAATCAATTAGAGGAAATGCATGATTTCTTTTAATAATTATTTGTCTTTTTATCAATTTGAATATACATATTTTAGTTATAAAATCATATCATTAAAAAAAATTATTTCGCTTTAGAAACTAAAAATTTTAATAATTTAAGACATTGTAAGAAATATTTGTGGAAAACAGTAATTATATACTAAAGTATATGCTAAACCAAATATTTTATTATATATGTTTGAGAAAAAAAAACTAAATATTTATTATATTTGTGTGAAAAAGAAAGAACAAAAAATTTATTATATATGTATGAACTTTGGGTTGAAAACCCAATATAAATTCAAAAATATCAAACTGGTTAACCTTTGTGTTGAATCACATACAAAAAATGAAGAATAAAATTGTAAATAAAGATAAGTGAAGAATAGTTTCTCTTCTACTCATTACAAATGCAATACTTAGTAATCAAACAAAAAAAAAAAAGAGAAAAGTAGACTTTTAATCATTTTTTATTGGCAAATTGAATAATAAATTCATCAAAGAGATAAAAATACATAAGTGTCAAATATTAATAATAAATCAAAAAATAAAAAATATATATATAAATAGATCAAGTGAAATCATTCAAAGAAGTCTATAAATAAAATTAAACTTTTGATAAAAACAATTTATCATCATTCATATTCTTTTTTTAACATTATAACTTTTTGTTTTAATATAAAAACCTTGTAACTATAAAATTGAGAAGAAAAGATTAATTATCAATTAATTTTCATAATAAAATATTCAAGAACACTAAACCAAAATTGAAATAAAAAGAAAAAAAATTAAATAATCATAATTAAGATAAATCTAATAATTCTAATTTGAATAATCAAGGAAAATATATTTACAAAAATATAATACAAAATAAAAAAAAAGAACATATCACAAAAAATAATAATACTCACAAAGTTATAATCTTACAACAACCCTTTAAAGCTTATTATAAAATGCAAAAAATTGGTGTAAAATATCAAAAAGTTATACCATTATTTAAACAATATATTAAAGGAAAAAAAAAAAAAAAAGAACAAAAGAATACAAATGAAAATTTTTTTACACCAGTTGTTGTATGTGTCAACTTCATCATATCACCATCATATATATATATATAGACAACATACATACTCATAAATCAATTACATATTATTATGAAAACTTTTCATCCCCCTTAATTACATATTACTATAGTGTTTAAATTTTAAATACATAATTAGACCTATCAGTTCTTTTTATTTTTAAAATCAAACACTCAAAATTAAGGTAATGTAAGTATAAAAAGTTATAAAGAATTCAAAACAAAATTAAAGTTACTAAATGCATGGCCAATAAGACTTTAATTTATTGTGAAAAGTAAAAAGAAATATTTGCACTTAAAGTTTAAAAAAAAATTAAAGATAATTGAAAAATATTAAATATTAAATTAATTTGTAATTTTAATTTTGAAATTTGAATTGTCAATTATAATCTAAACACATGATATTATTTGACAATATTCATGCATAAAAAATTACCCTACTTATATAGACTTATTTTGGTTTTTTTTTTCATGTTAATATATTGTAGTTATCTTTTGTGTGTATGTGTCTATATATATATATATATATATATATAAGATGGTTCTAGCAAATTAATATGTTTAAATGATCATAAATAATGATTAGTAAATATGTAAAATTATTCATGATTAATTAGCTTTCTATTTAAATTTTGATTTTTTGAATTAATGATCAAATTAATTATACCTAACTTATAGGAGGCAAGAATATTGATATTTAAACATAATTAATTTAGTCATAATAAATTATTTTAAAATTAATTATATAATCAAATTTAATAACTATATAACACATGGCATTTATCTATAACATTGCACGTGTAAAAATTGTAACATATCCACATAGGATTATTTCCTTTTATGCTAAAAGTTTTGACTTTTATATATTTATATAAGATTTGATTATACATCAAATGGATGTAAAGATGACATTTTTAAATGGTGAATTAAAAGAAGAAGTATACATGAAATAATCAGAAGGATTTAATATTCAAGGTCAAGAGTACAAGATTTGTAAGCTTGTAAAGTCCTTCTATGAACTTAAGCAATCGCCAAAACAATGGCACTAGAAATTTGATGTAGTCGTTCTTGCTAATAGTTTTAAAATTAATGAATCCAATAAGTGCATATATAGCAAATTTGAATAAAGCAAAGGAGACATAATTTGTTTATATGTGGACGATATGCTAATATTTGACACTGAGTCAAAACAAGCTAAGGAAACAAAGAAATTTTTCAATGAAAGATATGAATATAGTAAATGTTATTTTTAGAATTAGAATAATTTGGAATGATAATGGCATAATCTTGTCACAATCACATTATATTAAAAAAGTGTTTAAAAAGTTTGATCTTTTCGATTGTATTTCAATATTTACACCCATAGATTCTCAACTAAAATTAGCATTGAATATTGGTAAGACAATGAAGTAATTGCAATACACAAAAATAATTGGTTGCCTAATGTATGCAATAACTTGTATAAGGCTAGACATAACATTTGTTACTGGAAAGTTAAGTAAATACACAAATAATCCAAATAACTTGCATTGGCAAGCAGTTAAAAAAGTACTTAGGTATTTGAAGAAAACAATCAATTATGGATTGTGTTATAATGGATATCCTCAGTTTTGAAAAGATATTCTGATATTAGTTGGATTACTAATATAAATGATTATGCTTCTACAAGCGAGTGGATCTTTGTATTTGGTGAGGGTACCATTTCTTGGGGTTTCAAGAAGCAACCTGTATAACGAATTTTAAAATTTAATCCCTCTAATATAAAAAATATTCTGAATTTTTTAGAAAATTTCTAGTTTTTTAAAAATATTAAAATTTAAACATTGTTACAATATTTTCTCATAATATTCTATCACAATATTAAAAAATCTATCATAATATTCTATCATAATTTTTATATAATCACTAAATCTGTCACAATTATTTATCATATATGTCAAATACTGTTACTAATGCTGTCACTATTTTTTGTTATATTTTGTCATAAAATATAAATATGTTACTACTTTTGTTATACTTTTCTATCACAATTATAATATATTGTGGGTATATGAAAAAAATCTTACACAAATATATTAAAAATCTATCACAAAATTTGTTAGTATATAATATAAATCTATAACTATCTAATTTTAATAAAATCATTATTATTAATTTATTAAATGAATTAAAATTAAAATTATATCTTATAAGGATAAAAGTATCCATCAAAACAATGTTTCTATTTCCTTAAATTAAACCATATTTAAATATTTTTTATAATTAAATTTAGATTCAAGATTTTAAATACATTAAAGTAATTTACTAAACTTAATATGTATTGGTTTTAAAATTAAACTTATTATTTAATTTAACATAATTTTTTAGATAATTTTTTTTTATGAAGATTCAAAAAATTGAAAATTCATATTATGATACATGATATTGATGATTCGGTTTATCAAATAAATCATTTCTTCCTTTCATTTTGTTAGAATTCAAAATTTATCCTTCAAATGGATAGAAGCTTATCTCTCGTAAGAATCTAAATTTAAATCTCTTATTTTGTTTGGTTTGATAGAATGATCATTTATTAATGGTTTATTTCGATTCATTACAAATACAACTCTTTTCAAATAATTTGGTTCATTATAAATTTTGTTATATGATATATTTAAATTAATTAAAATAAATTTAATTTTTATATATTAATTTAAAATATTAATATTATAATTGATTAATATAAATGATAATAATAATGTTATTAATATGATATTATTAATAATTAATTATATATAATAAAAACTAATATATTTCAAAAAATATTTTTATATTAGAGGGGCTAAAATATTTTTAAATTTTAATATTTTAAAAAACTTTAAAAAACAATAGTTTAAAATTCAAAATATTTTTTTATATTAGAGGAATTAAATTTTAAATTTCGTGCGAGTATAAAAACTAAATTTTAAATTTTGTGTTAGTATATGGATTAAATTTTAAATTTTGTATGAGTACATGGATCATTTATATAATTTTATAACTGATTTCATCCATCTAAGTTATAATGTCAGCAAATCAATGCCACATCAACAAAGTTAATACCTATGTCATCAAATTAATGGCCACATCAACATTTTTAAAGGTAAAAGATTAACAGAGTTAGTGAATATACTACAATTATCAAAATCAAAATAGTACTAGAATTAAATTTTTATGAATTATAGTAGAAGTACTAAATTTTAAATTTTTACAAAGTATAAAGAAATTTGACATAATTTGACCATAAAATAAATAAGTCAATTGATAATTTAATGAGAATAAATATAATTGATGTATTAAAATATTTTTAAATTTATATGAAATCAAATAAAAATAATTAAATGTAGAACACGTAGCGGTTGTTTAAATCGTCCACATGCCAAAAAAAAAACTATTCACATTAAATTTTTTTATGTCAAAAATTTTAACCTTTACATATTTATATAAAATTATATTATATTATACTATCCTAACAAAACAAAACAAAATAAAAAATCAAATTGTGAATTTTTAAACTCCATATTGGATATAGATCTTATGATAAAAAAAGAAGATTGGAATTGTAAATTTTTACTAATTTTTCTAGGAAAAAAAGAGAGATATGTACAACAGTTTGCTTTTTATTGGTATCAGACTACATTTTTAAGTAATTAAACCCATTTCTTTTCGTTCTCTACAAATTATTGTTCTCTTATGAAACACTTTTAATTAAAAGTAGCCGACAGGCCTGCCCTATGCTGTGGGTTTGTTTTAACTATGAAAATACTACAGCCTGCAATTGACTTGGAGCAGGGAATAAATTGACCAGCAGGGACCCACCAAGACCATTGCTCCTAAAGACCATTTCTCAATAAATTCCTTAGCTCTCTAAGATTTTGTGGCACCAACCCTAACAAACCCTTGTAGATGAGATCAAGGTCAACTAAGCTATTAAAGTCATCAAGTTAAGAAGATATTGAAGACATTAAACTATTGTTTGAAAGCTTCGGACGTTAAACAATAGACCTATAGACTTTGAGGCTTAACAACAGTAACATCTTTATCTATATTCAGGAAAAAGTACAAATGATCACGTGTTATTTTCCACTTATGAACCACAGGTAAGATAAATAACGTGTTAATCTAAATTTAAAAATACAGTACTTTACAAATCCCACTAAGGCTAATCATTCAAATCAACTACCAAAAAGGAACCGTGATAAAGAATGACAGATTCCTTCACATTATTTTTTAGTAGTAAATGCAGAGAAAACCTTTTGGCAAGTTTAGAACTTGAGATCTATGTGTGCATGTGTCCAAGTGTTTTTGCACAGTAAAATTGGTTAATTGCAATGACCAATTTAGACGTAGAAGGTCTGATCTCTTTAATGCAAATAGAAAATGAAATTACCCTCTTAGAGTTCAATATGTAAGTCACATAGGTAAAAATTAGAGAAAATGAGCACTCGTAGTAGATAAATATGAAGTGAGTCAAAAGAAAATACAATTTTCAGCACTTAACGGCCAAATAAGCTTGGTTAGGGCTTTATTCATTTGAAACAAATTAATAGAATTTACGTGAAAAATGGCATGGAGTGATTTCATCACATATAATATTTTACTTTTTTTTTGGGCAATGCAAATTATTCTCCCTTATATACAACCAAAGTTTCTTCACAACCTAAAAGTGTAGTAAAGAAGAGAGCAAAAGTCAACTCTAGGATTTCAAAATTCCAACAATACCATCGTGAAAAACTACTACAATTAAGGGGGAAAAAACTAATACCCATACCTCAATTCTATGCAATTCAGACTCTCCCACTACTTTTTGAAGCTGAGGAGAAAGGCTATATACTTTCTAAAAGCCACCTCCTCTTTTCTTGACTTGTTTGTCAGCTTTATTTGCTCTCCTACACAAAAGAAAAATAGGCAACAACTATCCACAATATTAATACCAGCAACGTGCTGCAAAAAACAACTATATATAGATAGAAAATAAGTTTTAAGGAATGGATAACAAATAAATGGAGGGAGATGAATAAAAGGAAGCCAGGAATTGTCACCTCAGAACTCTACAACTATAGATATTGGAAGCAAATGGCTCAAAGCATTCACTATTTCCAAGAATATGGCTAGTTCAAGCAGTAGGCATACGTGTTAACAAAAGTGAATTTGTCACTCTATTCTTAGCTATCATATTCCTACGAGCATTCCAATTCGAACGATCTGAACGAGTAACACCCTACATCTCTGGCTGAAGAATATTTTGTAATTTAACAGAAAACTCAAGGGTGGACAAAATAAATCAGCAAAAAATGAGCATTTAAGACATTGTAATCACATTGAATAACCAAAATAAAAAATAATTGCATGCATTTTAAAAAAAATTATGAAAATCACCTACCTTACTCACAGGACTCTCATTACACGGCTCATAGGGGCCCTCTTTCTCAGCTATATCAGAAGAAGCTTTTAGAGCATCGTAGCATATGATATCAAATATGTCATTGTTCAGCTGCTGAGCTTGAAATTCAAAACAGTAAACTATGAGACAAAACTAATTCAGGTTAAAAAGGTATAGCAAATCAATTTATTTGTAATCAAATATACCTCAAACAAATCAAAGGCCATGCCAAATAAGATGAATGTGTCTGCAAGCCCTGAACTACATTGGAACCACCCACTAACAATTTATATAAATGAACTCTAAGTAACAGCCCCAATATACATAAACCAAATTTATATTTTCATGTTGTGAGAGATACATCCTGTAGTTAATATAATTTCAATTATAATCATTTATTAAAGTCCATTATTAAAAATAATTGGAGCATAGTCATACAATATATTAAAATATTTTATCTTTATAAGAATCATTCATAACTTGATAAAATAACAACAACTAAAACCCCAATAAAAACAAAAAATCTGGCACCCATATGGTTGAGATGTTCAAATTATTATTAACCATTAATTTATTTGAATTGAATTTCATTACGAATAGAAAATTACCCCTCTATCCCTTGTTGAATTTTTTTGAGCAAATTCTTCAACCTGAACCCAAATGAAAAGGATTAAAGATATCAAATTCAACAATAAATAAATAAGTGAATAAAAGTTACTTATTGAAACATTACACAACAGTTTCATATCAATATCTAAAAGTTCCATATTAAAGTTGGGCAAATCAATGAAACATTACCTTCAACAATTTCTTCTTTCCAAAACATAGTATGAAATTTCACATAAGAAAAATTAAAAGCACGTAAAATCTCGCCCAAAAAAACATTTTCAATAAACATAAACAGCATATAGTCAAAGATAAATAAAAGCAATCCAAGGATATAGTTAATTTTCGAAGATATTGTAGGTGCATTGACTTTGTTCGATCATATTGAGAACTTGGGTTAGTAAATCTGCAGTATTGACAACTTGTTTTATATTTTAAATTTTAATAGAATATTGCAGTTCTTATTAGTGTGCGCTACACTCAATTATTTTGAACATCCAAGGATACAGGTTAAATCAAGTACTAATAATATATTTGAGGATACAGGTTTCCCTAATAGTTCAGCTATGCCAGTAAAACTCAAATGTAATTAGTCAAGAAATCCAAAAATATGAAGAAAAATAAAAAAATAAGAAAATAAAAATTAATTAAATCCTACAACTAACAATAAAAAGCAAAAAGAAAAAAAAAAAACACCCATTCATAAAGAGAGGAATTCATTGTCGGAAAGAAAAGATTCAATCTTAACCTTAGCCTCTAAGACAATAAGGGACTACTTTGAATGGGTATTTGATTCTTGAGGAAGGCAAAAAGTGGTTCAAGTTGTTGAAATCCTACAGTCATGGTTAGTTATTGAAAACCAAACAAAAGTTTAAGTCCTTAAAATTTCATACAATAGATAAATTAATTAAACAATTAAAAACCAAAATAAGGATTAAATAAATAAATAAATTGAGAGAATGAGAACAGAAAATTTACCTTGATTAAGACAAAAAAGAAGAAATAAAGATCAAAAAAAGAAAGAAAGTTGTTGTAAGCCAGTGGATCTATGGAAGACTCCAGAAGTTGTATATATTTGGTTTTTGAGGAAGGCAAAAAGTGAAATATCTCCATGCACTTCTGAAATTTTCTTTTTGTTTTTTTATATGATAGAAAATACATATCATCCTATATACTTAGCTTACTTCCTCTTATGTATTCAGACCCTATAGAACTTATTTGGATGCCTATCCAACCCTCTGCATAAAGAAAAAAATCACCCAACACATTTAAGAGGTTTTTCAAGTTTCAAAATCGTGTACATTGTCTCATAAGTCAAATTGCATAACCAAGCCATAGATAAGGTGAATAGCAAAGACTAAATTCCTCCCAAAGCTATTTGCAATGTATAAAAATGATACTATAATTAGACCAACACTCGTAAAAATCTTAAAATATTTGATATATACATGCCAAAATTGCCAGAAATTATGAACAATAGCATTAGCATTTTTCTATCTTAATCTAAAACAACATAAAAAGTTACACTCTTCATTACAATAGCATTTTTTCTTTCTAAAGAGTCTATTTGTACAGTCACACCATAGACAAGGATCAACCACATAACAACTGAGCAAATGTGTATACTTAGGGTTTTTTTTTAATTAAAAGCAAACATGCATTGGATATCCAACAAAATGAATGGTCAATTAGTAAAAAAGGTTTTAAAAAATTATTACATTTTCTTCTTTCTCTTCCAAGTAAAATACTTATAACCTCCATAAAAAAGTAAACCCCAGCTTGTTAAAGAAACAATCACCAACTGCAACAAACATAAAAGATTAATTCAATAAAAAAAAAAGGTGAAAATTTAAGCATTTCAAATTGTTGGGTTTTAAGAATAAGCAACTAAGCAATTAAAAATATACCAAAAAAAAATTACATGCTCTTGTTTCCATTAAGATGGGTTCATGAGGTCTTCCTAAAAATTCAACTTTGGAGGTCCACAATGATCTGCAACAAAACCCAATCACCAAAAAAAGATTTTTTTTTTATTGAAATCAGCTCAAAAAGAAGAAAGACATTATTTTTCTTATCATGGTTATAAAATGGTGATAAAAGTGTGAGAAGGTAGTACCACCGCCACCGTCGATGAGGCCGCAATGGCGGATGAGGATGGCAGCTAAAGGAGTTGAAAAAGCTGACTTTGGTGAGGATAGCCGTGCCAGATTGGTGGCCTGGTGAGTCTTGGTGGTCCAAGCTGATATAGTTTTGGTGCAAGCTGCTCTCTCTGTTTTTTGGAGTGCTTTTGAGAGTGTGTGTAGCATGCTTTCTCCCCATTACCCTTCTATCAGATGCAGTTTTTGGAGAATAAAAGTAGATGAAATTCTTGAAGAAGTTTTTTTAAGTCCAAAATTTCTTTTTATTATTATTATTTTTACATTGTTAAGCTATCTCTTTAATATAAATTGGGAATAATTTTTATATTAAGTTATAGATTTTGGATTAAAAACTTTTACTTAAAAGATTCATTCAAAGTGGACTGGAAGGAATATTTGACGGATTAGGAAGAAAACACCTCATATATATATAAGATATAAGATATATATATATATATATACATAATATATATCTTATACTTTATTGACGACATCAATTATCTTTAGAAAAAATAGTTTCACTTTAAAATGAGATAATAATTTATTGAGTTCCAAATTTTTTATTTGCTTCATTTTGGGTTTTGCAACAAATTAATGGACTTTCATTGATTTATGATTTATAATACAACTTTCAGCTTAATTTGAATAAATGAGGTATGTGCACACAGCATACTTATAAAATAAAATCTAAAAAAAAATTACAACGAAACTGAGTGGTAGCTTTTCGCTTTGCTTGATATGTGTCCTCTGACGTGACCTCTACTCTCGCCTCGTTTGGAGAATGGTTCAAAGCTGTTGCTGATGGGCTTGAAACTTGGGGTTTCAGCTGATTGGGTGTTGCAGCATATTGCGGGCCTAACGTAGTTTTCTTGGGCCAACGGGCCTTACTCTAGTAAGGTGAACCATACAGAAACCAAAACAATGGGCTGGGGTTAGCTTTTAAAACTATTTTATTTATTTATTTTAATTATCTTTCATTTCAAGCGAGGGTTGTAAAACAAGTGGAACGCGGCGCTGAGTGACTGTGATCGAACGAACATGCTCATCAAGACCAGGAGTTTAGCTTTAACTCCTTGCCTACCCGTTCATACCATCATCGGCAGTGTCAGGTACTTTTGGCTGTGCTCTGCAGTGCAGAGTGTTTCTAAAAATAAAATCTAATTTTTTGGTCTCTTTTTTGTTCGAAATTCATCTCATGATCTCTGTGTGTATCTGTTTAAAATTTTAGTAGTAAATTGAAAATGGACAGAAGCGGCAAAATGAGTACGAGGACAAGCACGGGAGGAAGTAGCAGCAGCAAGGCAGCACCAACAATGCGGGAATTTGTTAGGGTGGACGGCGGTGCCGGTACCAGAAGCCAACCTGAAGTTATCAAATTCCGTCTTGTATCATACAACATTTTGGCTCAGGTAACTAGTTTTTGGGATTTGGGATCATTTTTTTTTTCTTGTCTTGTTTGTGTAAGTAATCTAAAGCTTCCATTTTCAATAAAGTAGTATTATGTTTCTTCTACTTGTATGTATTGTAGGTGTACGTCAAGAGCTCTCTGTTTCCGCATTCTCCGTCTCCTTGTCTCAGGTCAATTAGTTACTTCTTCATCTTTTCTCTTCTCTTCACTTATCCCACTGCCATTGCCTTTCCTTCTCCTTTCTTCTTAACGTCTTTTCCAATTTTAGTATTTTTAACCTCATTAGTATAGTAAATAAATTACCACATGCATCGTCTTTCAATCCAAATTTCCTTTCTTTATTACCTTTCGAATTTCTCCACATCTTTCACTTGTTTATCTTCTCTTTCAACTTTGATTATGGCCACCTCAAAAAGGATAGTTGTTGATTTTTTAGTAAATATGCATTTTCCTTTCTTTTTTCAAATTTGTTTTCTGCAATTTAATATCCAAGTGATTGTTTACTATTGTATATGTAATCAAACTGACTTGTAGGTTATTCTTAATTTTTCTGATTCTACTTTTTAACAGATGGAAGGCTCGTTCACAAGCAATTTTAACTCTTCTTAAAAACCTTGGAGCTGACTTCTTTTGCCTTCAGGTTTGCTTCATTCTTTTAAATGAAGATCATAAATTTGCACTTTTTTCTACTACCTTCATCTCCCTCTCCAGCTTCTGATCTTCTATGTATTGACCATGTCAGTGCATGTGCATAGATACATTGTGTATATTTATGCATATTATTCTAATTGCCCTTTTTTTATGGTCTAAAAACATACCAGGAAGTAGATGAGTATGATTCCTTTTATAAAAGAAATATGGAGGACCATGGATATTCTAGTATATATGTTCAGAGAAGTGGACAGAAGCGTGATGGGTGTGGAATATTTTATAAGAACAACTGGTATGCTGAAACTAGTCTTTATTTTTCTTTCAAAATAATTTCCTTGAACATATATACTAGAATTTGAAGAATATTCTAGCGCATATACCAGTAGATTTTTTTACAGCAACTTTTTTTCAAATTAAAGTTTTTTCTCTTTCTTGGGTGTTTATTCCTTACATTTTGTGTATGTGTTTTGCAACAAATTTTGCCTTTACAAGATCCTCCTTTTACATGAAGCCATCATACTGTCTTATTTTACAAACTTACCGTCGCACAATTGCTTCAGTGCAGAATTCCTTTCAAAGGAAACAATAGAATACAATGATCTTGTAGACGTGATACAGGGTGAAACCTCCTTATCTGCTGACAAGCAGAATGAGACACTGACCAATACAAATAATGGTGCTGGTCCAAAGAATGGTAACCTTTTCTATTATTATGTTTTCTTTTTGCATCCAACAACACCCGTATTGTACTTATGACTTGTTGCTTGATTTTCTATCGTTATGTTTTCCTTTTGGATCCAACAACACCCATGTTTTACTTATTATGACTTGTTGCTTGATATTTTGGCATCTTAAAGCTGTGTTATGTAATTTTATTAGCCTTTCTGCCCCTGGCTTTGAGGACTCCTCAATAATTACTTTGCTACCTGTTACCCTTGTTTTCCCCTGCTTTGAATTACAATGGACAATTAGTTTTACTGTACATGCATTTGTTTTAGTGTCTTCTCTTCCTCTTTTTCTCCAGAAAATTTTGGGAGGTTTTTAAGCCTTTACTAGTTGATATGGATCGAAGAGAAGCTTTATTTGGTATTATCATTGAATGAAAGGCTTTATAGGAAATCATCAAACAAATAGATCAGTTAGAGATGCCCTGTTTTCTGGGGTTTTTGGAAGTTAGTAAATTGTGTTTCCCTAGTTAACTTAAATTGTGTTTGCAGAAAGCAAACGGTCGTGTAAAAGCATATTGCATTTTAGATTGCTAAACTTTCACTGGTTCATAAATCATATTATTATTGTATAATATCATTGCTTGCGGCTTAGGTTGATAAGAATAGATCTAATATTCTGCAGAATGCTAAAATTTAACTTTTTAAGATGGTACATTCTTCTGCTTGAGAAGGGCTTTTCACAAGGAAAGAAGTGCAGAACTAGCATTGTCATCAGCTGAGCTGGTGATGGCATGTTAATCATAAACTGTCTTCTAGTTATATTTATCATAGATAATATCTGCACTAAATGTCTCTCAGTCAAGTTTTCTTAGTTGATATTAGAGCACAAGTATAATTTGATGAATAACAAAAATGATATAGTTCATTGCATATGCTAAGCAAATCTTAAACCATTATTTGCTTTATCTCTACCTTAATAGTTTTTTTTCTAAAATTCTATTTTTTGCGATGGAACTTGCTATTATCTCCAACTACAAGCTAGTAATGATATGGTATGCTGGTAGTTCACTGCTTGGATGATCTGTTATCAGATTCTTCTGTTAAAGAGCATCATGGAGATCCCAATGATCCACGTGTAAGATTAAAACGAGATTGTGTAGGAATAATGGCTGCCTTTAAACTCAAGGATCCTTTTCATCATGTTGTTATTCTGGCCAACACACATCTTTATTGGTAAACTATCCAAATTTTTGTTTATCCATTTAATGTAGGAATAATGTGTTATTCATCTTGGATTCTATGGGGTTGAAGCATAAGTATATTTATTGCTGTTTTTTTCCAGGGATCCAGAGTGGGCTGATGTTAAGCTTGCCCAAGCCAAATATCTTTTATCACGCTTAGCTCAGTTTAAAACACTGGTAACAGACAAATTTGAATGTACTCCATCATTAATTTTGTCTGGTGACTTCAATTCAACTCCCGGCGATAAGGTTTGCTAGTACATTTTATTTATTTATTTATTAAATTTTCATATATATATATATATATATGCTTATCTAGGTTCCAGGGGCAAATTTCTAATTCCCTTAGGCTACGTAATTCTTCAATTTGCTAATAGTTTCATGTTATCTGTGGCTTCTTTTTTGACCATTTCATGCAATTTTATGTAGGAAAATGAACCTGATAGTTGTGTGACAAAACTGCACATGTCATGAATCTCAACCATTAGATTAAAAAATTTTTCATCCTTCCCCTTTTCCATCCTCCCTATCAAACTTAGCATAAAGAATAAACCTCTAGAAGGAAGACTGTGGATGCAAGTGAACTATGGTTGTGCTGAGTAGCAGTTTGTCTTGCATAGTTTTGTTTTGTATTCTATATCTAGCGCATGAAAATGGACAGTTTTACCCCATGAAAGCTCAAGTGTGATGTTTGGTGAACTTGAGCGTCCAAAAGCATTGCCTGACTTGTTCAATACTCTAATTTGACGTTCATTGCTCTTTTTCGATCACCTTAAGCATCCTCAGTCAAAAGCCTTCCCTCCTCCGTGGCTGGTTTTTAGAATGCTTTCTGGGCCTCCTTATTTTTGTGATATCAATCTCCTGATGTTTTGTACATTGTTCTCCCACATTTCATCTTTGGGCTTATTTCCTTGGGTATTATTCCAATTCAGGGATAGAAACCTGGCTTCATCCTCAACAGAAGCCTTATTAGGCAGTCAGACCTGCATCGTCTGTTTCACAGCATAGCAAGGCATGTTTTTTATTGCTTGATAGTTTTTAAGCAATAAAGAAGCTTTTATGGTTGACATTCTGAATAGCCATTTTTTTTATCTTGATAACTTTTATGAATGACTTAAGTAGTTGCCTACAACTAGTTTTTTGTTCTTTCTGCAGCCTTACACTTTGCAACATTCTGTATGTTCTTATCTTTGCAGGTTTATCGGTATCTTATTTCTGGCAACTCTTTGTCAACATCATCAGTTAGATGTTTGGAAGAACTTCCCCTTCCCTTGTGCAGTGTTCATGCTTTCACAAGAGGAGAACCACCATTTACAAACTGCACCCCGGACTTCACAAATACGCTTGACTACATTTTCTTTTCCCCATCTGACTGCCTAAAACCTGTTAGTATTCTCGAACTTCCAGTGTTGGATTCACCTGATATTACTGGTGGATTGCCAAACTATAGCCACCCGAGTGATCATCTGCCAATAGGTGCTGAATTTGTAATTACTAAAGACTAAAATATTCGAGTTTGAATCTGCTGGATTCTTTTCTCGCTGGAGAATGGAGAAAGAGATAAAAGGGCCAGAGAAAGCTAAGAAATCTCTCAAAGATCTGTTTAGCAGGTAATGTGTGGCTTTCCAATTTATTTGGTAGAAACATTTGATTTTTCAAGCCTGTAACAAGCTGACAAATAACTAGACATTTTTGGTTTTGGAACTCGTTATTAGAGTGAATGCAATATTTTTTTAGGATAACACTTTAAATTTGTTATTGTTCTGTAAGTTGCTTTTGAGAAGATATGGTAGGTTTAATGATATTCTTGGCTATTAATGTCTCGTAGATCTCATGTATGATACTTTGGGGTTCAGGCTGGGGCTGTGGGGCATCTATTCTGAGTCTATTTAAAGGGGAACTGGATTAAATTGTCCTAAGCAATCAATTTTCAATCGAGGCCAAAAGACGTACCAAATTCCTCATGTGACATGTTACTGTATGTCTCTAGTTTCGATTTGTTTGACATTTCCCAAACGCCGTTAAAGTGAGATAAATCCCAGACAACCTGCAAACATAATGTAATTGCTGCTTATTCTTTGTATTAGATCATCCAGTCTTGTGGCCTTTATCGTTTGTAATTGTTCCAAATAAGATAATTTTGTACTACATGGAGTCGCCAATGCAATGCCAGGAGATGAGATTAACGAATTATTTCAGCCCTTTCCCCTTTCTCACTTGAATGGAATCATAAATAGAAGATCATTGCTGTAATTCTTAGAATCCTACAAGGATAATCACTGGAGAACAACTGTTTCTATCAGAAAATAAATTTGAATTTATTGCTAATTGTTTGAGTTTATTCAAGAATATGATTTTGTAATTTGTTTGTAACGAACGTCAGCCTGTTCGCCATTGTTTTTTGTATTCGATTCGATCAAAGAAAAGACAGAAATATGGTTAACCATAGATGTTACGGCTACGGGATTTGGAAATTGCTGAGGTTAGTGCAGGCAGATTGATGCTGCAGAGACAACAGGATTTGGAAATTTTTAAGGTTATTGCAGGCAGATCGATGCTACAAAGACAAGCACAAACAAGCGTTACCAATTTACCATTAGCAAGGGTCATCCATCCTCATCCAACATCTCTTCCATTTGACCTAGATGATTGGATTGAATTAAATTTCCCTAAACACGACCAACTCCCAGCTACTAATTTTGGAAAACCAAAATGGATGGAGAATGAAGCAATATCCAATCTCTGAATCTAGTTGTCAAAAAGCATACGTCTAATACTTTGATGCATATGCCTAAAGTGAATGGGTGTCTAATCTTAAGCTCGGTCACTTCTCTAATCATCACCTTTACTCAATTGATATATGGGTATCTCTTTCTTCCTCTCAACCAAGTTGAATTGCGAACAAATTTGCAGAGCTCTCTTTTTTTTCCCCCTTTTTAATCAACATAAGAAACCAAGAGGCCCAAAGTCTTAATTCACTATATTCATCAGATAACTGGCGCCAGTGCTTACATTGTAGGATGTCATGCTCAATGCAATAATTAATGCATTGCATTCGACTCAGAAAATTCTCAGTCCAAAATGATGCTGCCTTTCTGCCTTGACAATTCAAGTAGCACTTCTCATTTCTCAACGATTAGGAATTGGATAATTTTGCCGTTATAAATGGAGCCATTGAGACAAATCACTTCTCCTTTCTCCTTTGTACTTATTGATCACCCAACCTTTTTGTTTAACATGTACTGAACATAAACATAATCTTTCCAAGAACAATTTAAGAAGGAGTTCACAAATGGAAGTATGTATAGGAATAAAATATTGTACGATAGCTTTTCATACGGAATTCTGATTATGTCAATCTATAATAAATTCCATTACCAAATATAGGCATTAATATAATACTAAATTAAAGATGCGTTCTCAAACAAATTGTATCCTATTCCTACTCTTTCTAAAAGTTTAATATAATAAGGAATTAAAGATGCATTCTCAAACACATTGTATCTTGTAATAAGCCAAAATTATTAGTAGCAAGCAAGATATCATCAATATACAAAATCAAAAATATAAACCTATTTTTATTGGCATTTAGATATATGCATCGATCAATAGTATTTTCCTTAAATCCAAAAAAAAGTAATAGTATCATTGAACTTAAGATACCATTGTCTAAAGCTTGTTTAGGTTCATATATTGACTTTTTAAGTTTACACACTAAGTGTTCCTTTTTTAACTAAAAACCCTTTAGGTTGGTCTATATAAACTTCTTCCTTTAAATCTCTGTTTAAAAAAATTATTTTCACATCCATTTGATATAATTTTAAATCATAATGAGCCATTATTACCATAATAATTCTAAATGAGTCTTTTTAAATTATTACTCTTTCTAGAAGTCATAGATAAAGGAATTTGCATGCAAACTTCTTGAAATTCCACATTGTATGGTTCCACACTCCCACTCATTTCATCATTTTTAATGAACCTAACATTTTTAGTTTTAACAATTATTGTACTATGGTTAGGACAATAAATTCTATATTGGATAACCACTAAAAAAATCATTGATTGTACTTGAATCTAGTTTTTTCTCATGTGGATTATAAATTCTTACTTTTGCTGGAGAGCTCACATGACGATTTTCAAAGCATACATCCACAATGAGCACACATGCCATGCTTTTCAAGGAATTTAACAAATGGATCAAGATGTTGTCTATTTTCATCATACCTTCCATAATATTCATCACCTCTATCAAATTTGATAATTTTTACCTTATTATTTAATTATCTTTCAACCTCATTAATAAATACCTTTAAGGCATTTATTGATTGAAATTTTTCATGCAATAAATAGACATAACAATAATGTTAAAAATCGTCAATAAATATGATAAAATACTTTTCTCTACCAAAAGATAAAACATAAAAAAATCCACAAATATCAGTGCACATAATTTGAAGGAGTAGTGTGCTTTTTATAGCTGTTTTCTTAATTGAGTGTTTTGTGTGTTTTCCTTTAATACAACCCACACAAATACCAAGACCAGTAAAATCCAAATTACAAAAGATTTCATTCTTTATCAATTTTTGTATTCTTTCTTTGGATATATGACCTAAACATTTATGCCATAAGTAAGCTAAATTTTCATTCATTACACCATGTTTAGTACTAATATTATGATGCAAGGTCAATAAGATTTCAACAAAAAAGTTATCAAGATTTAATTTGTATAAACCATCACACAAAATACTAGAGCTAATAAAATAATTATGTTTAAATAATTGAAATATCCATTTCCAATATTAAAAGAGTATTCAGATGTATCAAGTTTAGACAAAAAAAATTAAATTTCAAGAATTAGAAAGAACATAAAAAGTTTGAAAAAGATCTAAATAGTGTCAAGTGTTTAAAATTAAACAGTTAGTTTCAATGGCTTCAACTAGGGTTTTGACTCAATTTCTCATAAAAATAAAATTTTCATTTGGATTTATGGTTTGGGTCGTAAAAAATCCTTACATCATATTTTAAACGTGAGTGGTGCAACTAGAATTAATCCACCAAGTGTTATAAGAAACTTCTATCAAATTTAATTAAAAACATATGAAAGCATTAGACTTACATTTTCTTTTAAACCATGTGTTACATTTTAAGTAATCTTTCTAAAAGTATCCAAACTTTTCCACAGAAATGACACTTATATTTCTTTTATTCTTTCCTGTGGATTTGGGTAGATAATGCATTAATCTTTAGTGATCATTTATTACCTTTTCTATTTTTCTTTACTACTTTTTTTTTAACTCTTAGCTAGTCTATGAGATTAATTTAGTGAATTCTTTACGTCTTAAGTTTTACTTTCTCTTGAGTAAGTATACTTTGTAGTTTAGTCATATTCCATTTATCTTTTATAGTGTCGTAATTTGTTGTTATATTTGACATTTCAATGAAATGCTCATCCATAGTATGATAACCATAAAATTTCATGGTAATTAGTATACCCATTAATGTCCTAGTAAGTGACTTATCAACAAAGTCAGATTGAGATATAGCTTTCACAAACTCTAAAAATTCTTTAGCATTTTTAGTGTTAGGAATCGTTGACTTAATGTTGTTTGCTACTATCATTCGCATGAATATCAAACTTAGTCTATTTGATCTTTTTCAAGTATTATGAAAAAATTTTTGTTTAATAATGTTGAATCAGTAAAGCAACAGGCCTATCAGTCAATAGTGTCAAATTAAGATCCAAACACTTAGATGATACTGGACTTGTTCACACCATTCAAAAAAATTAAGCTCATTGAACTTTGTAATAGATGAAGCTTGCAAATAAAGAGAAACAAGAATAGATGTTGCAAAATAAATGGAATGCTCATATGTTAATGCTTTGAGTTGTAATCTAAATACATAATAAAGATTCAAATAACATTTATGTAAACATTAAATGCATATTAAAGTTCTCATTTGGGTGATCCAACAATGTATAACAATAAATATAATTGATGCTTAAATTTCATTTCACACAATTAACAATTATATATACTCTAATTAGACATGCTTACTATTTTTGAATATGCATGCAAAAATATCTAATAAATTATATTAATCAACCTCAATTATGTTCATGATTATAGAATTAACCAATTTACCTTTGGGTGATCCTTAAATATTTTATAGTTATTAAACTTTAATTCATTCAGTAAGCATATATCATTATGTTATCTCATTTATAGAATCACATAATCATGAGTAATTGAATTTTATTTAATTTGACATCTATAAAAACTTTTCAATTTGACCACTTTGGTGACTAACAAATTATACATATTATAAATATCAAAATAAATTATCATAATAATTATTTTAATAATAATAGACATAATGATAATCCAAAACATAATATGCAGTTACTGTTACTTTTATGAATAAACAAAATACTTAGAAACTATCATATATAAATTTCACATAAATATTGTATTTCACATATATAATAAAATACAACATATATGTAAGTAGATAGGCATAAAATAATTAAAGATTCATTTACTTTATTGACTTTTGTAAACATTATAAAGCTTATAATATTTAATTGTATTATTTACAATTTAATAACTATTAAGTTTAATTCGTTTATTTTATCTTACATTCATTATGCCACATTTATTATTTTTGTTTATGTTATTTCTCTTTTAGATATATTATATATTCTTTAATATATTCATTAATCTAACAAATATATATTTATTATATTATACGTTTCGTCAATATATTAATATAATAAATATGATTTATTGTTATACTAAATTCATGTAAAGACAATACCTATATTGTAAATAAATGAACAACAATTTTAAAATAATAATGATATAAAAAAAAGAAAAGCAAAAGAAACTCTAATTATTGTTTTAGGAGTTCATGTAGCATGCCAATATTAACTGGCTAAATGTTTAATTTAGAACTAAACATTTAGGGTGTTGCTTAATTCAGGATTAAACATATTGTTTTATACGAATTATGATCAAATATTATCAACTTGTAACAATTTAAAACTTTTTAACAAGTGTAAAGTACATGTACCGTTAACTCTTTAATGGTAACATTTGTCAAAATAATATAAAAGATGGTAAATAATTTGACTAAAAATAAAAAATTTCAATGAATTTTTTTACATCACTCTCATTTTTTTATCTTTTTACCCTAAAACTTTACTCTTTCTCTCTCCTCACTCTCTGAAATCCTTCAAATCTCTTTTTCGTCTAAAACCCTCTTGCATGCTCATTGGAGATGGGAGAGTGAATATGATGTTCTTGCAGTTAAGCATATGAAAATGACAATAACATAGCTAGGTTTTGAGTAAAATGAGCTTGATGTTGCTTTTTTAAACTATTAATAATGACGTGGGCATACATGTGTCCATTGTTTATAGCTTTCATGATAGTAACATGAGATGAGAATCAACAATAGCATGACTAATTTGGGTTTAGATTTCGGTGTGCTGGATTCAGTGAGGAAATGATAAATTTGAAAAAAAAAAAAAAGGTTTTGCCAAAACTACTATAGCCTTAATCTTGAAAATCTAATTTCATTTTTAGCAAATAAAAATACCAGTTTCATTTTCTTATCATGAATTGAATTTATGGTGATTTTTAACTGGGTATTAGTTCTTTTTTATTTGTATTGTTTTTTATTTATTGTAATTTTTTGGTAGCCATTTGTTGGTAGAAGTTATGGTGATTGCTTAGAAAAAGGAATGGGAGGTCAAGTTTCCTTGGTAGACTCTGGTGATTGATGAGGAAAATCGGTTGATGCTTCAGTATAAGTACCCAATCTTAGCTTGACCTTAGTTGTGCCAACAAACACCCAACAATCTTTAGTTTACTATTAATTTGGTTACTCCAGCTCTATCAGTAAAGCATCTTAGTCATTTTTTATTGAGTTTTTCTTTAATCGATGATCAATCTTTTTTATAAGTGTAAAATTTGGATGAAATTTGAAAATATTTCAAGTGTAATTTGAATTTGAATGAGCTTTTGTTGGAAGTTTTAGGATAGCTTTAGGTTTTTTTCCTTTGATTCTTTCACAATGAACTACTTATACTCCGATTGTTTTTACCAATTTGAAATTTGCAATCTATTGAAAAAATTGTTGAAGGTAATTAGTGGATTATTTTTTATGAGGAAGAAAGATCACATTCCGAACATAATTTATATTTTTTAATATTATTTTATTTCTTTTCACTTTAAATGAGTTTGTCATGTGAGCAAAAAGTCATCTTGACAATAATAATTCATTGCATTACGCAAGATAACGGCACATGTGTTTCACGATTTTTTTTTGTCAAAAAAAGTCTTAAATTATTACTAATCAGTAACATTTGATTTTGATTCAGATAAAATAATACATTTAGTCTTAAATTGAGCAACACCTCAAATATTTAGTCTTAAGTTGAGTATTTAGCAAATATTAACTTGTAGAGAATATTGAAACTCTTAACTTTAATATAATATAAAGCAAAATAATAACAAATAACAACATTAAAATCGATCATAAAATTAATAATAATAAATATAGAAAGAGTAATTTTTAAAAGAAAATCATAAGTTCTTAAACTAAATGCTCTGATACCACATGTGCAAATCAAATCTTAATTTTGCATAATCCTAATGTCTGATCTTAGAATAAGATGATTTTCACAATTTCTGGATTAAAAAAAAATCATACCTTGATCCATTATAAATTTTATATAAATTATTTTATGAAGTTTTGTTCATCTCTTTTGACCTTTCTTATCTTCATATTCTTTTTTTTTTTTATGGATAGAAAGCATCAATATATATAAGTAGAGAGAGAAGCAATTTTCTTTCATTCGATCATATGCTCCATCAACGTTTGAATTATAAACAAAATTCCTATTCATTCATTCCATAATTATAATTAAAACCCCTTTTGTTTTAATTACATTCAATAAACAAAACTTTTGTTTACATTCATTAATTAAACAAAATGTTTGTTTTAATTAATTAAGTTTAATAACATTTAATACTTATTAAATTTAGGGGCGAAAAAAAATCTAAAAATCGATTCGAAACTATAGTGTTCAATTTGATTTGGATCAATTTTTTTCTTATTTGATTTGGATCAAGTTCAGATATTAGATATATATATATATATTATATTTGGATTAAATTTTGGATCGGGAGGTGAAAATTTGAAAAAAATCGAATATAACCAAATTATATATTTTTCGTAGTTTTAAAATATATTTTAAATTTTTATAAAATAAAAATAATAATTTTATATCAAAATCTACCTAAATATATTAAAATTTTATATTTAAATAATATATAAAAATTAAAAATCAGTAAATCGAATCAAATCGAATCGATAAAATTCAGTTTGATTCAGTTCGGATCGAATGAAGGTTTGGTTTGGATTTTAAATTTTTATAATATTATGCAATATCTAAAAAATTGAACCAAATTTGATTCGAACCGAATCGAACCAAACCATTATCACCCTTAATTAAACTTAACTTATTTACTAAGTTATTAAACAATAAATAATTGATATTTTAAGTTAGATAATGGGTATGTAGGCCATATAATATCTAACAATAATAACAACAAACTAAATATTATATCTCATAATTCTTGGCTCAACTCTATGAAAGGTCAAAAAAAAAAATCATGTTTGGTCGTAATTTTAAATCTTCTTGCGTCACTTATTTTTATAAAAAAACAACTATTTTATTTACTTCCTTAACATTCAAATCACTTTTTATTACTTACATTCATGTCTTTTGTGATCTATCTTTGCAAGTTTTGGTTTCTCTTTGAGTTTTACTACACATCTATCTAAGCGTTCTCATGTCAATTGCGCTCATTTTCTTCTCATATTATTTTTTAACGTCCCAACACTCAAATTTATCAATCAATATTAATTTTATACATAAAAATGATGTAAAGAAAAAAATTTAAAATGTCCAAAAAAATTTTTCTTCACAATTTTGCTCTATTTTTAAATATCCATTAACACTTTATTTATATAAGTGAGTCTATTACCAACATATATTTACTTGCTTCATTATAGGAAAATAGATTTTTAGTAGCATTTTTTTTTTTTATGTTTAGTGGTGTTTATAAATATCACTAAATAATTCGCTCTGTTTGTCAAAAATATTACTAAGAACGTCGACTATACTTGTTTTGAGGAAAATAATGGCATTTTAGGGGGAAAAAAATGCTGCTAACTTATAAGCATTTTCATGCACAAATACCACTAAATTTATTGGTGTTTGTTTCCAAAAATGTTGTTAAATTACATAAATTAACAGTGTTTGTGTAAAAAAAAAGTCATTAAATTTAACGGAGTTTTTTTACATAAACGCCATTAATATTGGTCATTTAGCGGTGTTTTTGCACACAAAATGCTGCTAAATTTAATGATATTTTTTACTATACATGCTGTTAAATTAGGAAATTTACTTTTTTTTTTCTTTCAATACTTACTACTATAATTAAATAAAAAATTTATTAAAATAAACAAAAAATGAATTAAAACTCATAAACTGAATATTATAAATATTTAACTATATAAATACATAATTTGTTCTAATATACATGTAACCACAAAGTTTAATACAATAACATATATTTAAATTATTTTTGACTTATTTCAAACTCCTAAGATCTAAAGACTTAAACTTAACTAGTATCGAGATCTTACATCTATAATCCTCTTCATATATCTTTTACAAAAGAATCAAAACAAATTAAGCAACAATCTTTCATTAAGCTCACTTGCCACTCTTTCAATGTGTGTACAATTTGATGGTGGAGGCATAATGTAAACCTCACTCCTCTTGTGCTCAAGTTCACATGTAGCTAATAAAGTATATATGGAACTTGTTGCTATGTCTTTGCAAGTACCATTGTCTACATATTATATATATATAATTAGTTTTAAAATATTTCAAAAATGCAAAACAGAATTAATTACTATTACAAAACAATTACAAACAATAATGTGATTAGAAAACAAAACTGAAATGTAGACTTAACACAATAATAATTTATGCATAGAAGTAATGCATTTTAGAAATGTGAAAACTACTTGATTAGAAGAAAAATGTGTACACAAGAATACATCCTTTAGCTCGATTAGAAGAAAAATGTGTACAAAAGCTAGAATTTCAACATTAAACAAGCATTTTCAACAAGGAAAAAGAGGCAAAACTTGCAAATACGTCATGTATGGCTTGAATTAACAATCCTCAAGCCTTTGTATATTTCAAATAGGTTAGCAAACGTTCTCCGTCTAAAACGTTGACTTAATATAATCTGAAAAATATCACTAGCCATGCTATATTCCTTAGCTAGCAATATAACCTCCTTATATACATCACTAGTCATGTTTGAAATCTCCAATTTAGGGTAAAAAAGACGAGTATACAACTTTATTCAACCTTTAGGTAGCTTTGGGCTGAAATTAACAATTCAATCACATAACTACAACTAAACAATAAAAAGAAAAATATGTTAAAATAAATGTGTGAGACCATAAAAAAAAATCACTCTTGAATTTATATCATGTACTTTAGATATTAAAATTTCCAATCATTTCATGCCACCATTATAGGCTTCATCGACAGAAGAATATTGATCTAATCGCACCCAATGAATCATAAATACCTTTTGTGGTAAAAAAATTTTTAAACAAATTATAGGAAAAATTATATTCTCAAAAGCAGCCATAAACTTCAATTACAATTTAAAATCAAAGTCTAGTGACACAAGCCAACAAAATTACGAAAAAAAAGAGAAGAGAACCTCATATCAATATGTGTAATGTACATTTAATAAAAAATATAAAAAAATAAGTAAATCACATGAATCTAGGCATCACTATAATAACCTTTGAAACAACCAAAAGCCTTGAATTTTGTAGTGAAATGAAAGCATGAAATGTGTGCATGTGGCACCAAAAGAGAAGGAAAGATACATGATTACCGTGAGTGTTCAAGTGCCATATGGTAAATGTTTTGGTGCCATCTTTTGGTGATTTGAAGAATGTCAAATGGAGTTGATGAGTTGGTATTTTGGAGGACTCCTATTGGCTATAATGTGGACTCATTGGATTGGAAAAATTCATGAGAAAAGAGCTTAGAAACAAGGAGTTTAAGGAATCAAATAAGAATGAACCAGCTATGAAGGAAGGAAAAAAATGTTTTAGAAGAGTGTTTATGCTTAGATATTTTGAAGATATTTTGAGGTTAAGGCCTTTCTTATTTCTTTATAAATAGGAGAGAGGTACCAGCCATTTGTAAAACTTTAGGCTAAAATTTACATTTTTGTTCATTTTAAATTTTATGCACTTTTTTTCTATATTTTCATTTTCTCTCCAACTAAAAAGCTTTTAATTTTATTTTCTCACACTCTTTTTCAATGTTCTTTAAGATTTTCATAATTAAAATTTCAAATTCTTACAATTTCCTTTTCAAATTTTGTTGATTTCACATAAACTTCAGATCTGATTTCAAAATTGCACACTTGACCTATCTTCAATTTTTTGATTGAAACTTATGAATTCAGCTTGATTTGCTTTAAATTTTTTCTTAGATTCTTGTTCATAAGGCTATAATCTAGTGAAAATTCAACTTCAAATTCAATCTATACAAGTACAATTAATTCTTCAAAGCTAAAGCTAGATCTAGAAGGTAGTATCGATTTGTGCATGAAAACTGGATAAATGATGATCCTTTCTCCTTCTAGGCTTTCAGTTTGTTTTTTTCATACCTTTTGCTCTTGATTTTCATGATTATTTATTATTTTTCATTCTTTTTTTGCATTTTATTTATTGCATTTACTTGCTTTTTAGATTAATGTTCTTGCTATTGCACTGAATTTTTAGTTTTTGCATTTTGTTTAAATATTAGTTCAGTGAGCTTGAATCTTAACTTTTTGTTGCAATTTTTTTGTTGATTTAGATTATAAACTTGTATATCTAGTTTGTCGTATCTCAATTCAAGTTCATTCCTTCTAGATAGCTTTAGATCTAAGTTTTTATGCATGAAACGATGGTTTCTAGAATTTTTTCTAACTTGCTGTTTTTACATTTTTGTTTGAATATTGTGATTTTGATGCATCAATTGCATTTCACATTTACTTTCACATTAGTTCAATCATTGTTTTGCACTTTACCACTCAATTTCATACAAATCATAACACATTAGATTTAGACATTACGGTTTTTCCATGGTTGTATCTTCTATTCGGTTTTTGCATGTCCATTTATATTTTATGGTTTCATCCTTTAAATCTTCATTTTAATTCTATTTTTACCTTAGCTAAGCTACTGTTTCTTTTTTTTTTTGGTCAATTTACATCTTTTTTGGTTCATTTTTTGAGATTTTACTAGTATTTTTTTAGTTGGAAGCTAAAGTTAGTTAGGAATTAGTTTAAGACAATTTCCTAGTATTAACAAAAAGCAAGTAATGGTACCTCTATGGGAGTAAGCATCTTTTTTTCGCTAATATTATCATACTTCTACTTTTTAGTGCCAACTTTCAGGCTCTGCCATGGAAGGCTAGGACAAAAAACAAGAAACTAAGTTAATAATGTAAGTCAACATTTAAAAGGTTTGTGAAGTAAGCACATAACCAATCTTCCTTTCAAGAAATGCATAAGCACAAAACCAAGGGATTCCAAATCATCCCTTTTGCTTTGCTTTACAAGTTATTTGGAGTACAATTGGATCACATATAAACAAAAATAATCCATGGCGACAAGTGCTCATTGAAAGTAAAACCCATATCAATATTAGATGTAGTAAGTTCACTCACCATGACATTTGCATATTGAGTTATTCTTGTAAGATTCTTGGTTTTCCTATAATAAATTTGATAAATTAACAAGTGTCTGTGGCTACAAAATGCCTATCAACTTAACAGCCACTTCTTATCCATTTTGTCCATTAACACCTACAAAACAAAAAAATCAAATCAACAAAACAACGAGGACCAAAAAAGGAAAAAAGAAAACAATCATAAAAAAGTCATAATTGTAATACCTAAATAAAGTTCACCAAATGACCCACTTCCAATCTTTCAACCAAGCTTAAATTTTTCACCAATAATATGCTCCATGATCTAATCTTTCTCAATTGTATCACATTAAAAAAAACACCTCTCCCCTTTTATTTCATTGTATTAATATTGAAAAAATGACTTTCAACACAAAAATTGACTCAATACCCTTTTTTTAAAACTAATTATCAGATATATCAAAATTCTTTTTTATTAACTCCAAAAATCAAAACCCATATTCTAAAATCCTTATTAAACCTTAAAAAAAAAATTCAAAACGATCGTTGCAAACCTTATACTTGACTAAAGAGATAAACAAAAGGAGACAACTTGTTTGAAAAACTAAGGCAAGTCAATCTCAAACACCATATTTATGCCAAAAAAATTATCACCATTTAAATTATTAGAATATATTCTTAAATGAAGCTATAAAAAGGAACAAACCTTAAGGCCTTTTTATTTTTTCAAACAATACTTTTGGGGAATTTAAACCTGAGTTTGGGCTTGTTATTGAGAAATGACAAAAAACATAGTAAATGAATCATTATTAAAAAAAATAAAATTATTATTTTCATTGAAAATCAAGGTCACCAAGTTAAAGATACATTAGGGATTTGCCAAAAAACTACCCACATAGATTTTATCGAAACTTGAAATGAAATAAGCAAAATGGGTTTCGTTTGAAAAAGAAAAGGAAGGCAAAATAAAAAGAAAATGCTTCAATTTGAGCATAATAAGGGAAAAATGAAAGGAAATTGGGGAAAAAAGTGGGAATAAAAGATAAAGTAATATGCCAGAAAGGCTCGACCAAATTGGTGAAATTGAAAAAATTTAACGATTTTGTAATGACAAACACGACTAAATGATGTTATGTAGTTACATTTATCTAGACAAATGCCACTAAATGATGATAAATAGTCGCATTTATTATAATAAACGCAATTAAGTTTGACTAAAATTGTGCATTTGTTTTTGTAAAAAAGAACTTAATTTAATCAATTTTAATAATTTTATTAACGGCATTTGTAACCTACAAACACCATTAATTTTTACTGAGTAATGGCATTTTAAGGAACAAACACTGCTAAATACTATTGATATGTGGTATTTTCTATTATAAATGCCAATATATGTAGCATTTTCGATAAAAATGTCGCTAATTTTTTAAAAACATTAAACTTAGTGGCATTTGTTGAAAAATACTACTAAAAAACTGTCACTAAATACCCATTTTCTTGTAATGCTTCTATGTATTAATTGGATTGACTCTAACTTACCATCAAATACCTACCTCAAATTGCAATAGTAATACACGTTAAGATCTCATATAAAATAATAACACATGTATGCAAACTTTTTAGTTCATATGATCACAATTAATTAATCACTTAGTAATAATGATTATTTATTTATTATTTATTTGCTAGTATAAAGAACAAACAATATATTATTTTTATTTGGAGGATTCTAGAATTATAAAATTTGGTATGATGAGTTAACATTTTTTTTTTATACAACAAGGCTTTGTTTTATATTCCTATTGATTAACTCTACTTATTCAAGCCAACCTGTCCTCCCTTCTGAAATCTAATCAATAATAATAAATATATCATTAAAACCTATTTTCTCAAACATGTAAAGCTTATGTTGAATGTCAAAGGGTAGCTAGCTCTTATGTCAGTCATTCCTTTTTCATTAAATCTAACATTATTTTTTAGTATTCCTCAACTCAAAACAATGAATTTCATTTACTAATCATAACATTCCAACCTTCAATGCAAGAGACCATTTGAATTACAAATTTTTTTTTCCATTTTCTATCACCCAAAAAACCTATTATATGTTAGAATCGATAATTTTAAAGGAAAAAAATTGATCTAAAAAAAAAATTTCGTTTAACATTTTTTCTCAAAGAAAAATGTGCCAAGAGTATAAAACAACAAAAATTAAGAAATCTCTTCAATCTCATCCACAACTGAAGCTTTACCATTTATCAAGTAAGATACTTTTTAATTTTTTCTCACTTTTCAAGCGAAAATGGATACACTTGTTACTTAATTAAATATTCAAAATTTAGAAATAAAAAACAATACATGAATGCGTGTAGATAATTCATAAAATAATTATTTTATTAAAATATGATTTAATTTGCTTTCTGCAATTTATTTTAATTATTTGATTGCATGTACCTTACTAATATTGTTTGTTTGTTTTGCATTATAATTAAAAAAAAAAAAAAGAAAAATATAAGATTGAATTGTTGAAACCATAATTTTTCTTATCATAGCAGATTTGAATAACTTAATATTACATATATTATTTTGTTTTTAATAACAAATTATTTTAGTTACATTATTGAGCATAAACTTATTATTCTCTTAAACTATACCAACTTTTGCTTACAATATTACTTATTTGAACATAATATATATATATATATATATATATATGATACAAATTTATAAATTATAAATAATTTTTATAATGCATATTTTATCTCATATCAAACAGTTAATATAATATTATAAACTAATAATTTTGAAAACCTAAAGTGATGTTCGGAATGTGATTCTCATTATTATTATTAAGTTAATATTTTTGCATATTTATTAATATGGAGCAATGTTATTATTTTTTAGTAGCGATTTTACTAGTTCCAGTTGTATGAACAGGTGTTAAAATATGAAAGTGCAAAATCGGTAATATCGGCGAATTCAATTTAGCATAGAGTTTGTTTTAGGGCTTTTTGTTTTGGGCCTTGAGTTTAAATAAACAAATAAAATCAGAAAATAGGATACGCGTAACAATTGAGCATGAAAGAAAATTCAGATCCCTGCTAGCATGAAGTTTTTATTGTTGGTGCTGGTGGTGGCGCTGGCTCTGGCGATAACGCCGGTGGTGGAGTCGTAATTTAGCCTTCGGTGGTGATTGTGAGTTTGTTTAGGTGGTTGCTAATTGATAATCAATAGGCAATCAAAAGAATCAGATGGCGATAGCTGGGGCAGGGCAGCTTAACCTGAACGAGTCGCCTTGTTGGGGATCAAGAAGCGTCGATTGTTTCGAAAAACTCGAGCAGATTGGCGAGGGTACCTACGGGTTCGTGCTTCTCCTTTCTTTGCACTTATTTATTTTCAATTTAGGGCTTTTTGTTTTTTTTCTTGGATGTTGTCTGTGCTCTTTACCTTAATTTACTTTAATTTAGTTACAAGTACTTGATGTTTTTGCAGCCAAGTTTACATGGCCAGGGAAATAAAGACCGGTGAAATTGTCGCTTTGAAGAAAATTCGCATGGACAATGAGAGAGAAGGAGTATGTTGTCGCCCCTATCTTTTAAAGTTTTCTTTTGTCTTCTTTTTTTAAATAAAAAATGAAAAAGAAAACTAAAATTACGTTTTTCTTCTTCCTCAAAAACCTTCTGCAGTTCCCCATAACTGCAATTCGTGAAATTAAAATTCTGAAGAAACTGCATCATGAGAACGTAATTAAGCTTAAAGAGATTGTTACTTCTCCGGGTAGTTACACTTGCTCTCTACTTTGCAATTGCACCTTCTTCTTTTAATGCATTTATTTATTTATTTAACACATACTTATAATTTACTCCTTTCAATTTTCCTCTATATTTTCTGGTTTGATATTATTTTATCTGTAGGTCCAGAGAAGGACGACCAGGGGAGACCAGGCAAGTGTTATTCCATTCTTGTTAACACTGTTATCATCTCAATTTACTGTTCAACTCTTCCCTTTCTTGCATTGCAGATGGTAATAAATATAAAGGTGGAATTTACATGGTTTTTGAATACATGGACCATGATTTGACTGGCCTTGCTGATCGACCTGGGATGAGATTTTCAGTTCCTCAAATTAAGGTATCCCAATTTTATAGGCAAACAAGAACAAAAGGAGAAAACTCTCCTTTCAATCATAAAAAATTTATTCTTCTAATTATGCTACCTTTTCTTCCAGTGCTACATGAGGCAACTTCTTACCGGACTTCACTATTGTCATGTAAATCAAGTACTTCACCGAGATATCAAAGGTACTTATCTACATACAAAGTTTCCTGTTTTTAATATAATAATTTGTCCCTGACTATGAACTCCAAAGTAAGGCTTTGCTTGCTCTTTGCTGCAGGCTCCAATCTTCTTATTGACAATGAGGGTAACCTCAAGCTTGCAGATTTTGGTCTTGCCCGTTCATTCTCGAATGATCACAATGCAAATCTTACGAATCGTGTCATTACTTTATGGTACAGGTATGTGTTTTTACTCCCTGGGTTGAATTTTATGCTAACCAGCTATGAAGGTATTTATATAAAGAGAAACATGAGAAATGCAATCCAACTTTTTAACTAGTGCAGCATTTACTTCTTAATTTTCGTCATTTTCACAGACCTCCGGAGCTGCTTCTTGGAGCAACAAAGTATGGTCCAGCTGTTGATATGTGGTCTGTTGGTTGCATCTTTGCTGAGCTTCTGCATGGGAAGCCTATTTTTCCTGGAAAAGACGAGGTTAGTTGTGTTACATTGGATTGCATGATTATATTTTATTGAAGGATAAGACATAATCAAAGGTTGTAATGTCTTATGAGTCAAATGGCGCTAGAATGTGTAATCCATCTACTACGATCCTGGTGGTATCTAATAACTGAGATCTTCTTTTTTTTTCTTTTTGGGTTGCATTTTGCAACTTGAATTTAAAGGAAGGGATTTGGATTTCAAATTTAGTATAAATTGTGTAATGATGCACATTACATATGACCTTCAGGATTATTTACAAATTCATTGATTTGTTTGATCTGTATATGGTGGTGAATTTGTAATCCCAATAGGTATTTGTGAATTTGAAATTCTCATTCTTATACCCCCTCAAATATATAAACATATTGAATCTTAAGTAATTTGTGCACAGTGCACAGTGCATAATTTATATATTAAATATTTAAATCAAATACAAATCCACTCTCTCAAATTCATCTTTCCAAACATAGCATTAAAGTTTTCTAGTCTTTGGATTTAGTTGTTACTGCTTGCTGAGATAACTGTCCAAATTTCTTAATAATCAATTCAGAAATAATAGCCTTTTGATGAAGCCCGTGGAAAGAAACTTTAAAGAATAAATTTAGGGACTGATATCATCTCTTGTTTCCAATTTATCTATATACTGCCTTTTTGTTGTTTTGCTCACTGACATATTTGATTTTAATGCCTATATCCATTTCTTCTATAGCTGCACAAAACCAAGCTTACAAATTTGCTGATTTATGTTGCCTTTTCTAGAATATGAAAACATAATTGTTTCTCTATGCATAATAGAAATTTGTTTGGTAGGATGGCATTAACGGTTTTATATGTAATTATGTATAGCCTTGTCAACAGTTTTTTGAAGTTATGAAGTTTGAAATTACCTCAGATCAGTAAAACCCTGGGTGAAAATACTCTCTCTCTCTCTCTGCAACACACACACATTTTGCTGAACAAAATAATTTGTGAACGCGCATGAGCTCATTCTTTCTTATTTCATGGGCCTTTATTCTGGTAATTGCTTGCAAGACACCAGTATCAAATGCTATACTTGTAATCATTGCAGCCAGAACAATTAAATAAGATATTCGAGCTCTGTGGAGCACCAGATGAAGTCAACTGGCCTGGGGTTTCCAAGATTCCTTGGTATAACAACTTCAAGCCAACAAGGCCAATGAAGAGGCGTCTCCGAGAAGTTTTTAGGCAGTAAGTTCACATACACTGTCATATGGTACTTTTTCCCCTAGGTGGATACCTGAGAGTGATATCTTAAACTTCAACATGGCTGACATAACTGTCTATATGCAACAGTTTTGACCGTCATGCTCTGGAATTGTTGGAGCGGATGTTGATGCTTGATCCATCTCAGGTACCAATTACATATTTTTCTGCATTTTATTCATTTATGCTCTACAAAATTCACGGGACTCTTTTCTCTGATTTACTGGATTCTTTGCTTTTAAATCATATGACTGTTGACATAATCACAGGGTTCATTTGTACAGGAATTGGTTTGTCTCAGGATTCATTTTAAAATCTGGAGCCCTATGGTTCAAAATGATTGGTTAAATGGATTAAATAAAGAATTTTCTGTAGGTATATAAATATATATATATATATATATACACATATATATATTTTCCATCAAACTTCCTAGCTTGTTCAGTTGCACTATCAAACAAGAAATTAAGCCAATTTATACTCATCAGTTTGCTCAAACATTTTTCGAGGAATGTAGAATTTTTTGCTATATTATTGATTTATTATAGCAGTTTAAAACATAGTAATTTGACTATCTTTTTCATAAAAAAATTATCTAACCTTGGTAATTGTGATTTAAGGGAAGCTTAAGCACTTATCTAATTTATCTGTTTCAAAGCGAGGAACTAGTTCTCTCGTGATAACATTTATATTCTTGCTTGCAAATTTTGACCAGTTTTCGAAGAGAAAGAAAATGGATATTTTGATTTTGACCATGTTCTAATTAATTATTCGCCATTCTGTTCACTTTATTGTTTAAAACATAGAGAATATCCGCCAAGGATGCACTTGATGCTGAGTATTTCTGGACAGACCCTTTACCTTGCGATCCAAAGAGGTTTATTTTCTCTTGCGTGGGTTTCCATTTCTGGTTCTATTTATTTTCTGATGTATATTACGTTTAGATATTTGTCTATGCTACCTTTGGTTCAGCTTGCCTAAATATGAATCATCACATGAGTTCCAAACGAAGAAAAAGCGCCAGCAACAGCGACAACATGAGGAAAATGCCAAGCGACAGAAACTACAGCATCCACAGCCTCACGCCCGGCTTCCACCTATTCAGCAGTCTGGGCAAGCACATGCGCAAATGCGGCCTGGACCTAACCCACCCATGCATGGTTCTCAACCCGCAGTGGCTGCAGGGCCTAGCCACCATTATGGGAAGCCTCGTGGGCCTGCAGGTGGGCCTGGTAGGTACCCCCCAAATGGACCCAGTGGGGGATACAATCACCCAAGTCGTGGTGGTCAAGGTAGCGGTGGAGGTTATAGCAGTGGACCGTATCCACCACAAGGACGGGGCCCACCATACGGCTCATGTGGTATTCCTGGCACTGGTCCAAGGGGTGGTGGGGGAAGTGGTTATGGAGTTGGAGCTCAAACTTACTCTCAAGGTGGTCCTTATGGTAGTTCTGGTGGTGGACGTGGCTCCGGTATGATGGACGGAAACCGCAATCAACAGTATGGCTGGCAGCAGTGATGTTGTCATTTGATGATTTATGTAATCAATAGCATCTTTTGTTATAATTAATAGAAGAAGAAGCTTGTCTAGCATCTTTTGTTGTCCAATGTGATTGTGATAAAAAAAAGTGACACACCGATTGATATGCACTTCTGACGCTGGCTCGTTTTGTCCTCTGATCGGAGTTGATGAATATGTGATTTTGCCATCCAAGAGTATAAACATGACCGGTTCGGCTCCCCATTTTCTCCGTGCTTTATAAAATTGGTTTAGAACTTTAGATCTTAAATCTTAAAAAAAAAAAAAAAAAAACTTTTGATATATAAGATGATATATAGAATAATATGATAATTATTTTTATTATATTTAATTTGTATTTAATTGATAAAATTATAAAGAGAATTATTATCTTTTTGATATAGAATAATTTAATCTTTATACAAGAAAAAAGATTAATTTTAATTTATGAGATTAAATATATATATTTTATTATATTTTTAAAAATTATATTAATAATTTAAATTATATAAATTTAAAAAAATAATTTTGATCAATAAATAAATAATTTTATTTTAATTTTTTTACACATTAAATATAAAATAAAATGGTGTTATTTAATATAATTTTGTTTATAATGAAGTTTTAAGCTTGTACAAATTAATTGGAAGATAGAAATTGCCTTTTCTTTCCACCACCACTCATTTTACTCGTAATTGTTGCCCATTATTACGGTTGAAGTGATAATTGACCATATTTGTTGGCCGGTAAGAGCCTTGAAGTAAGAATAACTCTTGAGGCTCTTAACAATTGTCAACCTTGCATGGTGGTCAAATTCAATTTTGCCATGGCAACCTGCTGAAATATCCTTTCGATCTTTGTATTCGCTCGTGCACATAGTGTGTGTGTGTTTGTATATATATATATATATATATATATATATATAAATATAAATATGCGCACACACACACACTTGTACTACAAAGAATTTACACTTGCAATAATGCCTTCCAATTTGGAGTAGCTGAAGTAGACTTTTTGTGAACACCTCCTGTACCTTCTGCCCTCAATTTAGCAGCAGCAACAGAAACTCCAATTTTAGTGGATTTTGAGGACGCAAGCCACTGACCAGAGGAGATTGCCATGTTCTTGTACTGTTGCAGGGCTTCCAGAGCTTGAATAATTGCTGGCATCCATGGCCTGTCTTTAGGGCTCAAACTAGTGCATTGTGACAGAAAAGCCATCACTTTTGCTCCTTTCACAGAATACTGGCCGCCAAGTGCGAGATCCGTAATATAGCGCAGCCTCCGACTGCTACTCAAGTAAGGTTTAGCCCAATCAACAAGGTTTTGCTCATTCTTAGACCTTGATTTCTCCACTGAGCTTCCCGTAAAAAACTTTTGGGCGGCCAGTGTGGATAGACAAATCTGTTGCCAACACAGGTTTTGTACAAAATTAGATGATCTAGCAATCTACATCCTTAACTAAATTAACGTATGGTCTAATAATCGGTCTCAATACGGTACTTATTCCCTGGATGATTTTTGCATTCTCAAAGTGCTTTGCATAACAATTAAGTTCTTTAAGGATTTAAATAACGGTTAAAGTTACGTTTTCAATAACATCATATTTATTATGTTTTTAGATATAATAAAAATAATTATGATAAGAGATAATAATTTTTTTTAATTTTATATAGTTTATTATTAAATATAATAATTATAATTATAATCATAAAAATATAATTTTTAAAATATTTTATGATATTCTATATTTTTTATTTTTAAAAAATTATTCATAATTTTATTTAAATTATAATAAAATATTCATATTTAATTTAACAATAAATTATAAATTTCTTTCAATCCCTCTAACTAAATTTTTTTAAAAAAATTTTAAAAATTAAAAAATCTTAAATTTATATTTTAATAAAATTAATTATTAAATTAAAAACAAATCCACCCCACCCACCCATCCCACTTTCAGGATCTCACTCCAAAATTTCCATGAATTATAAATCTCACCGAATTTTCAAATTCCCTCCTGAAGTCTTCTTCATGACCTACCTCAGGTCATCGACTCAACCCTATTCAAGTTTTCTTCCTCTCTTTAGTTTCTTTGCATCTCTCACTCTCTCTCACATCTCCCTCTTGCCTGCATTAACTTTCAGTCATTAGCCACTCGTATCTCCCTCTTCTTTTAATCTTTTTACTTTCTCACGACTTACTCTATAAAATCTAGTCCTAAGTCGACCTCTTAAGTCCCAACTCTCTTTTCCTTATACTCATTGACCTTTATTATTATCACTGCTTACCGAGTGTAGCCTTGGCCTTGTCTTTGTCAAATTTTTGGTTGTTGAAATTTTGTTTTGTTTTTTTTAATTTGAATTGTGAGGAAAAAATTGAGAATAGTATTTATAATTATTGCTATTTCCTGTTACATCATTTTCTAACCGTTATTATGTCTTGTTTTGAGTGTGAGTGTGATTGAATTTTATAACAGTATTTATTTAAATAGGTGATGACATTATTACAATTTCACGGACCGATTCCCTCTTAGTACTAGCAATAGTTGGACAGACACTATTAAAACTTAAGATATACCAATTTTAGAGATATGCACGTTATCAACAAACAACAAATGGAATAAAACCATTATCGGAAAAGACATCATAGATTTTTACCAAAAAATAATGTATCAAGTTGGAAACATTATCTTGTTTCCTGTTCTTGATGACCAATAAACAGATGTATTTATCGATCATACTATTCATTGACGAAATCCCATCATAAAACGTTAAACACCATAAAATTCGGATACTATGTTAATATTGTAGAAGTTCATTGGCTTATCATTTTCAATGTAGTTTACAAGAAACTTGCACTGCTTCTCTTGTCATTTTGATAACACTAAGCGATGCAGCTGTTCTCGGCTATCCTCTTGTCACATAAGAAGGGAAGAAGGGAACAATTAGACCATAAGACAGTGGACAATAAAAATGAAAAATTTTGCCACCATCCTTACGTCTGCATCTGAATGCATATTTTTATTACTGATTTTATTATCACTACGATATCTAATTGTACTCTTACTGATGTTTTTAATCTCCATTGATCGCATCAAAATGTACCCTTAAATCAGTCGCAATGACTCCGCCGTGAATGGGCATGAGTTGCTAAAAGTCCTTGTATTGGCAATTGCAATAGCACCGGTACGAGTCGCCAAATCAGCGTAGAAACCTTGTCCCAATTCTGGGAATTGTTCAAAGCCACATCCTCCACTAAATTAATAATAATTTTAGTTTCATGTTTAGGAATCAAAACCCCTTCTTGTACGCGCAACACCAAATCCCTTCAATGCTCACACCCCTTCTTGTACTGAAAGGGCCTCCTCACTTCAATACTCTGCCTCCAAGCATAGTATAGCTCTTCCAAAGACGCTCTTTAACGTAAAGTTTACATCCACATTCTCGTTGTTACCCGATTCCAGTTGAGATAGTATTACTGAATGAAGTTAGAGATCAAGTAAGTCTTTTAGAAGCCAGCTGAGCTCTCTGGCGGAGGAGAGTGGAATCGGGGCCATTGTCTAAGTTGAAAAAAGAAGTGCCAACCGATCAAGCCTTGTTTTCGACCCAATTACGCCTTTTGAAACAGACACGTAGAAGGAGGGTGGCCAATAGATGGAATATTAGGTTTTACCTCTATGGATGATGGTATTGATGATTTTGAATTTGAAATGAGTGTTCGAAAATTGGCACAAACACCAAGACGTAGACAAGAAAACCTTCGCTTCATCATATCTGACTCTAACGTCTAATTTGGTTGATGTCTCTCACGCGCTGCGCTGCCCTGCCCACCAGACCAGATTGGCTTTAAGCCTTTAACGGCACAGTTTAAGCAAACTAATCACCACTGCAGCAATCATTTCTGCTTGCCATTGTAAATTATCCTCAGTAACTTGTAATGGAATGCTGATTTCACAAATTAATAAGGAAGAAATGAGTAGACCAGAGAAATGAAAAGAGGAATTTTTAAAGAAGAATTCAATAGATTTTTCTTTCATAACGCCACCATTTGCATACATGGTTGTTATAGCCATCGTAAAGGTAGTGGCCCATCTCTAATTACAAGGAGGTAATAGAAATAAGCCAGCTGGCCATTGTTTAACTGGTTCTTTCCCACACTCATAACAACTGATCACAACTCTTACAGATTCTCTCCCGCTCTCATAACAACAAAACTAATCACAACTCTTTGACTTTTTTAGCGCCTTTTATGCCGCTGCTTCCTTCATCAACTCTTTCTTTCTATTGCTACCATCATCTGATGTTATCATCACATTACCGTCCCTTTGAGAGGATCCTTATACCCAAAGATCGAAGGATGGAAATTGGGATTGCAGGATTGAGAAATCCTCCCACGTGGCGTTTTCAGGACTTAAGTTTAACCATTGTACTAACAGTTATGTAAGAGCCTTGTTGTTTCTCTGGACAATCCCTTTATCAATCACCATAGTTGGATAAACTAATAGCTGTCCATCATCACCTACCTCAGGGGGTCAATGCTTGGTACCATTGTAAAGCCAGTTTTTTTTCTTTAAAAGACTAACATGGAACACAGGGTGTAGTCTGGAAGTAGGAGGTAGTTGCGATTTGTAAGCCGCATTTCCAACTTTTGCAGTTATAGGGTAGGGTCCATAGTATTTTGAGACGAGCTTTAAATTTTTTCTTAAGGCTAAAGAAGTCTGCCTGTATGGTTGGAGCTTCAAATAAACTTCATTACCAACCTCGAACTCCCTTTCAGTTCTATTCTTATCAGCATAAAACTTCATCTTATTTTGTCTAATTGGTCAATTAGCTGTTTACTCAACTCTTCTCTGTATTTGAGAAATTCTTCAACACTTGAAACCTTAGCCTTGTTATTGGCATCACAAGAAAATCTAGGGGGTGGGTAGCTATATAATGCCTGAAAGGGTGTCATCTTTAAGGTAGTGCGGTAACTAGTGTTATACCACCACTCAGCCAAAGGAAACCACTGTGACCATACTTATGGTTTAAAAAAACACATACACCTTAGATATTGCTCTAGCCATTGATTTAATCTCTCAACTGTCCGTCAGATTCAGGATGGTTTGCTGAGCTGAGTTGAGTGTTCAAGCCTAATAATTTCATCAATTCCTGCCACTCTGAGCTGCTAAAAATTTTATCTCTATCCGATATAATAGCTCTGGGAGTACCGTGGAGTTTGTGAACCTAGTTCAAATAGAGCTTGGCCACATTTAAAGTACTGTAGGGTGAGAAAGAGGCGAGAAGTGCGCATACTTTGTAAGCTTATCAATAACGACTAGATGTTGAGCTGAGTTCAGTGTTCGAGCCTAATAATTTCATCAATTCTCTGGGAGTACCATGGAGTTTGTGAACCTGGTTCAAATAGAGCTTGGCCACATCTAAAGTAGTGTAGGGTGAGACAGAGGCGAGAAGTGTACATACTTTGTAAACTTATCAATAACGACTAGAATGCAATCGAATTTCTGTGACTGAGGTAATCCTACTATAAAGTCCATAGTGCCCACGTCCCAAATTTGTTGTGGAATAGGGATAGGTTGAAGTAGACCTGGTTAGGCAACACGTTTATCCTTGTTTCGTTGACAAATCTCATATTGTTGGCCATTGTTCTGCACTGCCTTCGTTATCTTAGGCTAGTAAAAGTAGAGCTTAATTCTATAATAAGTGGCCCGTATTTCAGAGTGTCCACCTTGTGGGGAATCATGCAGCAATTGTAACACCTAAGCTGTTAAATTTTCTTAACTTCTTAAATAAACCCTGCCTTTGAATCTTAGGATGCCATTAGCAAATGAATACTGATGATCATCAATAGGATTAACAGCAAGGGCTGTAATATTCTCTTTAGCAAATTCATCTCCCTCACAACTATTCTCAATCTTAGTCACCCATTTAGCAACAATAGTGGTTGAACTAAAGCTTACAATCTTCCTTCTTCCTCGTGCTGTCTGGATAAAGCGTCAACCACTATGTTCATTCTTTCTCTTTTGTATTAAATAGAATAGTTCAGTCCTAACAGTTTGGTTAACCCTTTTTTTCTGGATTGTTGTGGTCAACTTCTGCTCAAATAAATACTTCAAGGCCTCATGATCTGTTTTAATAATAAAGGTTCCTCCTTCCAAATAGTGCCTCCATTTTGTAACAGCCATTAAAATGGCTAAATATTCTTTTTCGTATATGAACAAGTCAGCATGCCTTGGTCTTAAGACTTTACTCAAGTAAGCCACAAGTTTTCCATCTTGAGAAAGGACTGCCCCTATACCAGTGGAACATGCATCTGTCTCCAAGCAAAATGGTTTTGAAAAATCAGGCAACGCTAGGACCGGAGCAGTGCTCATGGCTTCCTTAAGTTCATGAAAGGCTGTTGTTGGTTGTGGAGTCCAATGAAAGCCGTATTTCTTAAGCATTTTTGTCAAAGGCTTACTTATCAACCCATACCCCTTAATAAACTTTCTATAGTATCCAGTGAACCCCAGAAAACCTCTCAAAGACTTCAAACCTTTTGGTACTGGCCAATTCCTCATCGCTTCCACTTTGGTAGGATCTGTGGCCACACCTTGATCGGAGATGATATGTCCTAGATTCTCGACCTATTTTTGTCCAAAAAAAAAAACATTTGTTTCTTTTTACAAACAATTGGTTGAGTCTCAATAATTCAAATACAGTTTGCAAATGTAAAAAACTAGTACAAACTTTCTTAAATGAGAAGAGAAAACCTCATTGATCGAGGACCAGAATGTTGCTAGGGCGTTGGTCAATCCGAATACCATCACCTTGAACTTATAGGGTCCATGGTGAGTTCTAAAGGCTATTTTTGGTATATCTTTAGGCTTGACTCTAATCTACTAATAGCCAGACCTCAAATTGATCGTGGAAAAATATTAGCACCTTTGAGCTCATCCAACAAATCTTCAACGACTGGGATTGGAAATTTGTCCTTGATGGTCATAACATTCAATTGTTAGTAGTCAATACACAATCTCCAAGATCCATCATTCTTTTTTACTAACAACCATGGAGAGGCACATTGGCTTTTACTGGCTTGGATAACGGAGGAAGCTAACATGTTTGCAATTTGTTTCTTTACTTCAGCCTTTTGGTGGTGAGAAAATCGATAAAGTCTGAGGTTGACAGGTTGGGATCCCACTTTAAGAGGTACGCAGTGGTAATGTGATCTCATAGGAGGTAGGCCAGCTGGTTTTTCAAAAATATCAGTATGCAATAAGTAATTCCTACAATTGTATGGGAGTGTTGTCCTCTGCACAGTTCACACTAATCATGTAAAGTTCTCCATCAACTCTGGATCTTTGCCCACCATTTTCTGTAATTTGTCAACGGAAATAAGTTTAATATTTGTTTGACTCGGTTTTCCTTTAAAAGTAATCTGTTGACCATCCTTTTGGAAAGTAATGGATAACTTATTAGAGTCACATATTAAGTGACTGAACTTTCTCATCCAATCTACTCCTAAAACATGTCACTACCTCGTAATACTCTCAAATCATGAGAGAAGGCATGTCCCTGCATCATCCAATTCAGCTCCTTACATTTGGCAGTGCTATAAAGCTTATCCTCATTTGCATCATTAATGGAGGGAGGGTTAGTTTGCTCGACTTGTACTCCATTCTTCGCCCATTTAGGAGTTACAAAACTATAGGTGCTGCCATTGTCAATGAAAATGTTAAGTGGCTTGCCCTTAATAATGCCTTCAATTAGGATTGTACTATGTCCAACACTTACAGTAATAGCATTTACAGAAATCTGTAGCCCTTTAGGGTCCTCTTGCTCGCCATTCACATCTTGCTCTTCATCAGCATCCTAATTGTCGCTGCTTTCATTTTCAATCAGTTCACCAGCCATAATGGCATTAAATTGCTAGCCTTACAAACATGGCCTGGTGTAAACTTATCCCCACATTTGAAGCATAATTTTCGTACTCTTCTGTGTTCGAGTAGCTGTCTGTTAGGCGTGGTCAGGGGAGGTAGAGTTGTTTTTCGTGTTTGGTTTGTGTAGGTGTTTGTAGGTTTTGGGTATGGTCCCATGTTTGGTGTAAACAGGGGTTTGAGGGTCTGTTTATGCCTCTTGCTTCATAATCAATAGATAGCTCGTGTAGCTTAGCTTGCCTGTAAGCTGCAGTGAGGCTGCTAGGATTATTATCCTTAACTTTAGGTTTGATTTCTTCTTTGAGTTCACTGCTGAAGCTAGAAATGAAATATCCCTCAATCAAATAGGGATCATATTGTAGCATGTAGGGTCGAAGCTCCTTGAACCTCTCTTGGTAATCTTCCACTGTTAACTTTTGAGTGAGCGTGTCGAACTCTTCTATCGCATTAGAACAGGTTCTGTTCTGGCACAAATCATAAGTAAACTTTTGCCAAATCACCTTCTCTTTCTGCATGAGGTATCCATGAACCATATCGAACCATACCTCTGCTTTCCCAGTCAAGTACATAGCAGCGACTTATAATTTCTGATGGTCTGAGATAGAGAAAATAGCAAAATATTTCTGGCATTTTCAAGCCAGCCTTTAGGGTTATTTCCTTTAAAATAAGGCATCTCAATCTTTGGACTTGAGGCAAATGCATTCATGGTAATAGGTGAGTTTAGTGCATTTATAATCAGTGGATAACGACAAGAATCAAGCTGATTTCTATTTAAAATCCCAGGCTTATGAGTTTTGCAAGTGTATTTTCCTTGGTCATCAATAACAGTTACTTTAACAAGAGCCTTACCTTCTTTTCTTGGTTGAGAAGTTGACATAGATTGAGTGTTGCTGGGTCCCTTTACGTCAGATTGATTCTGTGTGAACTTTTTTGGATTTAGCAGCTCAAAACCTGAGTGATATAGCTCTGGTTTTCTTCCAGCTTGGCTTGGTTCTCATCCAGTTTAGCTTCAATAATCTTCTTTTGTTCCTCCCACCACTTAGGAATGGTGGAGCTTGCAGACTGTAACTTTTCTATCTAGGTTTGTAAGGTTTGGAGTTGGTCATAGATAGTGTTTCGGGTTCCTTCTGCCATAGCTTTGCTTTTCTTATAACAACAAAACTAATCACAACTCCTACAGATTCTATCCCACTCTCGTAACAACAAAACTAATCACAACTCTTTGACTTTTCCAACGCCTTTCATGCTGCTGCTTCCTTCATCAACTCTTTCTTTCTATTGCTACCATCATCGATGTTATTATCACATAACATTCCTGGTTACTACAGTATCGAGAGCATTAAGAAATGGCAATTACTCTTGAAGTGTAATGGATATAAGTTTTAACATAGGTGAAATTGTGAATGGAAAAAGATGAGATGGAATGATACCAAATGGGGACCTGAAGGTTGATGAGATATTTCCAGTTACGTTGTAATGGTTTTAAGTTGGGAGATTTTTATTTGCACCGATTTTTCTCTCCACACCCAAATTTTATTTAGAACTCAAATTCAAAACTTAAAGTTACAGTTTTACTCATTACAGTTATTTTTTCATTTTTTTCCTTTAAACATCCCTCACACTCTCTTTTTTTTTTTTTTTTTTTTTGGCTATTCCGTCTTTTTAAATTCACACTCTTCAAACTTTTCAAACCCTAAACCAAATTTTATCTTAAAAATTTCAATCCAAACCCTAAAATTACAATCTTATTTAGAATAAAATCACAACCTTATTCTGAATATTTGGATTGAATTGGCAAATTAAGATAAGATTGAAGTATATTTTTTCTTATTTTGAATATATTGTTAAATTTGTGTCAATGTTGCAAAATATTATTCTTGGTTTATAGTTATATGGAAATGCACATAAGAAATTTTAAAAACTTTTCAAACATTTATATGTGTAAAACAAAAAAATTGCATATATGCATATTTTAAAAAATTCAAAAACCTTTTAAAAATGCATATTCAAAAAATCTAAGTATTTTTGAAAAGCTTTTAAACTTTTCGAAAAGCATACTTGAAAAGTCTTTGAACTTTTCAAATATATATTTTTAGAAGCACTATCAATTAAGAATAAGTTGATTTTTTTTGAGAGATAAAAAAAATAATTTCAAAAAACTAATTAAATAATTTTATTTAAAAGTATTTTATAATAAAAAAATGTTGTATAAAGCAAATTTAAGGTGCAAATAGAAGCTCATTTCAAATTATTTTATCTCTTTTGCCCTTTTAACTTAAATTACTATTTTATCTTTAATTAAAGAAATTCTTTTCCTTTCAATTTCCATCTTTTTAACCACCGACAATTCCTTTAGCACTAGCGCTGGTTTTATAGCCATATTTGGTACTAATCTCCATCAGGACAGGATGGCCTTATCTTGTTTGTAGATTTGGTCTTTTTTGCTTGGATTTGGTCTCGTGGGCTCCGATTCGGCTTTCAAAGGTTATTTGCGAGCTGAGTTTTCTGTTCTTTTTATTGCCATTTTCTCTCTCCCTCAAACTAATTTAAAAAAAAAGTTAAATTTATCACTATATAGATTAAAAATTTTATGATCATATGTGGTATATGAGATGATGGATAGAATATGATGATAATTATTATATAATTTTTTGTTTATATCTAAGGAAATAGATAGAATAGAAAATATAATTAATCATACTTTTGACTTAAAATGATTCAATTCTCTAAAAGTGAAGAAAATTATTTTTAATTTATAAAATTAAATTTATATATTTTATTATATATTTAAGAATTATATCAATAATTTAAATTGTATAAACTTTTATGAATGATAATTTTAATCAATAAATGAAATTATCTTATTCTAATTCTTACACACATCAAGCACAATATGTTATATAAACTTTTATGAATGATAATTTTGATCAATAAATAAAATTATCTTATTTTAATCATTGCATACATTAAACACAAGATATGATGACATTATTTAATCTAATATTATTCATAATATCATCTTATCATATCATAATCTTATACATCAAACACACCATATATTTACTAATTTGTTTTTTATAAAATTGAATATCTTACTTTTTTTTTTTTATGTAATTTTAGTCATCTGTAGATGAAAATAAAACATTTCATCTAAACTAAAAACTATTTAGTTAAAATTCTTCTTTTTTTTTTAATTTTTATTGTATGAAAATAAAAAATTATTTTATTTTAAATTACAACTCAAAACAACACTTATAATTAAATTTTTATTAAAAATACCAACAATGTCATTGCACTTATGAACCATCCATCAAGAAATCATCTAAACTACACTCTTGCAAAGCAGTGCTAATGTTACTTTTTCCATCTGAATCATTTAAGAGAGTTTCTGCTTTTTATATAAACATTAATGTTGTTAGGTACATTAAGTTTGGTGGATGATGAAACCACTCCAAAAGAGCTAGTGTTGAGTGTATAAAAATGGTGTACTTAAGTTGAGAGGTTCGGAGTTTTGGAGTCAAAATTATTGAAAGCTCTGAAACATTGGCTTGGTGTTGTAAAGAACGCAAATGCAAAATTGAAAAGATTGCAAAACAGAATTGACTTTCATGCAGGATTAAGGAAAATGAATGATTCTATCATTAGGCATTGCCATAGCTTTGATACTACTGTTAGGCCAAAAAGTCTCAATCTAATCATATCAACAAGAGCAAAATCAAATAATTAAATAATCACACAAGAGACAATAATTTAATGTGATTTGGTCCAAATGACCTATGTTCATGGATGAGAAAAAAGATCCACTAGTTGTAGATAATTACAAACATATAATCAAATCATCAACCTCACTCAATAATCAATACTTATAAGACACTCTCAATCTCTTCTAGTCTTATGAAATGTTCTCAATCCAAACAAACATATACCCTTATGCACCCATACACCATACCTATATGGACCCTCTTAGTTTCTTTTAGTCCACTCACATGCATCATACTTATGTGGACTATCTCATTCTCCATTAGTCCACTCAAACATACACACTCATAAGGACGTTAATCTTCTTTAGTCTTATGAGGTGTTTATCCTATAAAACTTTATAACTCTTTTACATCTTTTTTTCATACCTAATTTTATAGAGACTTTACCTTTTTATAAGCATAAAAACTTGACTATTAAGAATCTCTTTCCTTTTAGAATTTTTTTTTGCAAGTTTTCTTGTCCATCAAGTAATATCTAACTAATTTCAAACAAATCACTTATGAAATTTGAGTCACTATTCCTAACAATCTTTACCTTGACTCAAAATTTATCAGATCATCTGTCTTCATGCTAGACATACTTGGCTTCACTTGTAATGAAAATCTCACAATCATATTTTCTTATATGTTTTCACGTTTCACGCAAATCAATTTTTAAAACACGAACTCAAACTTTTTTTTTAGTCAAGCTCTTCTGGACTTGCCTCTTCTCATGGCTCAAATCATGCGCTAATACCACTTATTAGGGATCACCACAGCTTTGATACCATTTTTAAGCTAAAAGGCCCTAATCTAATTACATCAGTAAAAGTAAAATCAAATAATTAAATAATCACACAAGAGATAACAATTTAACATAGTTCGATCCAATCAACTTATGTCTATGGATGAGAAAAAAGATTCACTAGTTGTATAGAATTACCAATATATAATCAACTCACTCAACAACCAAGACTCATAAGACACTCCCAAACTCTTCTAGTTCTATAGAGTTTTCTTAACCCAAACAAATACATACCCTTGTGCACCCATACACTATACTTATATGAATTCTCTTAGTCTTATCTAATCCATTCATATGTACCATACTTATGTGGACTATCTCATTCTCCTCTAGTCCACTTAAACATACACACCCATAAGGACGTTAATCTCCTCTAGTCTTATAGGGTATCTATACTATAAAATCCTACAACTATGTTACATTTTTTTTCTCATACTTAACCTTATAAAGACTTTACCTATTTATAAATATATAAACTTATTAAGAATTCTTTGCCTTTTAAAATTCTTTTTTTACAAGTCAAATATGCCTATTAAGAATCTTTTTTCTTTTAAAATTTTTCTTTTGTAAGTTTTCTTATCCATTAAGCAATATCTAACCAATTTAAAACAAATTTCTTATGGGATTTGAGTCATTATTTTCAACATCCACTACTTCTACTATTTAGTTTTAGGTTTATTCCTGTTCATACAAAATAGCCCTTCCCTTTTTTTTCTTTTTTGGGAAATATTAGCAACTTTGATGCATAAATCAGAATTTTTTTTTTCAGTTCAATGAATATAATGATATTATAGCATTTAGTTGAAAGTTTGATATGCGTATAGTAACATTGGCATTATTAGTATTTTAAGAACAAAATTAATTATTTTATTTTTTAAATTTTAATTTAATTTATTTTAAATTTGAAACAAAGTAATTTTATTTTTTATACAATAAAAATTAAAAAAATAATTAAAATTTTGAACAAAATATTTTTTAGTTTAGATGGAATATTATATTTTCATTATAATGAGTAGAATTGCATAAAAAATAGTAAAAAAGTAAAATTATATAAAAAAAATTAGTGATAAATATGTAACTCTAATATAATATAATGGTAAATTTGATATTTTTTCTAAAAAATAAAATTTAAATTAACTTTTAACGTTTTATAATAAAAGGCAAAATGATGAAAAAAATAAAGATAAGACAAATAATTTAAAATCATTACACTTTAGAAGAAATTATCTAAATCATTACATGCACAATTGTTATAACGTATAGATCCGTGGACCTACTACTATACATGAATCAAATGAGTTGCCACAAATATTTTTTGTTTAGGTTTGATTGGCCACCTGATCGAATCTGTCCTATTTACAGAGGAGTCATAAATTGACTTAGGTATCTTTAAATAGTAGATTCTGATCCACGAAACTAGATTTTAGGCTAGAGAGTATGGTTACGTGTAAGGAGGTTATAACTCTCCCACAGTGCCTATCAAAATATGATACCAGTTTGATTTCAAATTATTCAAGCCTTAAAAATGCTTATAATTTACCAAAATATTTAATATTGAAAACTAATCTTAAAATTACTCAAATAATTTGGTAGCGATTTAAGATAATTTTCTCATATCAAGAGTATTTATAGAGACTAGTGTCCTACCCTAAAGAGGCTCTGTCATCCGATTTATTAAAGTATTTTTCTCAAGAAAATAATTAATAAAGTCCTCTAATAGTTTGGTAGAATTTAATTTGATGCAGATTCCCTAATAGTTTAGTGAGATTTTATTGTAAAAATATTTATGAAATTTTATTTTTTAAAAAAATTCATTAAATCTTCCAATTAAATCTTCCAATAGTTTGGTAAGATTTAATTTAAGATGCAATCCTCCAATAATTTGGTAGGATAAAATACAAAATTTTTTTAAAAAAATTATTTTTCTTTTGAAAATTGATTTATGAAATTCTCTAATAGTTTGGTAAATTCCATAAAGTTTAAATTCATGAAAAATCTTCTAATAGTTTGGTAGGATTCATGAATTTATTTGAAAAGAGTTTTTTCATTTTTTTATATTGTTTTACAAAAATAAAATAATAGAAGGAATTTCTAAAATATTTAATGAATAATAAATTACTCAATAAAAAAAATAGTAAAATAAAATAAATAATAAAAAACTAAAACTAAAATATAAAATATAAAACTTAAAATATAAAATGATAAAAAAATAAAATAGAAAAAAGGAAAACCTGTGATTGGTTGGATTGAACACGCGAGTCGCGTACGGGTCAATGGGTTGACATGTGAATCCTAGGTTGGATGAAATGGTGTCGCGTTGGGATGCTATAAAAGGGCCAAGGTTCATTTTTTTCCTCAAATAATCCTGATCCTTTCTCTTTTTAACCGACATTTTCTCTGCTTTCTCTCTAAAACAACCTAATAACATTCAATTGAAAATTGGGCAACTAGCTGGTTTTTGGAAAATTTCATCAAAATTCCATAAAAAAACTCAAAGTTCGTAAAAAAAGTCAATGAAAAATTCAAACCTTCAAACCTTCAAACCCAGTTTTCTAGAAATTCCTCAAAAATTTTTAGATTTTTCCAAAAATTCAAGCTTTAGTCCCAAAACTTTGAATCAAATCCCAACATTTCAAACCTAGACTAGAAACTTCGAACTAAACCCAGAATTTGTAAATCCAGAACCTTCAAACCTAGAAATTTTTTCCAAAATTTAACATAGAGTTTTTCCCCCCCAAAATCAACCATGTCTTGTTATGCAATATTTCATCCAATTTATAATTAGTCCTTAGTAGAAATTTTAGGGTTCAAATAGAACCAATCCATGCCTGAATCTTGGGATTGCATTCTACCATAACAGAATCAACCCAAGCCTGAATCCTGAAATTTGATCCTATTTAATGTGATTTTAGGCCTAGATTTTGCAAATTTGTCTGAGTTAAATCCTAATTTCATGTAGAATTGAAATCCCCTTATTTGACAGATTCAATTTCCTTATTCAATCATTGATTAAGAAAAAGATAAAAATAAATAATAATAATAGTAATAGTAATAGTAATAGTAATAGTAATAGTAATAATAATAATAATAATAATAATAAATATCAATTGACCTTGGGCACAGATGGGTGTCTATAACTACCTTTTTTGCACATCCTTATAAGACAAGGATGATGCAAAAATTTAGACATCCACTGTGTTTCAGCTTAAAAATAAGAGTCAAATCAATAAGCAAAAATGACCAGAACTAAACTGCAAGTTAGAAAAATGACTTGGACCGAGCCTAGAGCAAATGATCGAGATTGAATTGTAAGTCTAAAAAATGATCTGGACTGAGCCCATATTGAATGATCGAGATTTAACCATAAGTTTGAAAAATTGACTTGGATCGAGTTGAGGTTAAACAATAAGGATTAAACTGTGGTCTGAAAAATGATATGGACTTAGTCAAGATCGAATGACTCGGATTGAATTGTAAGTCTAGAAATCGACTTAGACTGAGTCAAGGTCGAATGACCGATATTGAACTATAAATCTAGAAAACGATATGAATCAAGCTGAGATCGAATGACTGAGATTGAATCACAAGTCTAAAAAATTAACCTAGACAGAGTCGAGGTCAAAGATGGGTGATCGTGGTCGAACCATGGTCAGAAAGATGATCTGAACAAAGTTGAGATCAAAATGAGTTGTCGAGATCAAACCGCGAGTCAGATAAATGACCTGAATTGAGTATAGATCAAAATAAGTGATAATGCAATGGCGTACATGCATGCCTTATCTAGGATGCAAATGAAATCTTAATTGTGGTACTAAGGTTCCGACAGCTTTCTTCTGCGTTTTTATTTTTGTATATTTCTCGTATGGAGATTACAAATCATTTTTTGTTACTTAAGATAAGCACTTATCTTTGTCCTAAGTGAAGCTTTTAAAATCAATAACTTTATCACACTTTGAGAATTTAATCTTTAAAGTCCCTTTTAGTTCATTCAAAGTAATATACAATCTCTTATGACATTACTTAATTATTAATCATCATCCTAATTTCAAAATATGAGATGCGAATTATGCATTTCTTCTATTCATGGGAAAGCATAAAAAAAGAAAGGTAAATATTGAAAGTGGAATATAAATAAGATGAAATGAATATCATTTATTTGGAGAATGAGAGAAATGCAAATGGTGGCAAAGGAACAAAATAAAAGTGTATAGTGATGGCTATTTTGGATAGCAATACCCTAAGATAAATAATTAGATAATCATGACAACAAACTTTAGATTTCTTCAAAAACTCAACCATATAATGCCCCAACACTTTAGAGCTCTTTGAAATTCATTGACTTTGGTATGTCTCTCAAGTGATGCCATATCCTCTTTATCCAAGTCGCCTTTACAGGTTTTCAACTTAGATAACCTTCATTTAGTTCAAGTGGCCCTTCTGGGTTTTTAACTTGAACTCTCATTTTATTTTATTTTTTTTTGTGGCCTAAGCCACCCATTCAGGTTTTCAATTTAAACCCTTTTTTGTGTAGCTTAAGCTACTTTTTTGGGTTTTCAACCTAAACCTTTTTTTAAGCAAAGTATTTCTTCACGATATCAGAATTTATGAGATTCAAAAGGTCATCTCCATCCATCTTTGACAGAATTAGGGCTTTTCCTGAAAAGCTTTTTTTCACATTATATGGTCATTCCTAATTTGGTGTTTATTTTCCCTTATCATCATGTTAATTCAAGAGAATTTTTTTAACACCAACTCTCTTTCTCAAAATTGATGAGGTCAGACTTTTTTATCATGAGCTCTCATCATTCTTTTTTGGTACAATTGACCATGATAGAATGCTGTTAATCTCTTTTCTTCAATGAGATTCAATTGCTCATAGCATTTTTGGATCTATTCAACTTATTCTAACATTTTTTTTAGAACTCTTAAAGATGGATCTCTACTTCTACTGATGATACGACTTTCATCTTTTAAACCAAGAAAAATGGAGTTACCATAGTAGAGGTGATAACTGATGTTCGGTAGGCATGCAAAGCAAAATGCAATTTCTCATGCCAATCTTGATATGTTTTAGTCATTTTTACAAAATTCTTTTGACATTCTTATTAGCAGCCTCTACAACTTCATTCATTTTTAGGCGATATGGAGCTGAATTATGATGCTTAATTTTAAATTGAGCACATACTTCTTGCATCATCTTGCTATTTAAGTTCTTTGCATTATCTAAGATTATCCTTTTCAGAAACCTATATCTATAAATTATCTCTCTCTTAATAAACATGTAAACTACTGATCAAGTTACAATTGTGAATGAGGCTATTTCATCCTATTTAGTGAAGTAATTAATCATCACAAAAATGAATCTATTCTCATTTGATGCCTTTGGAGTGATAGGACCAATGACATCAATTTTTCATATAGAAAATGGCTAAAGTGGTACCATAACATGTAAAGTAGTGGGCGGAGCATGAATCTTGTCCACATAAATCTAGCATTTGTGACACTTTCAAGTATAATCAATACAATCATTTTTCATTGTTAACCAATAATATCTAGCTTTCATAATCCGTCTTGCCGTCATATGTCCATTTGTATGTGCTTTATATATGCCATCATGGACCTTCCCAATGATTTTTTTAGCTTTAGAGGCACCTATACAGCATAATAAGGCTTGATCTCTGCTTCTCTTATACAAAGCCTCCCTATTTACGAAGAATTCCATAGCTAATCTCATCAGGATTTTTTATCATTCTCTGTTGCTTGATATGGGTACTACTAATCCTTAATATTGTAATACCATAGATTTTCATCTTTTTCCTCTTCCAAGCTAGCACAATACACCAGCATATCTCTAACATCTAACTTGATGGGCTAAATTTTAGTAGTATTACCAATTTATACCATTACAGCTAAGATGGCTAAAGCATCTGTAATTTGATTTTCTTCACGAGGTAAATGTTTAAACTAGATTGTCTCAAACTGCTTGCATAACTCTAAGATGTATTTATGATATGGGATGAGTTTTGAGTCTCTTGTTTCCCATTTTTCCTTCAATTGATAGATAACCAAGGCTGAATCTTTGAATACCTTTAATGTTTTAATTTTTCTTGTCCAAAGTAGCATGCAATCCCATATCATAGCCCTTATATTTAGCCACATTATTAGTGCAATTGAAGTTCAATCTTGCTGTAATAAGGTAGCAATATCTTGTTGGAGATATTAGAATTACTCCAATCCCATGCCCCATGGCAATAGCAGCCCCATCAACATACATTCTCTATAACTTTTCATCATCATTTTCTTTTTCTAGTTCTAAGATGGCCATTAAGTCTTCATCTGAAAAATAAAGTTTTATGGGTTCATAATCTTCAACGGGCCGATCCATGAGAAATTTGACAATAGCACTTCCTTTTATTATCTTTTAGCTCACATAAACTATGTTATATTCTGATAGCATTATTGGCCATCTTACGATTCTTCTTGATAATGATGGCTTCTTGAAGATCCTCTTGATTGGGTCTAATTTAGCTATAAACCAAGTTGTGTGGTAAAGCATATACTGCTTGAGTCTTTTAGTCATCCAAGCCAAGGCACAACACATATTCTCTAATGATAAATACTTGGACTCGTACTCTATAAACTTCTTACTCAAGTAGTAAATAGCTTTTTTTTTTACCAGATTCATCTTATTGTTCCAACATATATCCTATCGACTTCTCGTGCACCACTATGTATAGAATCAGTGGTTTTTCCAAAGTAGATGTGCTAATAGTGAAAATTTTGACAGATATTGCTTAACCTTATCAAAAGCCTCTTGGCATTCTTCATTCCATTCACTAGGATTGTTCTTTTAGAGGAGTTTAAAGATGAGATCGCATTTGAAAGTAAGTTGAGAAATGAATTAAGAGATGTAGTTTAATCTGGCTAAGAAACTTTGGATTTTTTTTAGTGTACTTGGTGGGGATAAATGCTGAATGGCCTGAATTTTGTTTAGGTCAACTTCTATTCCCCTTTCACTAATTACAAAACCTAATAGTTTCACCAACTTGGCTTTAAATGTACATTTGGATGGATTCAACTTGAGCTAAAATTTCTTTAACCTTTTAAACAATTTTATGAGGTTAGCTACATGGTCCTCTTCTTTTTGAGATTTTGTGATCATATCATCTACAAACACCTTAATCTCTTTATGCATCATATTATGGAAGAGTGTCACCATAATTTTTTGATAGATTGCCTCAACATTTTTCAATATAAAAGGCATAAACTTATAACAAAAGGTTCCTCACATAATTATGAATATAGTTTTTTTTCATATCATCTTGGGCCATTTTTATTTGAATAAAGTTAGAGAATCTATCCATAAAAGAGAAAATTGCATGCCGGGCCATATTGTCCACCAATATATCAATATGAGGCAGAAAAAAATTATCTTTCAAGCTAACCCTGATAGTTCATGCACATTCATCCTGTTCCATCTTTTTTAGGAATAGATACTATATTAGCCACCAATTTAGGATATTTTATCACTTGCAGAAAGCCTACATCGAATTACATTTTTACCTCATCTTTAATTTTTAACAACATCTCCAGTTTCATTCTTATCAATTTTTGTTAGATTGGATTACATTTAGGTTTTAGGGGTAGCATATGTTCCACTATTTCAGTGTTGAGCCCATGCGTATCATAATAGGACCAAATAAACACATTTACAAATTCTTAAAGCAGATTCTCTAATCATTGTCTATTAACTGTTAGGAGTGAGGTATCAACCTTAATTTTTTTTTTTTGTTTTTGGCATCACCTAAATTGATCATCTTAATAACTTCTTAATGAGGCTCAATAAATTTATTTTTCTACTCAATTAATCTCATTAAATTTGAAGGCAAAGTGTATTTTTCAAAGTCCTCTTCAGTGTCGAGTTCATTAGTATTAATTGAGTTTTCAAAAATAAATCCCTAATCGTTGTCATGATTATATTCATATTCATTTGGAAACATAAAATTAAGTGAAATAGGAAATATTGGCATAATGTTTTGATGGGAAAATGGATTGAATAGAAGAAAATGGATAAAATGCATGCTTTTATCTTTTATTGAAATAATGAAAAATAAAAAGCCCAAACATAAAAGATCATTCTAATGCTTTTAGGTGTAAGCAATTGGGAATTGTAATTACATTAAAAGAAAATTAGAGATGACAGTCATCGGGATGACACTTCAATTTTTCAATTGAAAGTTTGGTGGGCATGGGTAAACTAACATTTCTTCTTTTTGGCTGTCCTCGCCTACCATATGGATAGACAACTCAGTGAAAGCTTTTTCCCACCTTGGTTATTTTTTGATATTCTCTTCAGCTCTCGGGTACATATATCCTCTAAGAATAAATATTTTATTCAAATGGGGGACAACCATTGGCCTATTTCTTGACCTCATCCTATTATCTCGTATTTTTTCTATTTCACAACCTAGACCCAATCTTCTGCTGTTGTCTTCAATCATTGGTGGTTATTTTATTCCTTGTAAACTTTTGCCTAAACCAATTCTAATATTTCAACCCTTATTAATCATCTAATTGATCATAATTTGTTAAGCTTAAGTCTTTCGCCTACTGTGCTGACAGGTTTAAAAGCTCAATAAGAGTATTCCAATGACTCTCCTATAGCTTTTACATATAGAGCATATATAGGCTGAGTTACTAGTAAATCTTCTTCTCCAGCCATAATCACCAATTGACCTTTCATATTAAATTTGATCTTTGATGTAATGAAGAAGGAACGACACCTGTCATGTGAATCCATGGTCTTCCTAATAAGTAGCTATAAGATAAAAAAAATCCATAACCAGAAAGTATATATTAAAAGTACATGATCCAATTTGCATGGGTAACTCAATGTCTCATAATACTTTTCATCTAGTCCCATCAAATGCTTAAACCAACATATGATTGCTTTGGATGTGGGACAAATCAAAGAGCAATCTGGTTAAAGTAGACATAGGTGTGACATTGATAGCGAAACCATTATTAATAAGGACTTTGGCTATTATGTGGCTTTTACATTTAACAATGATATGCAATGCCTTGGTACTTTTTTTACCCTCGGATGGAATCTCATCATCTTTGAAGGATATGTGATGTGGTACCACTAAATTCCTTGCCAAGTGGCTCACATATTCCACAAATACATTATGTGCCACACAAGCTTGATTCAATGCCTTTAACAAGGCATTGCGATGTGGTTCTAAATTAAGTAACAGTGACAACAAAGAGATTATGGCTAGCATCTTGTTCATTTGCTTTATCGCATAATATTCATTATGCTTCACCAATTTTAAAAACTTGCAAGCTTTTTTTTTTTTGGCACAAACTTTGGGATGTCTTTATCTGGAATCAATTCTGGGTTAGTCTGTTTCTCTATCACCTTTATCTTTTTTTTTTCTTTCTCTAAAGTCTTTAAAGTATAACACCTTTCACTTTTGGTCATGCCACTTACATCGGTTATGTTGGCAGCCTCAGATTTTTGCACAACTTTTTTTAGCCTCTAGACTATTACCTCATAACCATACTTTTATGGTACAGCTTTATCATTTTTGTAAGGGAATGGACTTGGGACTTTGAAAATCATTGGTCTAAGGATAAATTTGTCTTTGGCTAACTTCGACTTTTCTTCACAATGTATGGTGATTGGCTTTAGTATCCTTGTCCGTAATGGTTACTTTAGTATTTTTCAAGGCTCCTGTCTCATCATACAACTATATCTGGTAAGAATTTATTAGTTTTTACACCTCATCATGAAATTGCTTGCATGTATCAATAGAGTGCCTCGGAGCCCCGCTGTGATACTTACATTTTTGATTCGATACACATATCTTATAATAGGTGTATAAGGCTGCTGGTTGTATCAATCCAATGTCGTATAGAGCTTCATATAGCTGATCGAATGACATTTTGATTTTTTTTATTCTTTTTTTCAGATGCTTTTTGTCCTCATTCAAGGTATTAACTGCATGATTGGGTAATGGGTTATCACTGACATTATGTGTTTTGTTTCTAGTGGTATCGAAGCTTATCAGCCATTTTTTAATTAGACTTTACATTTTATTTCAAAGAAGTGCAATTCTCAGTAAAATGGCTAGCCACCCTATAATGGTAGTCACAATGTGCAATGGAATCATACCATTTAGGATAAGAGGTTTAAGTTGTTTTATAGGGATAGGAGCAATCAAATGGTTCTTGTAAAGCTCTTGGTACAATTCAGTGTAGCTTATGGGAATAGGATCAAATGTAGGCTTTTCTCGATTCTGTGATTCCCACACACCACTGTTGGGGCAGTTAGATGAATAAGGGCCTTGTTATGGATGGATAAGAAGGTTATGTAGTGGAAGCATGACTTACAATAGGATGATATGTGAGATATATCGATTAAGGGTAGTTTTTGATTTACTGTTCCTCGAAACTCATAGCTAGAGCCTCACTTTCTTTCTTTTTAGGCACCCTTTTAGTAGTAGAGGACTCTTCCCCTTCCAGTTTGCCATTTTTATTTGCGTTTTCAATGATCTCATCCAAAATCACCAAATTAGTGAAATTTTTAATTGTGTTCCCTATCATCTTCTCATAGTATGGCAATTTTAGAGTGCTTCCAAATAGCATCATTATTTTTTTTCTCTGTTAATGAAGGTTATACTTGAATGGTGACATCCCACCATCTTTGGGCATACTCTTTGAAGGACACAGATGCTCTTTTCTTCATACCTTGCAATGAAAGGCGAATATGAGCTATATTTATGATGTAGCGATATTGGTTAATGAAAGATCGAGTCAAATCCTTTCATGATCTAATGTGAGTCCTATCCAACTGAACATACCATATTATAGCAGACTCCGTTATGCTATCTTAAAACACATATATGAGTAGTTTCTCGTTGTTGGCATATGATACCATTTTATGACAATACATTATGAGGTGTGTAATGAGACACCTAGTACTATCATACTTATCAAACTCTGGCATTTTGAATTTCGAGGGTTGTTGTAACATATCAGTCTGAAAACTCGATCGTTAGATGTAAAAATTTTAAAAATCATGAAAATATCGAGAGTTGCCACTAATCTTTTTTAGGGTGTGATTGGCCACCTAAAAATTTTAGCTTTTTAACAAAACAATAAAATGTGTCTAGAGTTTTGTTAAAAAGATGATTTTGGTGTACGAAAACAAGATTAAGTTCAGGAGTCGGTTACGTGTAGGGAAGGATTAACACCCCCACAACACCATAAATTTGGTACCATTTAATTATGCCCTATTTGTAATTTTAGATAAAAATAGTCTTCTATATGAAATTTAATCATAATTCCCTTTGTTTTGTGAGAAATAAAATTTGTTTTAAAAAGATCCTTTATTTAGGAATATTAAGAAAATCTTCAAATTAAAGAAATACCTTTAAAGTCTCTAACATAAAGGCAAACTTTAAGGATAGTTTTTCCATTTAAGATTTATTAACATTCCTTCTAAAAATAATAAAATAACATTTTTGTAAATGATAATTATTGATAACTTTCCAACATCTAGGTAGAGTACCAATCAATTATATTTCATGAAATGTTATTTTAATTTTATTTATTCAAAACTAAAATTTTTAATAAAACTTTTGGTGTAAAAAATAATATAATATAATTAATATTAAACATCTATAACTAAAGCAAACACATATATATGCATTACAATTGAAGACAATAATCTTAAAAAAACAAAACATATGCAAAATGACGATCAAATGTAAATTAAAGAATCGAGTATAAATATAACAAGGCCACCTAGACCTATCAACATCTAGGCAGAGTTTAAGTGCGAACTTTTATATTTAAAATCCCATCCTATTATCTTTTATTAATTTAACAAATTTATTTTAAGTAGTGAAAATGTATGAAAATTCTCAACGAAATAAAATATCATGAATACCCCAATATCTAGGTGGCATTTGGAAACATATTATTTCATAAATGGTTTTCATGCAAATCCTTAAAAATTTAAAATTTTAAGAAAACTTTTTATGTGGTAAAAAATGAAAATATAATAATATAATTAATATTAAACAACCATAACTAAAACAAACATATATGTATGCATTATAAATGAAGATATTAATTTAAAAATGAAACATATGCAAAATGATGATCAAGTGTGAATTCAAGAAAAATTGAGTTTTTAAATATAAAGAGACCACCCGAACTCTTCGGCATCTAGGTAGAGTTTTGTCATAATGGTTTTGGGACCGTCAGACGTAAAGAATTTTAAAATCGAGAAAAATAAAAGGAAAGTCGCCACCAATCTTTTTTAGGGTGTGATTGGTCACTCAAAAGTTTATCTTTTTAATAAAACTATAAATATGGGTTTAAAGTTTATCAAAAAGATAAATTTTGATCTATGAAAATCAAGTTGGGTCTGGGAGTCGGTTACGTGTGAGGAAGGATTAGCAACCCCATTACACCCATAAATTGGTACCATTTAATCATGCACTATTTTTGGTGTTAGATAAAATAGTTTTAATTTAAAATTTAATAATAATCCCTTTTTATCATTTTAAAAGAAAAAAATTAATTTTATCAAAATTTTTATTTAGAAGTATTGAGAAAATCTTAAGTTAAAGAATTATCTTAAAATTCTTCAATGTCTAGGCATAATTTAAAATAACTTTTTTCACTTAAGATTTAATACAATATCCCTTAAAATAAAAATAACACTCATTGCAAGAAATGATTATTTATAACTCTCCAACATCTAGGCAAAATACCAAAAATTATTTCCTTTGGAATATTATTTTATAATATCATAATTTTAAACGTAAGTAAATTGAAAAACATTTTTGTGGAAAAAAATATATGGTGGTATTATCAGATAGCAAGTAAAAATTAAGGACAATGAGATGCAAATGATTGCAAAAAATAACAAAATAAATGTGTTTGAGCTAATAGGTATTGCATATGATGATAAAATGCAAATTTAAAATTGAATTCTTGAATATAACGAGACGACCTTGACTCCCCAACATTTAGGTGGAGCTTAGGTGTGACTATTTAAGATCCTATTATATTATTATTCTTATTTATTTATTAAATATTAACCCCATTGTTAAAATGAATTAAGGACTCATGAGAAAAATTTAATGGAATAAAATTTCTTTAAATATCCCATCATCTAGACGGCATTCGAGAATAAATTACTTCACTTGAGATTTTCGCACGTATCTTTAAAACTTTGAAATGGTTTTGAATATAGATATGCGTCGAGGCTTTAAAGGTCGGGGTTTTAAGATTTTGGAGTTTTGGCCTTCTTTTCGTCGAAAACAACCCCGATCAACGTAGATCGAGGCTCAAAGTTTATGTTTCCCTTTTTTTTTTTTGTAAAACTAAAACTTATATATTTCTTTGATCTTTGTAGGTAGCTTGGCACTATTGTTCCTTGCCTAATCAACGAGGGCTGTGTCATTTTTTTTTTTTATGTTTATGGTATTTTTTGTTTTTTGGTTGGTGAAGGGTGTTTGTATGGGTGGAAGCTCGACACTGGGGTTTGTGAAGTGGTGTCTTGAACGGGCAAAGGCTATGGTTGAGGGGATGACTAGGCAAAGGTACAGTTGGGGTTGAGCTAGGGTTAGAGTTCAGTTTTTGGGTAACCAAGGCTTGTGGTTTGTGATTGTTAGGAGTCTCCAGGTATCTAAGAGTAGTATAGTGGCTAGATAGGGGCCAAGGTTGGGGTTTCTGGTGTATTCGAGAGCAATGTGTCTGCGTGAGGTTCTGGTGTGTCTGAGAGGAGAGAGCTGAAAGGGGAAGAAGCTGGGGCTTTAAGGATTGGGTGGACTAGGGTGGCTGCAGGGGTGGCTATAGGGTAAGCCGTAGGGGTGGTTGTAGGGTGGCGATAGGGTGGTGGCAGAAAGCTGTAAGGTGGCTGGTGAGGGGTCTACTGGAGGCAATTAAGATGGTTGGTTTGGTGGATAGGGGCTATAGGGGGTTGCGAGGTGGCAGCAGCGCTGTACGCTAACCGTCTACTTTCTGTTTTCTTTTTTTTTCTTTCTTTTTTCTTAATAATTAATTTTTTAAAAATATATTATTATTATTATTATTATTATTATTATTATTATTTTAACATAAAAGACTTGGATAAAATTTGGTGTCTACAGCTGCCCATCTTTGCACATTGCTGAGAATTAAGAATAGGACAAAGATAAAGATGCCAATTTTGCTCGGAAGCAAATCAATGATTTTTCATTTTTTTTAAATCCATAAGTTAAGTGATAAAAGAAATGACCAGGATGACATTACGAGTTAAAAAATAAAGAATCGATCGGGACAATACCGTAAGTCAAGAAATAGAGAATTGATCGAGACAACACTGTGAGTCAAAAAATAAAGAATCGATCGAAAAAACTACGTAAATTGAAATTATGCCCGAAGGTCTTAAAAATCATGCCCAGAGATCCTATATAATCGATCGGGATAACATTGCGAGTAAAAAAATAAAGAATGAATCGAGATAACATCACGAATCAAAATTACACCGAAGGTCTTACAGAATCGATTGAGATAATACCGCAAGTCAAAAAATAAAGAATCGATTGGGACAACACAGTGAATCAAAATTATGCCCGAAGGCTTTAAAAATCATGACCGAAGGTTTTATAGAATCGACCGAGACAACATTGCGAGTCAAAAAATAAAGAATCAATCGGGACAACATCGTCAATCGAAATTATGCTCGGAGGTCTTAAAAATCATGCTCGAAGGTCTTACAGAATGGATCGAAATAACACTACAAGTTGAAAAATAAAGAATCGATCAGGACAACACTACAAATCAAAATTATGCCCGGAAGCCTTAAAAATCATATCCGAAGGTCTTACAGAATCAATCGGGATAACATCGTAGTCAAAAAATAAAGAATTGATTGGGATAACATCGCGAGTCGAGAAGTATAGAAAATGATCGAGATAACACCGCAAGTTGAAAAATAAAGAATCAATCGGGATAACACCGTGAATCAAAATTATGCCCGGAGGTTTTAAAGATTATGCTTGGATGTCTTAGAAATCATGCCCGGAGGTTTTACAGATCTCAAAATTTTTGAATGCTCCTTTAATCAGAGGCCATAAAACTCTAAAATATTTAAAATTGAAAATGGCTTTCCCTCAATCAAAGTTGATAAATGCAATCATGGTAGAAAAGTCTATTCTCATCAGATGATGCTAATGGAAATGTCGATGTGAATACAAATGTTAATGCAAATGCAAGAATACGAAAGCTTGATGTAAATACATTTGACAATGACAATGTTTTTTTTATGTAAATGCTCATACTAGTACCTTTTCTTAGGATGCAGATGCCATGATGCAAATGCAAATTTTTCTTATAGTGCAAATGCAAATATCTTATACAAGTGCATATGCAAGTGATGCAAATGCAAATGTCCTTTTCATGATGCACATATAGGTGATGCAACTTTGAATATTTCTTTTTTTTTTTGTTTACAGGTCAAATGTCTTTCTCATAATGCAAGTAATACAAATGTAAGATCTTTCAAAAGGTTTTGCATCGTGAATTCTTTTTTATTCTGGATAGAACCTTAAAACTTTAAAACTCTTTTGAGGCAAGATAAATTGTGCTTAAATTTTATTAAGAGGTAGCTAAACTGGGCTTAAAACTTCATTTGGGGCTAGATAAACTGGGCTTAAGATTTCTTTAAAAGCTAACTAAACTGGGCTTAAATTTTGCTTAAAGGTCAGCTAAACTGGGCTTAAAACTTCATTAATAGCCAGATAAACTGGGCTTAAAGAATGAAGGCCAAATAAAATAGGCTAAAGATTTTCTTGGGTCCAATTAAACTAGGCTTAAAACTTCATTGATGGCCAGATAAACTGGACTTAAATTTTATTGAGGGCCAGCTAAACTGGACTTAAATCTTATGTAGATTTGAATTTTTTTTCAAGAATTGACAATTTCTATTAGAAATGGAAAAAATAAAATCTCTCTCAATGGATTGATTTAGTACCCAGAGATTCTTGCTGATTCAAAAAGATTCCACTACTTAGAAGTGATAAAAGAGGTATACACTTTTTCACCTAATCCAGGCTTTTATGCCAGCTAATCTGGGCTTATTGTGCCAGTTGAATTGGGCTTATATGCCATCTAATATGGGCTTGCATGTCAGCTATATTGGGCTTAAGTTTTCATTGGTGCCAACTAAACTAGGCTTTAAATTTCATTGGTGCCAAATAATCTGGGCCTACGTACTAGCAAAATTAGGCTTAAAACTTTTTTAATGCCAAATCATCTGGGCTTAAGACTTCGTTGATGTAAGCTAAACTGGGCTTTAAAATTAAAAAAAAAATTGGCAATCCCTATCAGAAATGAAAGAAGTGGGAATTTTCTTTCCAAATGAATGTAATGGTTTTGTAGATAGAGATGTTTATTCAAAAGGTTTCAATACTTAAAACGAATGAAAGAGGCATATAATTTTTCATGCAAGCTTATAGATGAAGCATAAGCTTTTCTAAAAACATGAATTCCTTGAAAATCAAACATATTCAACATTTTTCTTAGTCTCCAAATGCAACGTTTTGATATATATCAAGGTCAGCTATAAGGGCTTGAGATTTTAAAAGGTTATTTGGGAATGAACAAAAGTTGAGATTTTCAAAATCAACCTATCTTAGACTTCTATGGCTTTAATATTTTAGATCTTTCAAAATGGTTTGGCTTTACCTTTGTTCAATGTCCATCGTATTTAACATCAGGAGTGGCTTTTCAAGGTTTGCTCTAGACTGCCCTTTTGATGGTTTTCACCCTAGAGCTACTTTTATTTCTATTTTTTTTGTTTGATTTTTTTTTACACACCATGCACTTAAAAAATTCAAACCTAATCCGAAAGAGGAAAATAATTTTTTTGAGAGGGTTTAACAGTTTAGATAGGAAATTAGGTAATAAAGGGGAACTGAAAAGATTCATGTTCATTTTTTCATGAGAAACTCTTCAAGTTTAAGCTTTCATACTTGATTCAATATGGATTTTTCAAAGGTTGTAATGTAGGTTAAGGTTTAGGGTTGCCAAAAAAAAAAGATAGAAAGGCCCAAAATAAGTATTCAAGGGTATTTGAAACTAAGGATCATTTTTCATTTAAAGGATACACTTTAAGGTATATTCCCTTTTATGCTTTCCACCCATTCATTTTTTTTTCTTTTCTCCTTCCTTTCTTTTCATTTTTCTTTTTTTTTTTACATTCTTTCACTGGATGGGTTCAAAACTTTTATGAACTTTTATATTGGGCTTTTGCCCTTATCACATGAGATTCCATTAGACATTCCCATTCTTAACCCTCAAATGCATTCATTTTTGCCCCCCAATGTGGAGGGTGATCCTTAGTCAGAGTTTATTTTGAAATAATTTAATCAGGCTCAAAGAGGTAACAAGGGATAAATTTTTATTTTTGTGAAAGGATAATGAAAGCTGGTCATTTGTCATTTCAAGCATAAACATTTAAATTGAAGAGCAATTCTCTTTAGTAAATGAACTTGAAGAAATGTTTCTATTTTGAAATTTTTATTTTTTTTGAATTATTGGCTTTTTCTATTTTAGGGTTTTTTCTCGTCCCTTTTTTCAAAACTTTGACTTTGTCAAGACTTTATTTGGATTTGCTCAAATTTTCTAAGTGCATGATGTTATAACCATTTTTTTTTATTTTTTCTTTTTTTTTGACATGCCTCAATGGCTCACACCTAGATTCATTCTGCTAGTAATACGCTTCATGAAAGATGTGCCATTTTAACAAACCACCCTTAATGAAAGTAATGATCATGTGAAATGAGTTAAAAAAGTATTATGTGGGCTAAAACTGTTTAAGGTATCAGATGATCTAGGTTACTCCATAAAAAGAGAACGAAAAGGTTGATCATAACTAAAGTTGTCTTTAGAGGCATGAGATTTTTCTTCTCTGACAAACATGCCCCTAGGATAAAAGATCATGTCGATTTTAGGGTAAAGAGCTGAAAGGTCAATATGCTTGAGTTCATTTTACCAATTTTGGGTTTGAAAATTTTGGAACTGCAGCATAATCTTGGCACATCAAATTATCGCATTTGAATTCTTAAAAATATCATATACACTTGATTTTCTAGGGAACCACATATTTTTGCAATGACTGTTTCATTGTTTGTTGCTTTAGAAAAAAAAATTGCCTTTTTAATATAATAACAGCATCGATGAAAGCAAGGTTCACAAATTCAAATTCAATACTGTCAAGGGGTCATGGCTGATGAATGGGGTCAACTGAATGATTCAAGCGAATTAGTGTTTAGGTATTTGAGAAATTCCTAATAGTGATCGCCAATTCATCTTAGACTCAAAACTTTCCTTTTTTTTTTCTTTTTTTTTACTTTTTTTTAAGGCATTGCTATAGCCTCGGTACTTAAGCACATGGGGCTTTATTCATATCTGACATCTTTTCCTTTTTTATCAATTTTTTATATCAAAAACTTATACGAAATAAAAGACCTCAAATGATAATATAACCACTGAACTCTATGATGCACAATGTCCACTCATGCAATGCAAACTTTCAAACTTGTCCAAAAGAAAAATTTACCATCCTGATGGTACTCTTGAGATGACATTCAAAGTTACATAAATAAAAGTTTCCTACTTGAAACTTCAACTTTAGCATCACTAACTTGTAACTCTACTACTATCAATCATTAAGACCCCTAATTAGCTCTTTAAACTTGGCAGCATCCACATCGATCAAAGCTTGAATTATATCTTTGAAGGCAGCACAATCTTCTATGGAATGCCCTTTAACTCTATCATGAAAGTCACATTCAGCATTAGGAACATACCATTTTGAGTATGGAGGCTTTCTGGGTCTTGCAAGAACAACAAAGATCATATGATTTTTGATCAATAAGGTAAAGAGCTTAGCGTAAGGTATTGGAAGTGAATGATACACTTTGACTCTCTTTCTCCTATGGTTTCGTGAATGGCTTAAGTTGATCCTTGGTTCTGTAATTGTTTGGGGTGAAGGAATTGGAGCATACAGATGAAGTGGTCGAGGCAAATCATCGATCTGGACAATATGGTGAGCATTTCAAATAGTCATCCATTAAATCTTCTTATATCCTAGTGAAATTTCTCTCATTTCGCCCTTTAACAATTGTTTCTTGGGCTTGTTCTACAAAAATATCTCCCTTCTTTTCATCACTAATATCTATAATTCTTCTTTTTTTTATCCTATCCTCAATTCTGCCCACAACAAACAATAAATCTGCAAACTCAAATAAAATATTGTTGATCAACTTATCATAATAGAGAGAAAGAAGAGTATCCATAAACAGGGATTTCAGCTCTCTATTGGTAAAAGGTGGTTGCACTTATGATGCCATTTCCTTTTATCTAACAACATATTCTTTATAGCTCTTATTGGGACTTTTTCTCATATTTTGAAGGGTTAATCGATCTGGGGCCAACTCTAACATATATTGTTATTGCTTCAAAAATGGCTATGATAAATCCCTCTAAGTACGAATTTGACTGCTTTTTAGATTATAATACCAATTAGCTGTTGCCCCAGTCAAACTTTCTTGAAAGACATGAATAAGTAGCTTTTCGTCACTAGTATTCCTCGCCCTTTTTTGACAATATTGAGCCAAATGTATTTTAAGACATCCAATTTCGTTATACTTTTTAAACGTCGAAACCTTAAACTTGAGCGAAATAACCACATCTGAAACTAGCTGAAATTTTTTTACATCATAAGATTCATCCTTACTCTCAATAGCTCAAACTCTTTCTTTCAAGAGATTGTACCTTCTCTGTTCATTTAGATTCCCTGGTTTTTCCCTTATGAGTTCTAAGCCAAGTCCTTTAGGATGATTATTTTCTTAAGCACACTGTCCATTGATGATCTTTTCCATCTCTCCTAAATCGATTAATATTCTCCAAATCCTTAGAAGAAATCATAGAGATTATTCTCGAAAAAATTATTTCCTTTAGAGCACATAAGAATTGCATTATATCGAATGAATACATAAATGGATGAATGAATAAATGAATGAATGCATAAATGAATGAATGAATGAATGAATGAGTGAATGCATAACTAACAAAACTCTTTAGTGAAAATATGAAAATTGGCAAAAGGGCAAAAATAAAAGATAAACCATAATTCGCATATCCAAATTCAATAGACAATGTCATGTCAACATAAAAAAATTTCAAACAAAAAAAATTCATAAGGTATTTTATTTTTTGAATAGCCTATCACTTGAAGACCCTCTTTAAACAAAAGTCTCATCTAAGTTTATCATCTTGCCATCCTTTTCTCATTATTCCTAAACCTTTTAATCCCCTATTGTAGTTAGATCGAACCATTTTGCATCTATGAATGATCGTACCTTGTGCTTGAAACCCTTACAATTCTTAATAAAATGTCCTATATTCTCATTATGGTATTCACATCTTGCATTTGGGTCAAATTATTTTGGGCATGGAGACTTTAAAGGCTCTGAAGGCATAAAGACAAAAGGTGTCTCTCAAATAGATGAAAAAAAGATTTTTTTAATGAAATGGGGAGAGGGCCTCGTTGCTCTTTTTTTTTTAGGTAATTTAGGGTAACAGGTTGACTAGGAGTTCTAGGATTCGACAGTGGTGTAAAGGTTTGAACTTGAGCAATCAATTGAACAGGTGGTTGGGGAATGAAAGGTTGAAGATTTTGGTTCAAATATAGACTTCTTGGAGATTGTATGAAATTTGAGGGCCTAATCATAGATGTTTGGAAAAAGGTCGAAAACGCTCATAAAAAAGATTTGCATGCAAGTTTGAAGTTGGAACAATTAGCAAAAGCTGCATGAAACCTAGTAATCCCGTTTTGAAGATCAAATTCTGAAGCTTAAACCGTTGAATGGTCAGATCACTTATCTCTCTCATGATCTTGTTGAAACCTTCATTATTGCTCAAACCATTGAATGATTCAACATGCTTTAAAATTGTACTAGGCCCAGTGAGAATCAGTTGATCATGACTCTATGAATTCATAGGACTCACTTGGGGCTAAAGTTGGTAAGGACTTTTTTAAAAAGGTGTCAAAATAAATTTCTTAAATCTATTCATGGTTTTCATCAACTCAATAAGCTATTTTTTGAATGTCATGACCAAACTCCTCTTGATTTTGTTTTAACACACTGATTCGGGCCTCCAAGTGATCTTTCATATTTTTGGCTTTTTATACCCATTAACAGCAATATTATTTCAATGGTTTAACATCAACAATGCTTATGCTATTATTCTTATTGAATGAATGGTACAATTCCTAATTTGTATGTAACATGTTTGTGAATGCTTGAATATGATAATGATGCAAAGATATATACAAAGATGGAATAACCCAAAAATAGACAAACCAACTTAATGATGAAAGGAATGACTGAATTCCAAAAAGAAAACAAAACTTCTTACCTATCCAAACTTTTTTTTCTTTTTCTTTTTTTTTTTCATCTCTTTTTGTTTATCCTAACTTTATTTACACCATTATTACCCTTAAACACAAACTATATCCACGTGCCCCACATATCCTAATTTGGATAATTTTTATAAAAGAGAAGAAAATAAAAAAAAAGAAAAAGAATGGTATGGCTTTGGACTTCTAAATGATTTTTAGAAAAGGTTGAAACCCTTAATGGCTCCATGAGAACTCTTTTTTTTTCTTTGCCTTTCTTTTTTCTTTTTTTTTTCAAAGACTGACCTAAAATAAATATCACATCTTAAAATATAATGCACATAATAAAAAAAAAATGACTCAAGAATTCAAAACAAACAAGTCAAAGAAATAATGTAACAGCCATACAACAAATTAATATAATGTACAATGTCCTAACTTTTGGTAATTTTCTAAAAATGTGGCATGGCTCTACCCTAGGCAGGCTATGGCTCTCAATATGCTATGTTGGGATTTATTTATCTAGGATTCCCAAACTATTCCTTATATCATCATCTATTATAGACTAGTAAGGGTCTCCGATCCTTACCCATTGTAGGCTACTAATAGAAAGGGTTCAATTTGAGTGAAAGTGTTTTGCTAGCAAATGTGGAGATTATCACCTCACGAGAGCGTAGCTACTTCACTTCCTCCTAAAAAGGATAGAGCTCAGGTCTAGAGCTCATGCATGTAAGTGTATATGCAAAAGTGTACAATGTAACATACTAATCAAAATATCATAAATAAATCATAAACATAAGATGAAAACCAAAATAATAAATAACATACAATTTATTTTATTTACTAACTTGTATATATTTTTTTATGAAAAATTAAAATAAAAAAAATTAAATTAAATATCAAATAAAACCAATTAAATCCAATCACTATTAATAGCACATAATTAAAGTTTTGACCTGACTCTCAAATGTCCCCAGTGGAGTCGCTAAGTTGTCGTAACGATTTTGAGACTGTCAGACGTAAAGAATTTTAAAATTGAGAAAAATAAAAGGGGAGTCACCACCAATCTTTTTTAAGATGTGATTGGTCACCCAAAAATTTATCTTTAATAAAACTATAAAAACAGGTTTAAAGTTTATCAAAAAAATAAATTTTGGTATACGAAAACCAAGTTGGGTCCGAGAGTCGGTTACATGTGAGGAAGGATTAGCACCCTTACAACGCCCATAAATTGGTACCATTTAATCATGTGCTATTTTTGGGGTTGGATAAAATAGTTTTAATTTAAAATGTAATAATAATGCCTTTTATCATTTTAAAAGAAAGAAAATTAATTTTATCAAAATTTTTATTTAGGAGTATTGAGAAAATCTTAAGTTAAAAAATTATCTTAAAATTCTCCAACGTCTAGGCAGAATTTAAAATAACTCTTTTCACTTAAGATTTAATAAAATATCCCTTAAAATAAAAATAACACTCATTGCAAGAAATGATTATTGGTGACTCCCCAACATCTAGGCAAAGTACTGAAAATTATTTCCTTTGGAATATTATTTTTGTTTTATTTTATAATATCACAATTTTAGAAGTAAGTAAATTGAAAAATATTTTTTTTTGAAAAAGTACATGGTGGTATTATAAAAGATGAAGTAAAAATTAAGGACAATGAGATGCAAATGATTGCAAACAATAACAAAATAAATGTATTTGAGCCAATAGGTATTGCGTATGATGATAAAATGCAAATTTAAAATTGGATTCTTGAATATAACGAGACGACCTTGACTCCCAACATTTAGGTGGAGCTTAGGTGTGACTATTTAAGATCTTATTATATTATTATTCTTATTTATTTATTAAATATTAACCCCATTGTTAAAATGAATTAAGGACTCATGAGAAAAATTTAATGGAATAAAATTTCTTTAAATATCCCATCATCTAGGCGGCATTCGAGAATAAATTACTCCACTTGAGATTTTCGCACGTATCCTTAAAACTTCGAAATGGTTTGAATACAGATATGCGTCGAGGCTTTAAAGGTTGGGGTTTCAAGATTTTGGAGTTTTGGATTTTGGGTTTTGGTTTGAGTTTTAAGGGTTTTAGGGTTTGGTCTTAGGGTTTAGAGGGTTTTAGGGATTGAATTTTAGGGTTTAGAGGGTTTTAGGGATTGAATTTTAGGGTTTAGTGGTCTGGGGTTTTGATTTCAAGGTTTAAAGGGTTTAAGGTTTTAGTTTTAGGATTTGGAGGATTTAGGGTTTTGATTTTAAGGTTTAGGGGGTTTAGGGTTTAATTTTAGGATTTGAAGGTTTGAAGTTTTGATTTTAAGGTTTAGAGTGTTTGGGGTTTGATTGTAGGGTTTCAATTGTTGGGTTTTGAAATTTAAGGTTTAAAGGATTTAAGATTTTAGTTTTAAGGTTTTGAGGATTTTATATTTTTCTTTTTATTTTAAAAAAATACGAACATCTCTAAAAATCTTCAACATTTAGGCAAACTTTCGAAGCAAGTTCGATTTTTATGATTTTCAAAAATTAATTAAAAATTTTCATATATATATTTTTTTATGAAAATTTGTTATTATTAAAATTAATAATTTATTATTATTATTATTATTATTATTATTATTATTATTATTATTATATAATTCTCCAATATCTAAGGGGAATTATATTTTAAGGTTTAAGATTTTTATTCCCTCCAACATCTAGACAGGGAAAATAAAAAATATTATTTTATTCTTATTATCATTATTTATTATTATTATTTTTTAAGCATTTTAGTATTTTTTAGTTATTATCCTACTTTATTTTCATGTTAATTATTATTAAAAATAATAAAATATTTATTCTAATAAATTTAAAAAGTTATCATGCATAAATATTAAAATAAAGTGCAAAATAACAAAAATAATAATATATAAAAAAATAGAAAAAAAAATTACCTGAACCAGACTGGTCAACAATCCGATCAATGTCGGTTTTGACGGTTTAGTGGTTCTGTCCGATTAAATCGGATGAGGGGCAGTTTAATGATCGGTTCAGTCAAATCGTTTAGGGCTGGTTGAAGGATTGGTCGCTGGGTCAGGTAGCACGGATCCCGGGTTGGAGCTGGGTTCACGCACGGATCCTCTCTTTGAGCAAAACGACATCATTTTGCTTTAAGTTTTCTCTATGTAAGCTTAAGATTTTTTTTGGGCTTATTTCTTCTTATGCTCTAGAAAAAAAATCTTTGGCTTAAAAAATATTCTCTGGCTTTGCTAGAGTCCAACGTCGGACCACCATGTTGCCACCGTCGGTGGTCTCTGGCGATCGTGCGATCGTCGAAAAATGCTAAAAGTGTTCCCTAAGTTCTTCTTAGCACCCTATTTTCAGATATAGCCTTCTTTTCATCGAAAACAACCTCGATCAGCGTAGATCAGAGCTCAAAAATTTTGTTTCCCTTTTTTTTTCTTTTTTTTTTCTTTTTAAAACTAAAACTTATATATTTCTTTGTTTTTTGTAGGTAGCTCGACACTGTTGGTTCCTTGCCTAATGGGCGAGGACTGTGTTGCTTTTTTTTATGTTTCTAGCATTTTTTGTTTTCTGGTTGGTAAGGGGTGTTTATATAGGTGAAAGCTCGGCACTGGGATTTATGAAGTGGTGTCTTGAACGAGCAAAGGCTATGGTCAAGGGGATGACTAGGCAGAGGTGCAGTTGGGGTTGAGCTAGGGTTCGGTTTGAAAGTTTGGTTTTTGGGTAACCGAGGCTTGTGGTTTGTGATCGTTAGGACTCTCCAGGTTTCTAGGTATCTGAGGGTAGTGTAGTGGCTAGATGGGGTGCCAAGGTTGGGGTTTCTGGTGTATTCAAGAGCAGTGTGTTTGTGTAAGGTTTTGGTGTATCCGAGAGGAGAGAGCTGAAAGGGACGAAGCTGGGCTTTAAGGATTGGGTGGACTAGGGTGGCTGTAAGGGTGGCTATAGGGTAAGCCGTAAGGGTGGTTGGAATGTAGCGATAGGGTGGTGGCAAGAAGCTGCAAGGTGGCTGGTGAAGGGTCTACTGGAGGCAAATAAGATAGTTGGTTTGGTAAAGAGGGGTTGTAAGGGGTTACGAGGTGGCAGCAGCCCCGTACACCAACCTTTTACTTTCTGTTTTTTTCTTTTTTTTCTTCTTCTTTCTTTTTTTTTTAATAATTAATTTTTTAAAAATATATATTTTATTATTATTATTATTATTATTATTATTATAACATAAAAGACCCGAAAAAAATTTGGTGTTTACAAGTTTCAGTGTAACTTTTTATATTTAAAAGTCCCACTCAATAATTTTTATTATTAGTGTATTTTGATAGTCAAGATTTTAACAAAACAAATTTATTTTTTAGCCATGGAAATGTATGAAAATACTTAATGAAATAAAATTTCCCATATACACCAACGTCTAGGCGGCATTTGGGAACATATTACTTTATAAAAGATTTTCAAATCTTCTTAAAATGAGTTTGAGGTTTTAGGTAATTTCGGGTTTAAATTTTAAGAATTTATGAGCATCTCTAAAAGTCTCTAACATCTAGGCAGAATTTCAGAGCAAGCTTGTTGTCATTAAAAATTAATTAAAACTCTTTATGTAACTAATTATATCTTTTAGCATAAAATTATTATTACTATTAGTAAAAACTTCGACACGCAAATAGCAATCAAGATACATAAAATGTATTCAAAGAACATAAACAAATCAATTTAAAAGCTAATACATGCATAAAAGGATTATACATTCAAAACCTACATAATCCAAAAAAAAAAACATGATTATCATGCTACAATAAATATGCAAAATGATGCTTAAATATTCTAATCCCCTAATCATAGTTTTATTTATGGTTTTTTTCTTATCCACCTTATAATTATTACATTTGTTATTATATTCCTTAGTCCATCTAGTAACTATCATGACAAAGATTGATCCACCCTTACAACCATCATGCCAAAGAGAACCACAAAAGAGCTAAGCAAGAAGATAATGGTGGGACCATGAGGTATGTGTAAAATTTTTCTTCACCCATAGAAGACTAATGCACAGGTCAAGTAAGCAAAAGCATGCCAAAAAATTCAAGCAAAACAAACATAGAGATGGAATAACTTAGTTCACATGAGGCTTGCTCTACCTAGGAGTGTAATCGAGCCGAGTCGATACGATACAGTGAAAAGCTCGAGCTCAAGCTCGACTCTTAACTCATGACTTGATACTCGGCTCGAACTTGATTGAGTTTCAATTTCCTAGCTCGAGCTCGATTTGTGATCAAAATCAAGTTACTCGAGTTTGCTCGATTAGGCTTGATTAATATGTCAAAATAAACTCGATTCTTATACTCAACAAAAGCTTGATTATTTGTGTTCGAGCTCAAAAGCTCGAGCTCGAGTTCAAGATCTTTTACAACTATTTTTTATCAAACCTAATGAATATTATATTTTCAAGATAATAACAATAATAATAGCAACAACAACAACAACAACAATAATAATAATAATAATAACTAACACAACAACCAAATCCAAGCAACTAAAAGTCTCATAAAATGATTCGAATACAATACATAAATAAAAGACATAATGAAACTTAGTAATTAAAGTCCTAATTGAATGAAATTAAATATCCAAGCAAATAAGTCTACAAATAAGTTACAACAAATTTAGAAATAATTAGTTATGGTGGAATCGTTTTTTTTTTTATTTGAAGAAACAGGGGTGATTGATGAGTTTTCTTAACAGTGACAGATTTTGTGCTACCCTTTACAGCTGAAGCAGCTTTCATTGGGGAACTCAGCTTTTGTTGTTGAATCTTAATTTGTTTCTTTTCAAAAACTTTCTTTGCTTCCACTATAAGGAGCAAACCAAACTCCACCATCTTGCAATTAAATAGGAACGCATGCTTCTTTATAAACACATTCTATAAAATAATAATAAATAAAAAATATGTATTTTAAGATGAATGAAATAAGTTATATAGAAGGAATTTCTTCTGTGTAAAATGAGTTTAATTAAATGAAATCATACTATATTGATGCATTTATCTAATGGAATGGGTATAAGTAGACAACACTATTTAAAATTACCAGGTAAGAGATACAACAATCATCATCATCAATGTAGCAACATATTGCAATATTATATTTCTAACCTGAGTTGGATAGGACTCTAATCATCATCTCAAGATTTAGATAAGACATTGAATTGGAATATAAAATATAGGGTTGGGAATCAATGGATTTTGATAGTCAGTAAGACGTTTGAAAGTAAACTTTCTTGTATTGCAGAAAGTAGGAATTATAGACCATTTGGCATAATACTAGCTATTTCAAATGCACTAATTTTTTTTCTTTCATATGAATGAGTTAGTTGCAACAAAGTATTAAATTTGGGGTAGTGGCACAATTAGGGAAATGAGAAAGAACGAATAAGAAAACCTCTTGAGTATTAGAAAAGAAAATTCAATGCTTCTGATACAGAATGAGAAATTACAAAAGAGACGAAAACTATCAATATAACCAAAATGTATAGAGTACAATTACATGCTTGAAGTTGCATTAACTAATTACGTTTTCCATAATTGGAGAACAGATGTTGATTGTATATAGACTTGTACTGTATTAGCTAGGATAGATCATGCTACCTGTACATACCATCACTGACAAAACCATAATTGGAGACTGTCATCCTAAAGTAAATAACACCAGTCTAAATACACTCAATAGCAAAAACATCTATAGTAGTAAGACTTCCCTAAAACCAACAAGAGAGAACCTAAATTGTAGGCAACAAAAAGACCAGTAAGAATTTAATATATCTACAATAAGAAACAAATGGTATTCTTAACACTCTTTTCTTTATTGCTGTAGTTATTAAAAAGAGCAAGTTTCCACCAATAGAAAAGCAATAGCATGAAGACATTTCTCCCAAACCTTTCATAGCAATATGTTAGGGTCATTAATGTGTTGTTAAACAATTTGAGACCTATGCTTCAAAATGGTTTCGAAAATCAATCCATAAAGGTAGAAATAAAATAACCTTCAAGCAAAGCAAATCTCATCTTGAATTTACAAAGCAGCATTACCTTTACAATAGAAATCGCAACAAAGACTAGATCTCTAACTCTAAGAATCATCCAAACCGATGAATTATTTGAACTTGCCAATATAATTCCAATGGGAGCTTTGAAAAGATTGAAAATCAGTGAGAAAAAAGGGCACCGCATATAGGTTTTTTGGTGAGATGAAAGAGAAGAGGAGAAAAGGGAAAAGAAAAAAAGGAAAGAAGAAAATGAAAATTTATGGTTGTTTAGGTTAAGGGTAAGTTAGTAATTTTATAAATAAAATAATTAAAATTTATATAATAAAAAAGCTTGATTAGGTTCGTGAGCTATTCGAATCGAGTACTAATATGCTCGAATTCGACTCGTTCGATTAGTCAAGTTGCTTAAGCTCAAGCTTGGCTCAATAATTATTGAATCGAATTTAAATTTTAATCAAATCAAATTCGAGTAGCATGCGAGTATTAATGTATTATTTACACCTTTAGCTCTACCTGAGGCCTATTTTTAGCTTCTCATTCTTTATGTAATCTCTAACAAAAACAAGTCAACTAGACTCCATACAAAATAAGAAACCAAAAAAAAAATAAATAGGAAGATTGAAACTTTAAGACTTGTACAAAATTTCTCATATAAAGACAATTAACTAAATAAGAGAAAGGACTCCTTTCTATGTTGAAAAATAAGGAGCCATGAGTCTACACCATGATGTTATATGGTGCTCAAATGCACCATGCTTGAAAGTCACTAGCTTCAGGCTTTCACCTTTCACCTTTCTATATTTCAAAAAAAAAAAAAAAATAGCACCATGGTTCCCACATGCATTTGGTCATGAACTATTTTCATCATACCAATGCACCCAAGTTTCATGTAAGAAAAAGGAACAAAAGAGATGTCAAAACCTCTTAGGCAATAAAAGGAGTAGCTTCTATAAAATCTAGATGGAAGAAAGCAACAAAATCGTGACTACTTATGGAAAGTTGAGCATCACGATTTGGGTTATCCATTTTTACTAGGTTTTTCACTTATTTTCAGTTCATACTAACTATAGGCTAGATATAAAAGATGGAAGGGTAAAGACTATTAACTATGTGGGATAAGGTCGGTTGCTGTAGCTGCCATTGGAGGAAGCATTTGGTTAAACAAAAAAATAAAATCAAAACTTCATTCTTTTTGTAAAAAAAAAAATATAGAAACATATAACATGTAAAGCTTCAAACTTTATCAACATTCATGCCAAAGTCAAATATGTAAGGAACAAGTAAGAATATTTTACAAAAAGAATCATGGCTGGTGCAACATGGTGTAAAAAAATAGTGATATAAATGGCAAAAACTCTGCCTTTGTATGGGTTGTCTCACCTTTTTCAATTTTTTTTTGTTTTTAGCTTTTTTTCTTTTTTCATTTGTACTCTCTCTCTGTTTTTTTTTTACAAGAAGATTCCTCTCTTTTCTTCCTTTTTTTTTACCACCAGCTAGCTCCCTCTCATTTTTATTTGGTAGACCTAACCCCTAAAGAGCAAGATTTTAATCTTGATCAACGAAGGCCTTTGGATGAAAACTCATCTAAGGGCAAAAGTTTCTCTTTTTCATTTTTTTCAAGGAGCTACCTTTAGCCATTGGATCAAAAGTTAACAAAAAATCGAATGGCCTACATTAAACACTGCAAATGTTGAATTTTTATGCACTTAGACCCATAAAAGATAATTTTAGCCCTTATGCAAAGTTTTGGTTTTTATGGTCATTTTCTAAAAAATCAATGTTCTTATAGTCAATTTTGAGATTTTAAAGCATAAAAAATCATTAATTATTATAACATTAAGATCTGAAAAGTTTCATGAATATTCGAGTTTGGGAAAGCCAAATTACCAAAATACCATTATAAGGGTATTTTGGTAATTTTACACTTTCCAGGGTACTGCTATGATTTTAAATGCACCAAAAATCATGAAATATTATAAAATTAAGATCTGAAAAGTTTCATGAAAATTTGAGCTCTAAAAGATCAAATTACAAAAATACCCTTAGAAGAATATTTTGGTAATTTTACATTTTTTGGGGTACTGCTGTGATTTTAAATTCACCAAAAACCAATGAAATATTGTGAAATTAAGATTTGAAAAGTTTCACAAAAATTTGAGTTCAAAAAAGTTAATTTACAAAAATGCACCTATAAGGGTATTTTTATAATTTTACCATTCTTAAGGCACGATGAAAATTTTAGTGTTTCAAAAAATCTCAAATTCAATTTTAAACCATATTGATTTCAATTAGGGTTTTGAGTTTTAAGAATTAACTTAATTTTTTATCCATTTTGATCAAGTTTTGTGTAATTTAGACTTTGTTTGACCAAATTTGATCCGAATTGACTTTGGATTTCTAAATAGGCAAATTTGTGAGTTCTTTATGGGTCGTAAATGGTCCTCTTAAATGGTCTCGAACCATGTTCACAAATAAGCCCCAGATCAATCATGTTGAAAAGTATCTTGGACAAAATTTGATGTATACAACTGCTTTTCTTTATATATTTATGAGGATCGAAGTAATGCAAAGACATAGTCGGTAATTTTGTCCAGATAATGCTTTCGAGTGAGCAAACCCTTACTTTTTCTTTTTGTTTTTTATTTTTTTATTTTTTGCAAATCATAAGTTAAAAAATAAGAAATGACTAGGATGATCACAAGTTGAAAAGCAAAGAATGACTGGGATTAAACTACTAGTCAGAAAATAATGAGACCAAAATTGAACAGTAAGTTAAAAAATAAAGAGACCAAAATTGAATCGCGAGTTAGAGAATAACGAGATAAGGATTGAACCACGAGTTAGAAAATAAAAAAACCAAGTTTGAACTATATGTCAGAGAATAATGAAATAGGGATTGAATTATGAGTTAGGAAGAGACTGGGATTGAATTGTGAGTTAAAGAATAATGAGATAGGGATTGAACCACGAGTCAAAAAATAAAAGGGACCAAGATTGAACATTGAGTTAGAGAATAATGAGATAGGGATTGAACTGCGAGTCAAACAAAGGAGATCAAGTTTAAACCATGAGTTAGAGAATAACGAGACAAGGATTGAACCGTGAGTAAAAAAATAAAGAAACCAATATTAAACAATGAGTTAGAGAATAATGAAACAGGGATTAAACTGTGAGTTAGAAAAAGACCAGGATTGAACATTGAGTCAAAGAATAATAAGACAGGGATTGAACCATGAGTAAAAAATAAAGAGATCAAGATTGAACTGTAAGTTAGAGAATAATGAGATAGGGATTGAATCACGAGTCAAAAATAAAGAGATTGAGATTAAACTAGAAGTCAAAGAATAATGAGACAGGAATTGAATTGCAAGTTAAAAAATAAAAGATTGAGCACTCCATAAATTGATAAACTTGATTTTGAGAATCATACTAAAGGTAACATTTTGTTTTCAGGACCATTATCTTTGTTTTTAAGAATGAAAAACATGGTCATTCTTCTTGATGTCTCATAGAGAAACCTTCTATACAACTTATCATAAGAGGTATGTGATGTATGCAATGAATGTGATGAAAAAATACAGATACAATTATATCATATGCTGTCATTCATGTTAATTCAACTTTTGGAATCAATTTGGTTCTTTCAGACTTTAAAAGCTACTTTTAAATTTCTCATTTGTCATTCAGTTGTTTGTTTTTCCTCTTATTTCGAGAATCTCTGACTTTTGGTGGACCTATATGACTTTTGTTTGTCCAAAAACCACCTCTGAATTCTTTCTTTATCTCTCTTTCTTCTTTTTTCTCCCTTTTTTTTAGGCAATTAATCAATTTTCATTTCACATTTTTTCTTTTTAATGGACCTTGTATTGTTATTTTTCATTATTCTTACTCTCTTTTTTAAAAAAAAATCGGGACAACACCATAATTCGAAAAATAACAAAATGATTGGAATAACACCAAAAGTCAAAAAATAAATAATGGCTAAAGTAACACCACATTTTGAGAAAAGAATAACGATTGAAAAAACTCTGCAAGTTGAGAAATAACAAAATGATCGAAATGGTATCAAAAGTCAAAAAATAAATAAGGATCAAAATGACTCCTAAAGTTGAGAAATAAATAACGACCAAAACGACATCGTAAGTTGAAAAATAACAAAATGATCGAAATGACACCAAAAGTTGAGAAATGAATAATGACTTGAATAACACCGCAAGTTAAGAAATAACAAAATGACCGAAACAATACAAAAAATCAAAAAATAAATAATGATCGAAATGACATCACAAGTTGAAAAGTAAATATAACTACTAATTTAGGTTTATGTGCTAGCTAATCTTATGTTCATCTGTCAGCTACTCTAGGCTCATGTGCCAGCTAATCTAGGCTCATGTACTAGCTAATTTGGGCTTTTGTGCCAGCTAATCTGGACTCATGTGCCAGTTAATTTAGGCTCATATGTTAACTAATCTAGACTCATGTGCTAGCTACTCTAGGCTCATGTGCCAGCTAATCTAGACTCATGTACCAGTTAATTTGGGCTTTTATGCTAACTGATCTGGCCTCATGTGCTAGTTAATCTAGGCTCATGTCCCAACTAATCTGGACTCATGTTTAATCTTATATCATATCTCATTTTTCAACAATCTTTTTGCTTTTTATAGATTATTTTTCTTTTTAACTTTTCAAACCTTTTTTGAATTTTTGGTCTCATGTCAAACTATTTTTCTTTTTTTTTTCTAGGATAGATTTCTTTCTTTTTTACCCATTTTTTCTTTTTCTCTTTCTAATATTGACAAAGTTGACAAACATAATCATGATACAAATGTTTATTTTCATCAAATGATGCGAATGCAAATGTCAATACGAATGCAAATATCAATGCGAATGTAAGAATATGAATGCTTAATACAAATATAGGTGACTTTTCCACAATGCAAATATCAATGCTCCTTTTATATAAATACCCCTACAAATACCGTTTCTTAGGATGTAAATGCAAATTTTTTTCTTATGGCACAAATGTAAGTGATGCAAATACGAATGTCTTTCTTATGATGCAGATGCAAGCAATGCAAATGCAAATGTCCTTTTATTATGATGTAAATGCAAGTAAGGCAAATGTCTTTTTTTTTTGTAATGCAAATGCACTGGGCTTAATATTTCATCGGGGGAGCCAACTAATTTGGGCTTAAATCTTTCTTTGAAGGCTAGCTAAATTGGGCTTAATATTTCATTAAGGACCAACTAATCTAGGCTTAATATTTCATTGAGGTTTAGCTAATCTAGGCTTAATATTTCATTGGAGGCTAGTTAATCTAGGCTTAAATATTTTTTTGAAGGCTAGCTAAACTGGGCTTACATTCATTGGAGGCTAGCTAATCTAAGCTTAATATTTCATTAGGGGTCAGTTAATTTGGGCTTAAATTTTTCTTTGAAGGATAGCTAAACTGGGCTTACATGCTTGAGAATCAGTGATCTCTATTAGAAATGAAAGGTGAAGATTTTTTTCAAAGGGGTTGAATAGTTTTGTATATGGAGATTTTTGTTTATTCAAAAAGGTTTCGACACCTGCAGGGGATAAAAAGGCATATACTTTTTTCATACAAGCTCACAAATGAAACATAAATTTTTTTGAAAAATATGAATTCCTTAAAAATCAAACATGTTAAACACTTTCTTTAGTCTCCAAATGTGATATTTGATATATGTCAAAGTTAGCTATAAAGGCTTAAGATTTTGAAAAGTCATTTGGAAATGGACAAAGGTTGTGATTTTTCAAAACCAACTCATCTCAGACTTCTGTGACTTTGATATTTTAAATCTTTTAATAAGGTTTAACTTATCTTAGTTCAGCATTTACCACATTTAGCATTAGGAGTCGCTTTCAAGGTTTGCTCTAGATTGCCCTTTTTAAGGTTTTCACCCTAGAGTCACTTTTATTTCTATTTTTTTTTATTAATGCACCATGCACTTAAAAAATTCAAAACTAATTTGAAAGAGGAAAATAATTTTTTCGAAATGGGTTAATGGTCTAAATAGAAAATTATATAATAAATTAGGACTCAATAGTTTCATGACCATTTTTCAGTAGAAAATTTTCAATTTTAAACCTTCATGCTTGATCCAATATGAACTTTTCAAAGGTTGTAACATAGGTTAAGATTCAAGGTTGTTAAAGAAATAGATAAAAAGGCTCAAAACAAGTATATAAGGGTTTTAAAAACCAAGAATCATTCTTCCATTCGAATGATACACTCAGAGATCTATTCCTTTTGCTTTCCTCCCATTTATTTCATTTCATTTTCTTTATTTTATTATTCCTTTCCTTTCATTTTTTTTTTTTTTTTTTTTTGCATTCTTTCATTAAGTGGATTCAAAACTTTTGTGAACTTTTTTTTTGCTTTTTTATTTTGGCCTTTGTCCTCATTACATGGGATTCCATTTGGATATCTCCATCTTAACCTCTAAACATGTTTTTTTTTACCCCCTAATGTAGAAGGTAATTTTTAGTTAAGGTTTATTTTGAAGAATTCAATTAGGCTCAAAGGGGTAACAATGGAGAAATTTCTACATTTGTGAAAAGATAATGAAAGACAACCATTTGCCATTTCAAGTATAAAAACTTAAATTAAAGAGCAGTTCCCTTTAGGAAAATGATCTCCAAGAAAGGTTATTACTCTGATAGTTTTTTTTTGTTTTGGCATTTTTTATTTTAGGCTTTTTTCCTAGGAATTTGTTCAAATTTTCTAAGTGCATGATGTCATAACCATTTTTCTTTTCTTTCCATTTTCTCTTTTTTTTTTTGACTTGCCCCTTATAACTCATACATTTTATGGAAGATGTCTAATTTTAACAAACCACTCTTAATGAAAGTTATTACAAGAAGAAGATCATGTGAATGAATGAGGAAAAAACCATGTGGAATAAATCCATTTAGGGTATAAGATGATCTAAGTTACTCCATAAAAAGAAACAAAATGGTTGATCATAACTTATGTTGTTTTAAGGGTAACAACATCTTTTTTTTTCTAATCAGTGTACTCCCGAGACGTATGGGTCAAGCTAATTTTAAGGTAAAGAACTGAAAGGTTGATAAGTTTCATGATCAATACGACCTTGATGACGTATGAGCCAGGCCAGCATTTTGGGTAAAGGGGCTGAAAGGTTTGTAAATATAAGAAAAATGCCCCAAAAACACATGAGCCAGGCCAAATTTTGGTAAAAGATTGAAAAGTTGGTAAGTCTATGATCATTTTATAGGATTTGGGATGACTTTGATTTTGAAAATTTTTAGAACTACAACGGAACATTGACACATCAAATTATCACATCAAGTTCTTAAGAAAAATGTCATATTTGCCTAATCTTTTAGGAATCCAAATTTCTTACTTTTTTTTTTAAATTAGGCATTTCATTGCTCATTACTATGGAAAAGAATATCACATTTTGATAACATAACATTATCATGTGAAAGCAAGGTTCACAAATTCAACTTTATGGCTTTTGAGGGATTATGGCTATTGAATGAAATCATTTAAAAGGCATAAGAAAAAGAGTTTAGGTATCTGACAAATCCCTAATAGTGATCACCAAGTCATACAAGAATCAAATTTTTTTTTGTCTTTTATCTTTTTTTCATTTTTTTCAGAGCACTTTTTTTTATATAACTTTGGGATCTAATTATGTAGGGTTTTATTCAAATCTAACATTTTTCCCTTTTTACCAATTATAAGTCCAAAATTTAATAGAAATTGAAAATATCAAATGATGATATAAATCCATGGAACACTCATGATGCATAAGATTAGTCATGTAATGCAAGCACTCAAATATGATCCCAAAATTCATATTTTTAATAATATTCTTGAGATGATACTCAAACTTACAAACAAAGGTTTCTCATTTTAGCATCATTGACCTGCATCTCTCTCACTACTAATCAATTCTTTAAATTTTATGGGATTTGCATCAATTAAAACCTAAACTGTATCCTTGAAGGCAGTGTAGTCTTCTATGAAATATCCTTTAACCCTATTATGAAACTTATACTTAACATTTGGATTATACCATTTTGAGTATGGGTCTTATAGGAACAACACAGATCATATAATTCTTGACCGATAAAGTAAAGAGCTCAACGTAAGATATTGGAAGTGAATGATACATCTTGACTCTCTTTCTCTTACGGCTTCATGAATGGCTTAAGTTGATCCTTAGTTCTATAAATGTTTGTGATGAAGGAACTGGAGCACATAAATGAAGTGGTTGAGAAAAATCATTAGCCTGAAATGTCAATTGGGGACAATATGGTGACCATTAAGAATAGTTGTTCATTAAATATTTTTATATCATGGTGAGATTTCTCTCATTTCACCCTTTAACAATTGTTTCTTGGGCTTGTTTAATAAAAATATCTCCTTTCCTTTCATCACTAGCATTTATAATTTTTTTCTTTTTTATCCCATTGCTAATTTTGCCTACAGCAAACAACAAATCTGTAAACTTTGATGAAGTATTGCTAATTAACTTATCATAATAAGAAGAAAGAAGTGTATTCATAAATAAGAAATTCAATTCCATATTGGTAAGAGGTAATCGTACTTGCGATGCCATTTTATTCCATCTAACAACATACTCTTTGTCGCTTTCATTATGGCTCTTTCTTATATTTTGAAGGGTTAACCGATTTGGAGCCAACTCCAACATATATTGGTATTACTTCAAGAATGCCCGCAATAAATCTCTCCAAGTACGAATTTGACTACCTTCTAGACTATAATACCAATTGGCTACTACCCCAATCAAACTTTCATGAAAAACATAAAAAAATAGCTTTTTGTCACTAGCATACCCAACCATTTTGTGATAGTATTGAGCCAAATGTATCTCATGACATCTAATTCCATTATACTTTTCAAATGTTGAAACCTTGAACTTAGGCAGAATAACTACATCTAAAACCAGTTGATATATTTTGCATCAAAAGATTCATCATTAGCTTCAATAGCTTGAACTTTTTCTTCCAAGAGATTATACCTTTTTTGTTTATTTAGATTCCTTAACTCTGTCCTTATGGGTCTTAAACTAGATCCCTTAGGTTGATCATTTCCTTTTGCATAAAGTTTTTTGATAATCTTCTTCATCTTTCCTTTCAAATCAAATATTCTTCTGACCTCTAGAAGAAATTATAGGAATTATATTTGAAGAAATTTCCTATTTTGGAGCATTCATGAATTACATTATACAGGTATATAAATGGATGAAAGGATGAATGAATGAATGAATGAACAAATGACAAAGCTCTTTAATGAAAAGTATGAAAATTGGCAAAGAAGTGAGAATGAAAGACAAACCATAATTTACATATCTAATTTTAACAATGTCATATTAACATAAAAACATTTTTCAAATAAAAAAAATTCATAAAACTATCACTTAAAGACCCTCTTTAAATAAAAGTCTCATTTATGTTCATCATCTTGCCATACTTTTCTCATTATTTCTAAATCTTTTAATCCCCTATTGTAGTTAGATCAAACCATTTCACATCTATGAGTGGTTGCACCTTATGCTTAAAACCTTTACAATTCTTAAAGGAATGCCTTGTATTCCTACCATGGTATTCATATCTAGCATTTGGGTTAAAATATTTTGGATATGAAAGCTTTAAAGGCTTTAGAGACATATGGACAATAAGGTGTTTCTCAAACAGATAAAGAAAAAGTTTTCCATATGAAATGGAGAAAGAATCTAACTATTTCTTTTTCTTGGGTAATTTTTGAGTAACAGGTTAATTGGGAATCTTAGGATTTGACGGTGGCACAAAAGGTTCAAACTCGAGCAATTAGTTGAATAGGTGGTTAAAGAATGGAAGGCCAAAGATTTCAGTTCAAATATAGACTTCTCAAAGGTTGTATAAAGTTTTAGGGCCTAGTCGTAGATATTTGGAAAAAAGACCTAAAAACAATCATGAAAAGAATTTAAGAGTGGGCTTTAGAATGGTTGGTGAGGGTTGTTTGAGGCCAGATGACTCTATCTTGAAAATTATACTTTTAAGTTTTGCTATTTGTATAGTTAATTCCCTCATTCATTTTTGAGCCTGCCCAAACTTTGATTACTGTTCGAATCACCCAATGCCTTAGTACGCTCAAAAAAAGTATTGGAACCAACCAGAGCCAATTGATTTTGATTTCATGGAATCGAAAGTGACTACGATCCTTGAAGAGTAAGAAATTCACCCATACCATTACTTTTAACCATTTCTGCTAATTGAATGATTTGTTGTTCATCTCCTAAAAGTTGAGCCTAAATTCCTCTTGATTCAGCTCCATTGCACTAATTTTTCTTTCTAATTGATCTCCCATTTTTGCCATTCTAATTTTCACCAAGACAAACACTTTATTCTGGGACTTAGGCCAAAATTTTATATTATTACCCTTATTAAATGAATGTCACAAAAATAATTTCTAACTTATGTGACACATAAAGCATGTTTATGAACACGTGAATATGATAAAGATGTAAAAAATGTCATGAAATGCAAATATGCCTAAGGTAAATGAATTTTCACATGTACAGGCCTCAAATAATAAAAATTTCATCATCCATGAATGTATATGCAAATAATGTAATGTTATGTTGCAAAGATGGTGGTATATGAAATGTAATGCATGTTCTATAAAACCTTACCATCCATGAATCTTTGTGTATGAAATACGATGACTTACTTACATGAGTAATGAGATATATTCCTATGACTAATGAAACATACTTATATGGAATGCATGAACCTATCAAGTGCACATGATATTTCTACATGGAATGCAATGCTTGTGTTATGTCAACCTAATGAAACTGACACTACCTTAAAATATGTAATGAAATGGAGTGTGCGCACTACCTATTAAGATATATATAGAAGGCATATGCATTTATCAACATGTGCATGAAATGGGATGTATGTACTATTCACTGATGTGAATGGGATGCAATGCTTGTATTATCTTATTATGATGTGCATCAAATAGGATGCATGTACTATCTATAAGGATCATGGGATGGGGTGTATATATTACCTTGTTATTTCCTTTTTTCTTTTTTTTTTCAAACATGTTAGAAATGTATGTAAAAGATCAAATGAAAATGTGAAAGATTCAAATTTAAAATTCTTTTTTTCTTTTTTTTTTTGTTTTTCTCCCTTTTTTGGTAGATGACTAACCTAAAATAAATACTCCCTTTTAAAGTATAATGCTTATATAATGTAAGCAATAAAATCAAAGAAAATAAAATGACTCATTAATTCCAAATAAACAAGTAATAGAAACAATATAACAACTATACAACAAAATAATAGAATGTATATAATGTCCTAACTTTTGGTAATTTTCTCAAGATGGATGGCATGGCTTTATTTTAGGCTGGATCCTTAGGGTTCATGATATGCTAGGTTTAGGTTTATATATCTAAAGGTTCCCAGACTATTTGCTCACATCATCATTTTATTATAGACTATTAAGACTCCCCGATCCTCACCCAATATAGGTTAATAACAGAAAGGGTTCAATCTGAGTGAAAGTGTTTAACTAGCAAATGTAGAGGTTATTACCTCACGAGAGCATAACTACTTCACTTCCTCTTAAAAAAGATAGAGTCCGGGTCTAGAGCTCATGCAAGTGAGTGAATATGCAAAGTGTATGCAAAATAACATATTAATCAAAATATCATAAATAAATCTTAAGCACAAAATAAAAAAAATTAACACACAATTTATTTTATTTATTAACATGTACATATATATTTTTGAAAAATTAAAATAAAGGGAATCAAATTAAATATCAAATAAAACAAATTAAATCCAATAATTATTAATAGCACATAATTAAATTTTGGCATGACTTTCAAAAATCTCCAGTAGAGTTGTCAAGCTGTCGTAATGTATCGATCCAAAAACTCGATTGCTAGACGTAAGAATTTTAAAAATCATGAAAAATATGGGGAGTCACCACTAATCTTTTTTAGGGTATGATTGGCCGCCAAAAAATTTTATTTTTTTAACAAAACAATAAAACATGTTTAAAGTCTTATTAAAAAGATGGTTTTGGTCTATAAAAACAAGACTAAATTTGAAAGTCGGTTACGTGTAGGGAAGGATTAGCATCATCACAATGCACATAAAATTGAAAAATAATTAATTATGTGCTATTTTTAATTTTGGATAAAAATGGTTTTCTAAATGAAATTTAATCATGATTCCCTTTGTTTTGTGAGAAATAAAATTTGTTTTAAAAAGATAATTTATTTGGAATATTAAGAAAATCTTCAAATTAAAGAAATACCTTTAAAGTCTCTGATCTAAAGACAGACTTCAAGGATAATTTTTTCATTTAAGATTTATCAACATTCCTTCTAAAAATAATAAAATAACATTCTATATAAATGATAATTATTGATGACTCTTCAACATCTAGGTAGAATATCAATCAATTATATTTCATGGAATGTTATTTTAATTTTATTTATTCAAAACTAAAATTTTTAATAAAACTTTTGGTGTAAAAGAAATATATAATATAATTAATATTAAACATCCATAACTAGAGCAAACATATATATATATATATATATACATTATAAATGAAGACATTAATCTTAAAAAAATGAAACATATGCAAAATGATGATCAAATGTAAATTTAGGAATTGAGTTTAAATATAAAGAGGCCACCTGGATTCCCCAACATCTAGGTAGAGTTTATGTGCTAACTTTTACATTTAAAATCCCATCATATTATCTTTTATTAATTTAACAAATTTATTTTGAGTAGTGAAAATGTATGAAAATGAAATAAAATATCTTAAATACTCCAACATCTAGGCGGCATTCAAGAACAAATTATTTCATACAAGGTTTTCATACAAATCCTTAAAAATTTAAAATTTTAAGAAAACTTTTTATGTGCTAAAAAACGAAAATATAATAATATAATCAATGTTAAACAACCATAACTAAAACAAACATATATGTATGCATTATAAATGAAGACATTAATTTAAAAATGAAACATATGCAAAATGATGATCAAGTATGAATTTAAGAAAAATAGGGTCTTTAAATATAAAGAGACCACTTGGACTCTTCAGTACCTAGGTAGAGTTTGAGTGCGACTTTTTATATTTAAAATTCTTTCTCAATAATTATTATTATTAATGCATTTTGATAATTAAGATTTTAACAAAAAAAATTTATTTTTTAGCCATGGAAATGTATGAAAATACTTAATGAAATAAAATTTCCTAAATACTCCAACATCTAGGTAACATTCAGGAATATATTACTTCACAAAAGATTTTCAAATTTTTTTAAAATGAGTTTGAGGTTTTAGGTAAGTTCAGGTTTAAATTTTAAGAATTTATGAGTCTCTCTAAAAGTCTTCAACATCTAGATAGACTTTTGAAGTAAACCCGTTGTCATTAAAAATTAACTAAAACTCTTTATGTAACTAATTATATCTTTTAGCATAAAATTATTATTACTATTAGTAAAAACTTCACAATGCAAATAGTAAGCAAGATACATAAAATGTATTCAAAGAATATAAACAAATCAATTTAAAGGCTAATATATGCACAAAAGGATTAAACATTCAAAACCTAAATAATCCAAAAAAAATAAACACAATTGTCATGCTAAAATAACTATGCAAAAGGATGCTTAAATATTTTAATCCCCTAATGAAAGTTTTTTTATGGTTATTTTCTTATCCACCTTAGCCTTATTACATTTGTTATTATATTCCTTAGTCCATTTAGGAACCATCATGACAAAGATTGATCTACCTTTACAACCATCATACCAAAGAGAATCATAAGAGAGCTAAGCAACAAGATAATAGTGGGACCATATGGTATGTGTAAAATTTTTCTTCATCCATAGAAGACTCATGCACCAATCAAGTAAACAAAAGCATGCCAAAAAAGTCAAGCAAAACAAACATAGAGATGGAATAACCTAGTTCACGTGAGGCTTACTTTACCTAAGGCCTATTTTTAGCTTTTCATTCTTTATGTAATCTTTAATAAGGACAAGTCAACATATACTCCAAACAAAACAAGAAAAAAAAAAGAAGATTGAAACTTTAAGACTTGTACAAATTCCTTAGATAATGACAATAAACTAGATAAGAGAAAGGACTTCTTTCTATGTTGAAAAGCAATGAGCCATGAGTCTACATAATGCTGTTATATGGTGCTCAAATGCACCATGCCTAAAAGTCACTAGCTTTAGGCTTTGGCTTTCACCTTTCTATGTTTAAAAAAAAAAAGCACCATGGTTCCCACAAGCATTAGGTCATGAACTTTTTTCATCCTACTAGTGCACCTAAGTTTCATACAAAAAAGAGAAACATAAGAGGTGTCGAAACCTATTAAGTAATAAAAGGAGCAGATTCTATAAAATCTAGATAAAAGAAAGTAGCCAAATCATGACTGCTCATGGGAAGTTAAGCATCATGGTTTAGGTTATCCATGCGTACCAGGTTTTTCACTTATTTTTAGTTCATATTAATTAGAGGCTAAATGTGAAAGATAAAAAGGCTAAAACTATTAACTTTGTGGGATAAGGCCAATTGCTATAGCTACCATTAGAGGAGGCAGAAAGCATTCGGTTGAAACAAAAAAACAGAATCAAAACTCCATTTCTTTTGTAAGAAAAGAAATAGAAACATATAACATGTAAAGCTTCAAACTTTATCAACATTCACACCAAAATCAAACATGTAAAGAACAAGTATGAATATTTTACAAAAAGATCATGGTTGGCACAAACATGGTGTAAAAAAATAATCATATAAATGGTAAAAGCTCTACCTTGTATGGGCTGTCTCACTTCTTTAAAATTTTTATTTTATTTTTAGCTTTTTTTTCTTTTTCATTTATGTTCTCTTTTTTTTTTTACCAGAAGCTTCTTCTCTTCTCTTCCCTTTTTTTTACCACTAGCCAACTCCCTTCTCATTTTTATTCAGTATACCTCTCCTTCAAAGAGTAAGATCTTAAACTTGATCAACGAGAACCATTGGGTGAAAACTCATCAAAGGGCTAAAGTTTCTCATTTTCTTTTTTTTTAAGGAGCCACCTTTGGCCCTTAGATTAAAAGTTAAAAAAATCCAATGGCCCACATTAAACATTGCAAAGGTTGAATTTTTATGCCCTTCAAACCCATGCAAAGACCATTTTATCCATAATGCAAAGTTTTGGTGTTTATGGTCATTTTCTTAGAAATCAATGTTCCCATGGTCATTTTTAGGATTTTAAAGCATAAAAAATCATAAAATATTATAAAATTGTGATCTAAAATGTTTCATGAAAATTCGAGCTCAAGAAGGCTTAATTACCAAAATACCCTTATAAGGGTATTTTGGTAATTTCACACTTTTTAGGGGACTGCTATGATTTTAAATGCACCAAAAATCATGAAATATTATAAAATTGAGATCTGAAAAGTTTCATGAAAATTTGAGCTCAAAAAGATCAAATTACAAAAATACCTTTATGAGGATATTCTAGTAATTTCACACTTCTCGAGGTACTGCTATGATTTTAAATGGCACAAAAATCATGAAATATTATAAAATTAAGATCTAAAAATTTTTAAAAAATTCAATCTCGAGTAGGTTAATTTACGAAAATACCCTTAATAAGGGTATTTTGATAATTTTATCTTTCCTTGACATGATGAAAATTTTAGTATTTTAAAAATTTTCAAATTCAATTTTAAATCATATTGATTTCAATTAGTGTTTTGAGTTTTCAGAATTGACCCCGGCCTTATATATTTAGATCAAGTTTTGCATAATTTAGACTTTATTTGCCCGAATTTGATCTAAGCTAACTTTGAATTTTTGAATAGGCAAATTTGTGAGCTTTTTATGGGTTGTAAATAGTCCCTCCTAAATGGTTTTAACCCATAAGCCCCGGATTAATTATTTTAAAAAGTGTCTTGGACAAAATTTGATATCTACAGATGTATCATCACATCTGACACCAAATAAAGCCCCACAGCATCCATAGATCCATAAAAGTCAATACCTTCTATAGCTCACAATCTTTTTTCAATCATGCTCTTTATTTGATCAGTCTTAGAGTCTTTTGAGGATGCAACCATCTACAATTTCAATTTTTTCTTTTATCTCATCTAGATTGGGGATTTAGATTGGCTCAATTGTCTTTTCAGCAAAGACAGGATTAGTATAACTTTGAATGTTTACTTGACTGGGTGCATAAGGCATTCTCAGGTAGCTATAACTTAAGAATATGGTTTGTTATGGCTAAAAGCTTGGAGTGGCTTAGGTTTGATATGGATCGAAACCTAGAGGATATGGTGATTCAGTGACTTCATACGAGATATCTTTCTCCACCATTTTTTCTTTGTTTATTTTTTTCAGAGCTTTAAGAATCTTGCTTAGTTGCCCCTTAATTACCTTTTGAGCCTTTTTCAACCTTTCAAAATAGTTTGCATTGTCTTGCTTCATCTTTTTGGCTTTAGCCTGAGTGTTATACATATGTTGAACTATTCTTGTATTTTAGTACCACAATTTAAAATTAGTGATCATGATATGATTTGTCATGATGAATGAATGTAATGTAATGTATGAAAAAGAAAGAAAAAAAATATTTACCCTTTTAAAGATTTCAACAAAAGTGCACTTTCATTTATTCCACAGAAGTCTGTTTTACATTAAGTCTAATATTTTTCCTTTGTAAAAGGGCCTAATTTGCTTGTATTGATTCATAGCTTACTTAATAAAGTTCAACAATCATTGTCTATGCTCTTCTGTTAGCATGACCAAAGCTTTTAATGTCTGAGCCTTTTTTGCCATTTCTTCCGTTTTAATCACTTTTTTACCTATGTGGGTTGTAAGATGCTTTATGTACCTTTATCTTTTCAATCTTTCTCTTCTGCCAAACCATACCTGACAAGATAATTTTTTATGTTTTTTTATGAGTGCCATGATATGATCTCTCTGCTTATTTAACTTTTGCTTAAGCATCTAGATGTACTTTTTGAGCATTTCATTGTCATGCTAAACTTCGACATAATCATCCTCTATTTGGGAGTATTCTCTTTTTAGCTTTTCATGCTCACAAGTTAAATCTACATTATTTATTTCCTTGGCTTGCACCTGTTTGCGCAACCTCTTGTGTTCTTGTCGTAGTTCTTTTAGCTCTTTAAGGGCATTATCCCATTCTCTGATAATCTTTTAAGTTTTGTTGTAATCCTTGAAAATCTTATGGACTTGAATTTCTAGCTTTTGTGTTTTGTCTTTCCACTATTCTTTTTCTTCTTGAAGCTTTAAAATTTCTTGTTTTAGTTTTTCTTTCTTTACTTCGTGTTATTTCCTTGTAAGTTCTGACTTTAAGGGCATATTATTCCATTCTCGATTCACTGACTGGCAATGTTTTTTGATCATAGGCACAACTTTTTTACTCTTCTTGGCTATCCAAATCAAATATCCTTAAGTGATTTTATCAATAAATGATCCAAGGCTCACCCTCTTAAGCTTTTTCTAGGCCTTGATTATGCCATTAATTTTTTGAAAAGTTCTAAACTCTCTATACAAATAATCAAATTGATCAAGCTTATATATCATAAGAGTGAACTATTTAGCTCCATACTGTCTTTTTACCATCAATGCTGCATAACTTGTTGACCCTTATAAGCCTAAGAGTGAAACCCTATCTCACTTTCACATTGATACAACATAAGTTTCTGGTTCATCCACGAAGCTAACCTTTACACCTAACAAATTATGAGCTTTTGCAGTAAAATTCTTATTCCTTATGGGTCTTTATTTCTAGCCATTCACTCTCATAAAATTCTTTAACTGAATTTTGATTATAAAAATAGAGTTTGAAAAAAGCACTCTTCTTACATTCGAGATGACTCTTCATCCATAGATACAATAATGGTATGTAACCCAAAAAATGAGCCTTATCATTCTATCTACAAAAATTTAGAGATCTGATAATTTTTACTAGTATAGTTGGTGAAGAATTACATTTTTTTTCAATATGTTCAAACAAATCCATCATTTTTATCTCAATATGGCTTAAGACCCTAGGAAAAATGACCATCCCATATATTGCCAAAGCAAACACCTTCATTCCTTGATCATCATCAGGATGTTTGATAATGAAATCTTGGAGAAACTCTTATGGAATACACTTATGCTCTTATTTTTCTTGGATATATGAATTTATAAGCTCATTTTTCATCCTTAAAATATAAGTTAGTTTTTTACAATACCTTGATTTTTGCTTCTTTACATATACTCTGTCTGGATACTGAAGATGTATACCTATTAAAGTCGAATACTCCTCTATTGTTGGTGCCAAATCAACTTTATTAAAAATGAAACAATGATTGGAAGGATCCCAAACTGTATCATTGCTTTAATGAATGAATTTTCAACCTTTACCAACAAAAGATGTGCAACGTGCCTAAACTTCTAACAAAAAATCAGCTATCTTGAAAGAACCATGGCATTTTATATATTTAGTAGACTTTTCAAATCATTTTGTTTAAGGAGCAAATGAGCTTTTTTTGGTAAAGTAAAGACATAACCAGGTGGTAAACAATCCATTTCTTCTCGCTGCCTCTTTTCGGACTCTATCTTTACATTTAAGGGCAAATCACATTTGAAAAGTACAAACGAGGCACAAACTTGACGTTCTATGGGTTTCATGAAAGCTTTTGTTGAAAATACCTTTAGGGTAGGAATAGTATATAATATGTATGTATATTTGTAAATATGCACAAAAAGAAAAGAAATAAACAAGATAAGAAAACTGGTTAGTCATTTCAATATAAAATAAAAGAATAAACAAATAAAATAACAACATGACTTTAAATTTTAGATTAACTATAAAGGGTGGAGGGACATGGCTCTACCTATGATTAGGCTCTACCTATGATTAAGCTCTTAAGGTTAACTATATGTGGCTTGGATTACTTCTAAAAGGTTCTCAAATTGTTTCTTGTATCATTGTCCATCACAAACTAGTAAGGCACTCTGATTCTCGCCCACCATAGGCTATAACTGAAAAAGGTTCAATCTAAGTGGGAGTGTTTTACTAGCCCATACGAAGATATGAAACCTCACAAAGGTGTAGGTACTTTACTTCCTCCTAAAGGATAGAGCTCGAGTGTAGAGTTTATGTTATGCACATGCAAATCAATGACAGATATATGAACTAAATAAATGAATAACTAAACAAATATAAGCAAGGAAAAGAAATAAAGAGGAAAGAGAAAACAAATATCAAGTTTATTAGACAAGGCTCAGATAATAAGAAATCGTTTACTGGCCTGACTCTTTGTTGTCCTCAGTGGAGTCGCCAAACTATCATAACATATAGATTCGTGAACCTATCATTAGACTTGGATCAAAGAAGTCGCCACCAATCTTTTTGGTTTAGGTGTGATTGGCCACTTGATCGAATCTGTCCTATTTAAAGAGGAGTCTCAAGATTGATTTAGGTATATTTAAGTAGTAGATTCTGATTTAAGAAACCAGATTTTAGGTTCAGGAGTATGGTTATGTGTGAGGAAGGTTATAAACCCCCATAGCACCCATCAAAAGATGGTACCAGTTTGATTTCAAATTATCCAACCCTTAAAAATGTTTATAATTTACCAAACTATTTAATATTGAAAACTAATCTTAAAATTACTCCAATAGTTTGGTAGTAATTTAAGTTAATTTTCTCAATTTAAGAGTATTCATGAAAACTAGTGTTCCTCTTTAAAGAGGCTCTATTGTCGGATTTATTAAAGTATTTTACTCAAAAAAATAATTAATAAAGTCCTCCAATAGTTTGATAAGATTTATTTTGATGCAGATCCTTTAATAGTTTAGTGAGATTTTATTGTAAAAATATTTTTGAAATTTTAAGATGCAATCCTCCAATAATTTGATAAGATTTAATTTAAGATGCAATCCTCCAATAGTTTGGTAGGATAAAATACAAAATTTGTATTAAAAATTATTTTTTTTGAAAAATGATTTATGAAATTCTCCAATAATATAGTAGATTCCATAAAGTTTAAATTCATGAAAAATCTTTTAATAGTTTGGTAGGATTCATGAATTTATTTGAAAAGATTTTTTTTTATTTTTATATTATTTTCTAAAAAAATAATATAAAGAATTTTTAAAAAATATTTAATGAATGATAAATTACTCAATAAAAATAAAAAATTAGTAAAATAAAATAAATAATAAAAAACCTTAAAATATAAAATAAAATAACTTAAAATATAAAATGATAAAAAATAAAATCAAAAAATAAAAATAAAATAGAAAAAGAAAAACCTGCAATTGGTATTGGTCGAACCAATGGGTTTGTGCATGGGTCAATGGATTAACATGTGGATCCTAGGTTGAACGAAATAGTGTCATGTTGGGATGCTATAAACGGGCCAAGGTTCATGTTTTTCTTAGACAGCCCTAATTTTTTCTCTCTTTAACCAAGATTTTCTTTGTCTTATCTCCAAAAAACTTAAGAATATTCAATCTAAAATTAGGCAACTCATCGATTTCTGAAAAATTTCATTGGAATTTCACTGAAAAATTCAAAGTCTGCTAAAAAAATTGAATGAAAAATTCAAACTTTCAATTTTTCAAACCTAGTTTTACAAAAATTTCCCAAAAATTTTCAGATTTTTTCAAAAATTAAAACTCCAATCCCAGAACTTCAAATCCAAATCTCAACACTTTAAACATAAACTAGAAACTTCGAACTAAACCCAGAATCTGTAAATGCAGAACATTCAAACCTAGAAACTAAACCCAAAAATTTTCCTAGAATTTAACATAGAGTCTTTCATATAAAAAATCAATCACATCTTGTTCTGCAATATTGTGTCTAATTTATAGTTAGTTTTTAGTAAAAATTTTAAGGTTCAAACATAATCAATCTAAACTTAAATCATGAGATTGTATTCTGCTTGAACAGAATTAATATAAGCTTGAATCCTAGAATTTAATCTTGTTCAACATGATTTTAGGCCTAGGTTTTGCAAATTTGTCTGAGTTAAATCCTAGTTTTATGCAAAATTGAAATTTATGACAGATTTAATTTCCTTATTCAATCACTGATTAAAAAAAATAATAGTAATAATAAGAAAAAGAATAATAATAATAAAAATAATAATAAAAAAATAATAATAGTAGCAATAAACATCAATTGATTCTAAACACATATATATGTCTACAACAATGAATTTTGTTCAACAAATAAGTTTAGATTCAACTGCACCTTCTTTAATTGAGATGCAATTACCAAAACAATTTGTGCCATTCGACACTAAACATCCATTTGGATGTCAAATTAACATGATTAGGTCATTTTTATTGCGTTTTTCATTGATGGCTTTAGTTCTAGTAAAGAAATGCTGGTCCTCATCTTTTCTTATTTCTTTTCATTTTATATTAGAAAGACAAAATTATATTATAATTTAACTTTTCTTTTCTTGTTTTGATTTTTTATTTAAAATTTTTGAAATAGTTTTCTTAATTTATTGTAATAAATAAAATTTATTATTATATAATAAATTAAAAAATAAAATTTATTATTATATTGTGAATTAATAAATAAGAAAAATGTATTATTATACAATAAACTATTATTTTTATTAATTTTCAATTATTTATTAAGAAAATTATTATTTTCCATAAAAATAATTTTATAATTTAAATTATTTACTAATTTTATAAATATTCCTTTTATTATCACCGTTGCACCTATATCCAAATATATCTATATATATATTATCATTGATTTTAATATTAATTCCACTAATATTTCCAATCTCATTATTTATCCAAATAGATCTTAATCTCAGTGTAACTATTCTCGAATCCATTACACATACAATTAATTCTTTTTGAATTTGTTTTTAAATGTCATTAACTTATAAGTAATTCATAAAAAAATATCATAAGTAAATTTAAAATTTTTTTATTTAAAATATAATTTAAGAGAATGTGTGATTATTATTTAATTTTATTGACTAAGTTTAAAATTTTCACCCATTTTATATGAATAAATTTTTTTAATAAAAAAAGCTCAACTAGCATTCTTTGAAATATACACATTCTATATAAAAGGTCATTTTTCCCTTTATTTAATTTAGTTATTGAGGATCAATTGAGAAACACAATAAGAATGTTGCATTCATAAGAATTTTTTTTTAATTAAAATTACATTGGAAATGATGAAGAAAACAATTTAATACTTCATTTGCCCATCACTTAAGTACTACTAACTACTTTGTTTTTTTAGTTTATGAGATAATAATTGTAAAAAAATAAATGCTTTTGTCATTTATGAAATCAAATGTTTACTGCTGTAATATATAATAATCACACACAAAACAAATATATCAATAGTAGCATATTAAAATAGAGTAGTAGTAGGAGAAAGGGAAGGCTTATTTACACGAAATTATAGTAGTAATAAGTAGCAATTACTTTAAATATATATGAGAGTATTTTACTTATAATTTTTTATTATAATATTATAATTATTTAATTATATTAAAATTATGTAAAAATTTATTATTTATAAATGTAAAATTTATATAAAATTTTAATACATCTTACATAATTTTAAATTATAATAAATTAATTATATAATAATAATTATAATTTATATACTTTATCTGTGCTCTTTTGGCAAAAAAATTGCTGTATATGTAACATTCTGTTTACAATGAGTCGGTTGTAGAAAGAAAGAAGCGTCGGTTGGCACGTACGGAAGGTCACAGTCGCACGTGAGAAAGGAGCCCACCAACTCGCCCATTTAATTCCAAGCATCTAATTCTCGCATGCCCTCTCCACAACTAAAACTCTCTTTACAATCACATATCCACTTTCAAATGTTAAAAAAAAAGAGGTTCAATCTACCAATAATCATTACTCATCCAACAAGAAGAAGAAGAAGCAGTGAATATATTTATTTCTCCATTTTTGTTTGTTTTCGCTTTACAGCTCATTGGCTTCAGATCGAATCAATCTCAAAGGTTTCTTCAATTTCTCCTTTTTCTTTCTATTTTCCTTTTCCAAAATCTGGCTCCCTCTATGTTTAAGTTTCCAGATGGTCAGTTTCCTCAAAAATGGCTTTAAAGTCTAATTATGCTAGGTGTTTTAAATATCTATGCTATCTGCTGTTTCTAAATTGCATATTGGATGAATTGCTTTATCGTACTGATAGGTTCACTCATTGAACTTCATGCAACACAATGTATGGTACAAGAATAAGCTGCTCTCTTAGACTAGTATGTGCAACATAGATATTAAAACTGCAATGATTTTCAAGATGAATTATTGTTATTATTATTATTATTATTCCTGAATGCATAGATATCAAAACTGCAATGATTTTCGAGATGAATTGTTATTATTATTATTATCTGAATGCATGATTTAGCAATTATTTGACCTGTATATATGTGTAAGATTTTGGTGTTTTAGATTGTACTTTGGTTCTGCATGACAGGCTGCTTTGATTCCTGTTCTTTAAACAAAAAAAAATCATAGTTTTTTTTTTTGTTATGTTTTTTTTGAGAGGGGGTTTTAGCTTTGTTTTCATCTATGTGTTTTTTTGCACAAACATTGATCCGCGCAATAATATTTCTGTTTCAGATTTCATATCATTTCCACTTCTTATCTTGCTTTTCTATTTCCTGCCAGGCATCATTTTTCTTTCTTTTGTGGCTGCCAAATGGCAATATAGACCAGATAACCATATGTTACAGCGAGGGATTTTCGAGCTCAGTGTATTAGATGATTTGTAGTATCTATATTATGCTTGGTCAGTGCCATTATGGGCATCCGTCTGATGAAATGTCAATGGCCATGGCTGCTTCACGTTCTATCCTTTTTAATCCTAATAAACAGAATCAGAGCTATCAGTCCTGATGGTAAGTGATGTATGTCATATCAGATAATTCAAGCTGATTTTAAAAGTTTATTTTTCCTCTTATTCTGTCACCATTTGAAAAAGGATCCCAAATGCTCTCCTTATGTTGATACTCATTTGGTTGGAATATACTGGTTAATTTGTCTCACTTAGGGAATTTTACATATCGAAATTTCCACCTTTTAAAACATTGGTGATCGTGTTTACATTTTTCCTTTTTCTTTTTTTCTTTTCTTTTCTTTTCTTTTCAAACATTGTCATTTAGATTGTAGTTTAGATAATAATAGATTTTGGCTGGTTCTGGAATCTCTTGCTAGCCATTCATTAGGTATACCTCTCGTGGGAAATAAGAATATCTGGTTATAGAATGTGAAAATGCTTTTCCTGATATGTAGGAGAGGCACTTCTAAGCTTCCGGATAGCAATTGTTAGTTCAGATGGTGTGCTTTCTCAGTGGAGACCAGAGGATCCTGATCCATGCAAATGGAAGGGGGTGACATGTGATAGTAAATCCAAGAGAGTGACTACTTTGTGAGTTTTGAAGATCATGTCCATTTATGTCTTCCCTTTGACAAATTTGTATACATGAAAGTGCCATTTAACAAATTCTCTTTTCCCTATGTTTTCTCATCAGGAGCCTCACTAATCATAAACTGAGTGGTCCTATATCACCTGACCTTGGGAAGCTGGAGCACTTGAGGCTTTTGTATGTATTTCTGGGGCTTCCTTAGTTTTCTTCATAGTTGATTCATGATCTGTATTAAAATATATTTTCTTGCAGCTGATATTTTCTTTAAATTTGACGTGAATCAGAATGCTTCATAACAACAACTTTTATGGGGCAATTCCTTTAGAACTGGGTAATTGCACAGAGCTGCAGGAAATGTAAGTATTGTTGCTGGCATCTTAGTTCATTGATCTAATGCTTCTCCTTGCTTGAAAAGTGTTGTTGGCTACTTTATAGGTTTTTTCTTGCAAGTGGTAGGATTGACGGATATGATATTAATGTAAAATCTTTAATTCACTTTGAGGCTCATCATTTGGCTATGGTGCTGATGCAAAACAATAGTTCTACCTCAAAAATACTTGTTCTTTTGCTGGATTATGAATTCTAGATGGATTTGAAAGGGATTTAACTAGGTTTACGATTGTCATGCACTGAATAGAGCAAATTGTTCTCTTTGTGCTACATGTCAAACAATGGGTCTTGTTTTGTCCTATTCTTCTTATAGGTTTAGGATATATATGCAATAATGCTTATGATATATAAATTGATGAAATGGAGAGAAATCCGCTTGTTTAATTTCATAATTATCGAATCTGTATACTGTCCTTTTTAGTATGTTTGGGCAAGGCCAAGGGGAAAGTGAACCTTGGACCTTCACCCTTCATTGTATGGTTACAAGGTTGAGCTTTTCTAGGTGAGTAATCTCCTTTTTTAACATTTTCCTGATATTTTGTCTAACTTGGATGTTCTCGAATTAAATCTAGTCAATCTTCATATAAAGAGATAAAGAAGAAACTGAAAAATAACTTTTCCATTAATGCATGTTAATTACGTGGTATTATTTGTAGCATTTCCTTTATTAATGTAAAGTGGAGTAGTTTTTCTTACCTTTGCCTTAAAACTCACTAAAGTTGTATTTAGTTTTGGCTAAATATTGCTTGGATGTACTTGATATCTGAAGTTTTGTATTTTTTTTTTCCTGAAGAAATGGCATTGTGGTGTTGAATTAGTGTGTTTGTAAAATCAAGTACGATATGGTTTCAAGGTTCTATAGGTTTGGTATTGAAAAATTGATTTTGAAATTACATGTATTCATTAGTTTATTTTACTGTAATCTGTTCTTTTCTACAGATACTTGCAGGGTAATTACTTAAGTGGTTTAATTCCAAGTGAATTGGGGAACCTATTTTCACTTCAGAATATGTACGTTGTTTCTCTTGCCTAATAAATGTGAGCTAGAGTGGTAAATAGACTAATCATTTAGTTACTTAATGATGCTTACACTGTTTGAATTTGCAGGGACATCTCAAGCAACTCTCTCAGTGGATCTATTCCACCTTCAATAGGGAAGCTAGATAAGCTCATTTCATTGTTAGTTCCCCTTGCTTCAAATTTGTTAGTCTTTAAATAGAGGTGTTTTACTGAGTTGGTTCTTAAAGAATCTATTGAATATAAACTCATATTTGATGATCTTATTTAATTCCTGAAGCAATGTTTCAAACAATTTTCTGGTTGGGCCAATACCATCACGAGGTGTCTTCAGCAACTATACAGCAAGCTCGTAAGTAGAAGCTATTTTGCTATACTGCATTCAATAGATCTTCTGTCATTAAAGTATCATTCAGGAGGGTTCCATGAAGTCTTACTCTTATATTTTCTACCTTTATTGTTTGCTTTTTGAATCTTCATCTTCTGTTGACTAGTTCAGCTTGAAATGTCTAAGAAGATTGCTATAATACTATTATGCTAAATTAACAGTTTAACACTTTTTTTTTTTGTAGTTTTGTTGGAAATCGTGATTTATGTGGAAAGCAAATCAATGTGGCATGCAAAGATGACAGTGGAGGAGTTCCTGCAAATTCCCAATCACCTATTACAGGTAAGCTGCATATGCCAAAAATGTATAACTCTGGGCTTTTGGTGTTCATTTCAGTGTTAAATTTGTCCACAAAATCTGAATTCCTGACAAGTTTGTCACCTTTATTCTTGGATCTATTGTTTTTTCAAGGCAGCTCACTTTGGTTAGTATTTCAATCTATTTTTGTAGCTCAAAATCAAGGTGGTAAGAAGTACTCTGGAAGGCTTCTCATTAGTGCATCAGCAACCGTGGGTGCACTGCTTTTGGTGGCACTTATGTGTTTTTGGGGTTGCTTCCTATATAAGAAGTTTGGTAAAAATGAGGGCACAACTCTTGCCATGGATGTCAGTGGAGGTGCTCTTCCCAACTGATCTTCAAATTTTTGGAAAATCTAGCCAATTTTCCATTTTCATCTAAGATTCAACATCTTTGTTAATGTGGTTTTGTTGCTTCAGGGGCATTACTTGTTATGTTTCATGGAGACTTGCCATACACTTCAAAGGACGTCATTAAGAAATTGGAAACTTTGAATGAGGAACACATTATAGGTATTGGGGGCTTTGGGACAGTATACAAGCTCGCAATGGATGATGGCAATGTGTTTGCTTTGAAACGAATTGTCAAGATGAATGAGGGATTTGATCGATTTTTTGAAAGAGAGCTGGCAATTCTTGGAAGCATAAAACACCGATACCTTGTAAACTTGCGAGGATATTGTAATTCACCTACTTCTAAGCTGTTAATCTATGATTTCCTGGCTGGTGGTAGCCTTGATGAAGCTCTTCATGGTGAGGTTTTCTTAACAATTTTCATTCAAAAGCAGCTCATGGACTTGCATGAACTTCAACTACACATTTTTCTTTGTTTATTTTTGTTCAGCAAATTGAATGACATGGCTTTTTTCATGGATTTACTGACTAAGCTCGAACTTAAGCGCTTCTCTTTCTTTATTTTCACCATTGGTTAGGAATTCCTTTATTATTTTGGGACCATTGCAATTCTAATGATTTGTTACATGGATTGGTTTATTTATTTGGTAGGTGATTTTTTTATTCTTTTAACAGATCGATCTGAGCAGTTAGACTGGGAAGCACGCTTGAACATTATTATGGGAGCAGCAAAAGGACTGGCCTATTTACACCATGATTGTTCTCCTAGGATCATACACCGTGACATAAAGTCCAGCAACATTTTACTTGATAGCAATTTGGAGGCTCGAGTATCAGACTTTGGACTTGCCAAACTGTTAGAGGATGAAGAATCTCATATTACAACCATTGTTGCAGGAACTTTTGGTTATTTGGCTCCAGGTATGCAGTTGCAATATTGGCTTGATTTAAACTGTAGTTGATCTCTTTTAATTAGAGATGCTTTGAAAATAAACAGTTGTTAAAATTTGGCATAAGACAAGTAAGAGTTGATCTGACACAAAATTATTATTATTTTTTCACTTTTAATGGCTATTTTGAAACATGACAACCATGTCCCACAATGCTTTTTTATTTGTTATCTTTGGTTGGCCCATAAAGATTAATAGAAGTCAAAATTTAGCCAAATCTTTATGTACATTGCTTTTAGCGAGTTACTCAATAACCTTTTTAGATTTAGATTGGGATTTGTGTATGTCATGAGCCGAGACTCAACCTCTAGGCTCGTGCGGCTCCAGGATCCGGGCATGGACATATCCGGTGTTCCAGATTAACTTAATTGTCACGGTTCACACCCTTATGAGGTATTATCTGCTCTGGCTCCCCTTTGGCCTTATGGTTTTGTCTTACAAAAGGTGCTTTACAAGGAGAAGATGGTGTGAACTCTTTTATCCCATGACTAACTCTAGTACATAGCCGATGTAGGATTCATGGCTCCTCACTAGGACCGTAACATCCTTCCCCACTCCAATGAAGGCCCACCGTACTTGGTGGCACATCGCTAATACCCTAGAGCTAGCTTTGATATCACTTATCACGGGCTGAGACTTAACCTCTAGGCTCGTGCGGCTCCAAGACCTAGGCATGGACTCATTCGGCGTCCTAGATCAGCCTAACTATCATGGTTCACACCTTTGTGAGGTATTGTCCGCTTTGATACCTTCTTGGCCTCACGGTTTTGTCCCACAAAAAGCATCTCACAAGGAGGTGGTGGTGTGAATCCTTTTATCCCATGACTAACTTTAGTACATAGCCGATGTAGGATTTATGGCTCCTCTCTAGGACCGTGACATATGCACGTTATTTTTTGCTTGATAAGTGAAGGAAACACAGCATGAAAAGGCACCAAGGGAGTTCAAATCATGATCCTTTACATCCAACACGGCTACCCGTTGGACCAAAAATATGCTTTTAAATTATTTAAAACTATATAATTTTCATTAACATAAATTGTTTTCTACGTGATTTTTACTAATTTTATTACAACCTTTCTAGTTTTTTGTAGATATAAAAATAAATGCTACCAAAAAAGCTTTATGTTCCACGAACTTGAGTTCACACCTCACCTCACATTGCATAAACAGATTTGTCTTTGGAAACACTGTATTTAATCGGGAATCCCTAGTGTATGACATGTCTAAATTTGTGTGTAAAAAACTAAAAACTGTAGTCTTAGCTTATAACCTAAAAAAAGGAAAGATTCCAGGCATACTAATATGGTGAAGTGTTTATTTATTTATTTTTATTTTTTGAAAAGCTGTGATTAGGATCTTGCTTAAGTGGTTGAATCATATTTTCTGTAATGTAAGCATTTTAGATTCTATTTATCTTGAGTCTGTTTATGGTTCCTTCAACAGAGTATATGGTAAGTGGGAGAGCAACTGAAAAGACAGATGTCTATAGTTTTGGGGTCTTGGTACTTGAAGTCTTAAGTGGAAAGAGACCTACTGATGCATCATTTATTGAGAAGGGCCTCAACATTGTTGGCTGGGTATGTCTCCACTCCTGTTGAAATTTTGTCAAGTAGGCTTAATGTCTCAAATTAAACAGGGTTTTTTTTTTATTAAGCTATTAAATCAAATGTTTGATAAGTGTAAACATTTAGAGATCAACTTGCACTGACTCTGCTGTGTGCTTAGTCTCTATTATGTGGTTAATTAATGTTTCTATTGTAGATTTCATGTGCTGTACTTTCTTGATGCTGTTTACTTCATGTTGCATTTACTGAATTGGTCTGGAGAGATGTCATGGGTTTATTTAGGCTCTGATTGGTTCCTGTTTTTATTATTTTCTTTTTGCCTTTTTTTGTTTTTTATTAAGTAAAAAGTGAAGCAAAAAATATATAGCATTTGGCTCAGCAAATGACATGATCTGATGCTGATGGGTTTCCTCAATTAAGCATGTGTATGTGGGTATTCATCTGACTGGTCTGTTTTCTTTTTTGCAGTTAAATTTCTTGGTTACGGAGAATAGGCAACGAGAGATTGTAGATCCAAATTGTGAGGGGGTGCAGGCAGAAAGCCTTGATGCCTTGCTCCCAGTTGCCATCCAGTGTGTCTCTTCAAGCCCAGAGGATCGACCCACCATGCACAGGGTGGTCCAATTGCTTGAATCTGAGGTTATGACTCCATGCCCAAGTGATTTTTATGATTCCAACTCTGATTGAATAGCTGAAGCTGGAAGACGTGTTTGGTTCACATCCATGTTGCTTTCCTGTTATCTCCCTCAATTTGGAAAAGTAATGCAAGCACTAAATGACGGGCTTGAAATTTGCAACAGCTTCACTTTTTCATTTCATTAATTCTTTATGCAGATGGAAGTTAGAAGGTGTGATACATGGTCTACACCCATTTGAAACTCAATTTGAGCTGTTTAATAGAACTGGATTGGGGTGCATCTTCGTCCTTCCAGTGTTCTCGTTTGGCCTGGCTGGTGCGTGCATACATTTTTTTCTCTACGTAAAGGGAACCTCCTCTCGTGGCATGAATCGTTTAATTGTCCCGTTTCATTTTCGATTCTGTTTTTCCTCTATGAAATCTGTAACCCCCTTATGCGTTTCCCAAAATTAAGTGTATATGATGGTTGTATAAATTGTGAATATTTTGCCCTTGGGCAGATTCTTGTTTATGGCATTTTTGTAAAATATGCTGTCGTAACGGCAAGTCCGTAATGAGTTTCATGGATGACATTGAAAGCTGATTCCCGCAACTTTATTATGATACTGAATGCAGTAAGCATTTGAAAGTTGTTTCTGATATTCTTCTATATTTCTGAACAGGTATTTTTTACCGTATATGGAGTGTGATACTTTTTGGGAGAGATTTTTTATTAATTAAAGAGAAATGAAGATATTTTAAATTTTAGTTTAACATTTAGATGCATATTCAAATAGATTAAAATGCATATTCAAATAAATATATGATTAATTTTTGGTCAATTATTTTTATATTTAATTAATTTTTATTCCAACCTTCTCCTAAATTTATTTTGTTTTACTATTAACTTAAATAAAAAATATTTTATTATATAAAAAATTAGGTGCAAAAATAAAAGAAAAATCACAAAGAAAATATCAAAAAATCTTTTGGTCAACATTGTCCATGGTCTAAAGGTGATTTGGTCGATTCAATGCGTTTCAATCAATTTGGAGTGTTTTTGATCTTAAAATTTTAAAAACCTCAAAAATTCAAAAATCGTTTATTAAAAACTCAAAATTTTTGAAACCTTAAAAGATCACTAAAAACTCAACGAACCTAAAAATAATTTATCAAAATTTCAAAATTTTTGAAATCTCAAAAACTAAAAAATCGCTCCTTGAAACCCAAAACTGTAAAAACCTTAAAAACCATTAAAAACCCCAAAAAATTAAAAATTCTAAACTCTAAACTTTAAACTCTAAATTCTAAAATAAAAAATCAAACCCCAAAAATCCTAAACAAAAAATCATCTCTTAAAATCTCAAAACCTTAAATCCTAAACACCTAAAACATCCTAAAACCCCAAAAACCTAAAAACCGTTTCAAAACACCTCCGTTGAAACTTCGAAAACCACTAAAAGTCCCTAAAACTCAAAAGCCACCCCCAAAACCCTAAAACTTTTTAAACCCCAAAAACCATTAAAAATCCTAAAAACCTAAAAATCGCCTTTGAAAACTTAAAATTGTCTAAACTTCAAAAACTAATGAAAATCACGAAAATCCAATAGTTACACCATGAAACCCCAAAACTATAGAAACCTAAAACCACAAAAATTTTAAAAAAACCTAAAAATCGTCGAAACCTCTAAAACCACTAAAAACCCCATTATCTAAAAAAACCACCACTCGAAACCCCATAATCATCTAAACTCCAAAAAACCCCTTAAAGCTCTAAAATCGCCAAAACCCTCCCTAAACCACTAGTAATAAAAAAAACCTAAAAACCACAAACCAATCTTCAAGTCTCAAAATTGTTATATCCCTAAAAACCACACAAAATCTCAAAAACCTGGAAATTGCCTTTGAAATAAAAAAATTGCTCCCAAAACCCTAAAAGCGTTAAGACCTCAAAAACACAAAAATTACCCTTGAAATGCCAAAATCACATAAATCCAAAAAATCACTAAAAAGCTCAAAAATTTAAAAATTGCCCTTGAAGGCCTAAAACCATTGAAACCTCAAAAGCCACTAAAAAAAAATGCAAAATCCCAAAACCCCTCAAATATTAAAACCTTCCAAAACCCTAAAAATAAAAAAACCTTAAAAACAAAAAATTCACCACCCGAATCCCAAAACTGCTGAAATCTTAAGAACCATTGAAAACCCAAAAGCCATCCTCAAAAACCCCAAAATTATTGGAATCCCTGAAACCACTAAAAGCCCCCTAAACCCAAAATACACGTTTGAAAACCTCAAAATAGTCGAAATCTCAAAAACTACTAAAAATATCAAAAACCCAATAATTGCCCTTAAAATTATAAAATTGTCAAGACCTAAAACTAGAAAAAAAAATTCCTTAACCCAAAAACTGCTCGTTGAAACCCCAAAATTGCCAAAACCTCTAAAATCACTAAAACCCCATAATCATTGAAACCCTAGAAACCACTAAAAACCACTAAAAACCACAAAAACCTAAAAACCAACTCTAAATACCATAGAACCGCCTAAAGATAAAAATCGCCCTCAAAATCTCAAAATCGTTGAAATCCTAAAAATCACAAAAAATGAAAAATACAAAAACTGTAACTTGAAGCCCTAAAACTGCCAAAACTCTAAAATCACTAAAAACTCAAAAACTTGACCCTAGAAATCCTAAAATTGTTGAAACCCAAAAAAATTATTAAAATTCCTCAAAACCTAAAAATTGCCCTTTAAGACCCAAAAACTATAGAAACCCAAAAATGTTGAAACCTAAAAACCCACTAAAAATACCAAACCAATAACTACCCCTGAAACTTTAAAACTGTCGAAACCTAAAACCATAAAAACCTTTAAAACATAAACATTGCCCCTCGAAACCTTAAAACTAACAAACCACTAACTCAACACCTGAAACCTTAAAATTGTTACTCGAAACACTAAAAACACCAAACCTGCTAACCTCCCACAAGAAACCCTAAATCAGTTTTACCTTAAAATCGCCACACAAAAAATTAAAAACACCAAATTAGCTAATCATCACTTGAAACCCTAAAAACACTTCACCCCAAAATCCCCACCTAAAACCCTAAAACCATATGCCCCAAAAACTACCAACTAAAACCTTAACCTTTCACCATAAATCCTAAACTTGAAACCTTAAAAATAATAAACCTATTAAACCCCACTTAAAACCGAAAAAACTTTTTGCTTTAAAACTGCTGCACTGTTCACTTTCTCCCAAAACTTAGAAACTCCAAACCTACTAACCTCTTCTTGAAACAATAAAACCATTCCACCCTAAAACCTTTATCCCAAACCTTAGATTCACCAAACTAATTAACTCTTCAGCTAAAATTCTAGAGTCAAAAGACTCTAAAACAGTCTCTCGAAACCACTAAAACACTAACCAAGCTAACCCTACACCCAAAACTCTAAAATCATTACATCTAAAACTACCACTCAAAGGCCTGAAACACCAAACTAGTTATCTTTACCTAAAACAAAAAAATCGCGATACCCCAAAAATCACCACTAAAAACCTTAAAATACCTAACCCATTTACCCCACACCTGACACCCTAAAGGCATTACACCTTAAAATTGCCACCTTAAACCTTAAAAACAACAAACCCGTTAATCCCTCTATCGAAACCTAAAAACACTCCATCTTAACACTGCCACACAAATTTTTAAAGTTGTTACATCCTAAAAACAACCACCCAAAACATTAAAATTGTCATATTTGGTAATTAATGACCTGAACTTTAAAACTGCTAGGCTTTAAAAACTATAACTTGAAACCCTAAAATTGAAAAATCAAGTAACATACAACTCGAAACCCTAAACCACTACACAAAAAAAATTACCACTTGAAACCCAAAAAATATCAAACTCATTAACCTTTCATCCAAAACCCTAAAATCACTTTACACCAAAATGGCACCAAAAACACTAAAGACACAAAACTCGTTAATACACTACCTGAAACCCTAAAATCACTCTACCCAAAAATCGACCCTCAAAACCATAAAAAACCACCAAACCCTCTAACCTCTCCATTCCAAATCTGTTTGTTAAAACCCTAAAAACACTAAACACGTTTCCCCTACTAGAAATCCTAAAACTGTTCCACCCTAAAATTGTCCCCTGAAACTTAAAAACACTAGGCCCACTAACATTACAATCGAAACCCTAAAACCACCACACCCAAAAACTATAACATAAAATCCTAAAAACACCAAACTCGTTAACCTCCCACTTAAAATCCTAAAATCGCCAAACTAGCTAACTTTACACCTAAAACCCTAAAATCGTTGCAACCTAAAATTGCCACCTAAAGCCTTTAATACAAAAAAACCAGCTAACCCCCTATCCAAACCTTAAAATTGTTGCACCCAAAAATTGGCACATGAAAACTTAAAAATACCAAACCTGCTAACCTCTCGTGTAAAGCCCTAAAACTGATTCACCTTAAAACTACCACTTGAAACCTTAAAAACACCAAACTCATGAATCTCACTTGAAACCTTAAAATACTCCACCTTAAAATAGCCAATTAAAACCCTAAAAACACTAAAGCTGATAACCCATCATCTAAAACTCTAAAATCACTTTGTCCCAAAATCATCACCTGAAACCCTAAAACCACCAAACTTGCTAACTTAACACCTGAAACTCCAAAATTGTTCCACTTCAAAATCGTCTACTAAATCCTTAAAGCCACAAAACTCTCTAACCTCACATCTAAAACACTAAAACTACTTCATCCCGAATCTGCCACTCAAAACCCTAAAAACACCAAACCTTAAACCCTACAACTGAAACCTTACAACCATTTAACCTTAAAACTGCAACCCAAAACAGTAAAAATGATAAACCTACTAACCTTTCACTTGCAACTCTAAAATCACTCTACCCTAAAACCATCACTTGAAACTCTAAAATAACCAAATTAGCTAACCTCACACTTGAAACACTTAAAATGTTACGCCCTAAAATTGCCAACCGAAACCTTTAAAACATGAAATTCACTAACCCCCACTTGAAACCCCAAAATTGCTCCACCTCAAAATAGTTGCCCAAAACCTTAAAAATACCAAACTTACTAACCGTTGGCCCGAAACCCTAAAGCTACTTTACCAACAACCACTTGAAATAATAAAAACACCAAACCCGCTAACCTCCACCCTAAACCTTAAAACTGCCAACCAAAACCCTAAAAATGCTAAAACTGCTAACCCCTTACCTAAAACCCTAAAATCATTATGCCCTAAAACCTTTACCTGAAACCTTAAAACCACCAAACATGCCAAACCAACAATCAAAACCCTAAAAATGTGCACCCAAAAATTGTCACTCAAAACCTTAAAAACACCTAACCTATTAACCAGCCATTCGAAGCCCTAAAGTAGCTCCACCCTAAACCTTCACTCTAAACCCTAAAAATACCAAACTAGATAACTACCCACCCAAAACCCTAAGAACATCAAACCATCTAACTAGCCACTCGAAACCCTTAAAACACTGCACCATGGTTGAAAATTTACAAGTACACAAAATCATATCAAGTAATAAAGTGATAAGTAAAATTCGTTCCCATGGAGATTGTAATAAAGAGAATTAAGTACCACAATTAAACACCTTTGATTATATTCAAAACATAAAAATAAACAACTACTAACCTAATATGCAAATCAAAAATTAAAAATTTAAATTAAATAGTAAACCGAAATTAAATTAAATTATGCAAACAAAATTTAAATGAACCTAAACTAAATATTAAACTTATCAAAATTGCAAATAACCGAATTAACAAGCAAAACAATAACCAAAATCATGCAGTAACTAAACTTAATTTAAATATGAAAACTATCTAAACCAAACACTATAGGAACTAAAACCAAAATTTTTATTTAATGCAGTAAATTAATGGAGTGAACATAAACAGCCTTAAACTTTATGCAGTAATGAAAACTGTGGAGTGGACATAAACAGCCTTAAACTCTATGCAGTAATGAAAACTGTGGAGTAGAATTTTACTAACAACCTAATGTAGTAACTAGAATTAGAGCTGTAAACTAAAACATTAATTAAAAATAACATGCAGAAAATTAAAACAATAAAACTGCCTAAAAACTGTTAAACTAGATTATGCAGAATTCTAAAACTGTAAACAGAAAGTATGAGGTAAATATTTAAACCAAGCAGAAATTACAACAACTGAAATTTAAATCAAATTGTAAAGAACTTGAATTGAATATAAGACTAACAAACTTAATTGAAAGTTGCAATGAACTAAAACTGGAATTTAAATTGAAAAATCTAGAAAATAAAAACCGTTTAAAGATGTTTAAAAGAACTAGAAATAAACTAGAAGAACAAGGAAAAATTAAAGCTAAATGTAGGTTGGTTTGTCACCCCAACCAATACATGTCTTCCCTATTTCGATTCTTGAACTATCTATATAGATGGAGAATTTATGGGCTAGTTCGGTTGACTTGAATTTGTAAGAGGGCCGACTTCTTCTTGAAGGTTTCGGTTTGACAAGGATTGAACTCTTAAAGGACTTGCACGAAGACCAAAATCTGACATCCAAAGAGTAAGTAAAATTTGACTTTGTTTCTTGGTTTAAAAGTAACTTCTCCCGAAGAAAAAGAGTGGTGTGGTTCTGCCATGTTTCAAACAGCCTTGAAAAATTCTTGATTTGCAGCTTGAAGACTCCTTGCCTTGAAATTTTTGTGGGACTTCTTGGAAAACAGAATTTTAAATTCTGTTTGATTTTAATCTTGACATCCTGCAATTCTACCGGCACTTTGATTCTTTAAACAGAAGACAAGTTGGCTTATTTAAACTCTCATGTAGCACGTGAAATCCATCTTGTCTTGGACTCTTGTAATTCAACACAAATACGAAGCCAAAAAGGAAACAAAATTCGGTTTTGAACTCTTGCAACAGTTAATACGAAGTCAGCTGCTTGCTTCTTTTACCGTAAGTAAAATCCAGCTTGTTCCATTCGGTATTAAACAAAATTTTAAGTTCCTTCATGCCAAGTTAGCTGCCAAGGAACCATCCTAGCCATCTAATAAAATACCAGCTGCTTGCCACATCAATTAAAAATCATCCCCTGCTTGTGCACCTACAAAGGACTTGCATAAAATTTTTGAACTTAAAATTTTGCCTCTGTCAGACCGAAATCTGTATAATTAATTGTAATCGCTGCATGCTTGTAAATGCAGCATATTCTTGAACCAAATTCATCCTTATTCAGTCTTTAATTTTTCTGCCATTTTTCTTCTCAAGTTAAGCTCCAAAGTTGCTCAAAACAGCATGTAAAAGCTTCAAACAGCTTCTAAAAAAATTTCTGGCTGCAACCTTATCTTTGCATCAATTGAGCTCTTAGTCAATTTTCCATATTTGCTCCAAAAATCAACCCAAATTGCCAAAAGTTCAATTTTTTCATCTTTTTTTGAAAATTTCCTACAAAGGAACAAATTAAGCTAATTAAGAAGGCAAATTAAATTATTTTGCCAAGAACAAAGTAAAATTCACGCAATTAAGTACTAAAAATAACTCTATTTTATAGAGTTATCACACCCTAAAATCACCAACTGAAACTTTAACATTTCACTTTAAACCCTAAACCCAAAGTCCTAAATATAATAAACCCATCATCCCCACCTAAAATGTACACCCCAAAATCTCCCTTGGAAACTCACCAAGCCCCCACCTACAACCCTAAAATCACTGCACCACAAAATCACCTCCCAAAACCCTAAAAACTCCAAACCTGCTAACCTTTACCCAAAACCATAAAACCACTCTAGCCCAAAACGGTCACCTAAAACCATGAAATCACCAAACAAGCTAACCCTAAACTTGAAACCTTAAAATCGTAGCACCCCAAAACCACGACCCAAAACCTTTAAAACACCAATCACTAACAGCCCACTAAACCCTAAAATTAAACCAACTAACAGCAACCTTAGAGCCACTCCACACTAAAATCACCACCCTAAACCCTAAAAACAACAAACTCACTAACCCTCACTTGAAACCTTAAAATTGCCCCACCCCAAATCTACCACCCAAATCCCTGAAGCCATTACACCCCAAAAGTAGCCACATGAAATCCTAAAATTGCCAAACTCAATAATCAATGACCTGAAACTTTAAAATTGCTAGGTCCCAAAAATTACGACCCGAAACCCTAAAATTGCCAAACCTAAAAAACATAACCTCAAACCTTAAACTACTGTAAAAAAGAAGTGTCACTCGAAACTCTAAAAATACTAAACTTGATAACCTCCCACTTGAAACCCTAAAATCGATCCACACAAAAATCATCACCCAAAACCCTAAAGACACCATATCCTCTACCCCCCCCAAACCCTAAAACCTTTCCCCTCAATGACACTCGAAACCATAAAACCATCAAATCCACTAATCCAACACCCAAAACCCTAAAATTACTTAACCCTAAATTTGCCACTTGAAACTCTAGAAACACCAAACATGTTAACCCCAAAATCGAAGCCCTAAAACCTTAAACCCTAAAACCTTAAACCCAAGACCCTAAAATCACCAAATCAGCTAACCCACATTCAAAATCCCGAAGTCACTCCATCATAAAACTACAACCTTAAACCTTAATCTCTAAAATCACTAAACCCCAAAAACTGAGACCTGAAATCCTAAATTGTCTTCTTGGTAACACACAACCCGAAACCCTAAATTGTTACACAAAAAAATCATCATTCAAAACCCTAAAAAAACCAAACTCGTTAACCTTTCACTCAAAACCCTACACAAAAATTAGCACCCAAAACATATAACCATATAACCACCAAAGCCGCTAACTTGATATTCAAAACCCTAAAACACTCCGCCCCAAATTCACCAGTCAAAACCCTAAACATACCAAACCCGCTAATCTCTACCCGAAAAACAGTAAACTTGCTAACCTAACAACCGTCATTGAAATCTTAAAATCACAAAACTCGCCAACATCCCACCTAAAAATAGCCATTGAAACCCTAAAATCACCAAACTAACTAGCCTACACCTAAAACCCTAAAATCATTGCATCCAAAAATCGCCATACAAAACCTTTAAAACACTAAATCTAAGCATTAAACTCGAAACCCTAAATTCTCCTAGCCTCAAAATCGATACCCAAAACCTTAAAAACACCAAATCTATTAACCTTCCACCTAAAACTTTAAAACTGCTTCACCCAAAAATTGCCACCCAAAACCCTAAAAACACCAAATAAATTAACCTATACTAGAAACCCTAAAACTGTTCCACCAATATTACTAACTGAAACCCTAAAAACACCAAAGTGGTAACCTATCACCCAAAACCCTAAAAACATTTTATCTTGAAACCGTCATTTAAAAGTCTAAAACAACCAAACCATTAACCCAACACTCGAAACCTTAAAACTGATCCAACCTAAAATCATCACTTAATACCCTAAAAAACACTAAACATGCTTACTTCACACTTAAAACCCTAAAGTGGCTCCCCCTAAAACTAATATCCGAAACATTAAAAACACCAAACTAGCTAACCAACACTCTGAAACCCTAGAAAATGCTCCACCTCAAAAATAACAAAAAAAAACCTTAAAACTGCCACACTCAGTAATCCTAAACTTGAAACTCTAATACCTTTAGGCCCTAAAAACTGCCAATCAAACCTTAAGACCACCAAACTGGGTAACTATAACACAGAAACCTAAAATCGCTATGCCCTAAAAATTGGAGGCCAAAACCCTAAAAATAACAAACTCACTAACCTTTATGCCTACACCCCATTTAGTCTAGAGTCTAAGTCAGTTGGGTTCAGTTTAGTTTTAGACCTAAAGATCCAATTTTATATTTTATCTCATTAGTTATTTATATTATTTTTATCTTTATATTTATAAGTTTGTTTGTCATTATTTTATATTTTATATTTATCCTTGTATTGATCTTTATCTTTATTTTATTCATTTATCTTTATTTTACTTTTACTTTTATTTTTATTTTATTTTTATTCTTATCTTTGTTATTTTATCTCATTTATTTTATTATTATTCTTTATCTTAAAGAGAAAAAGAAACCAAGAATGAGAAAAATTGAAAAATGTTTTGGTTAAGTAGAAAAATGTGTATATATTTTCTTTTTGTTTTGATAGATAATTCATGTGATTTTTAGGGTTTAGATTAAGTTGATCTACCTTTTTTTTTAAAGAAAAAAGAAATTTAAAGTGTTTGTTCTTGGATAATATATGAAAATCAAAAGTTTAATCTATATCAAACTTGTAATCCTTATCAAATCTAAATACTTCCCTATAAATATCTTAGCATTTGACAATAAAAAACAACAATCATAGAGGAAAACTTGAGAGTAAAAATGTCTTAGATAATTCAAATTCAAATTTTAGGCTTCTTTTAGTTCCCGATGATTTTTACCAATCACAGGCTTCGGCAAGATTTATCGATTGAGGTGACATTTTCTCATGAGTGTTGAAGTTCCTAGTGAGGATTCTAATGATACCTCTAGGTTTCGAGGACAATTCTCAATTTCCCCAAGCATCAACTCGATTTAACTTGACCTAAATGTCCATCTGATTACGAACCTAACTTGTAGTGCCAGGATCCAACAACTTGCATCTCACAAGCCTCGAGCCGAGCCATGCATCGAGCCGCCAAACCATATTGTGAGCTTGTAGTTGAGTTGCTGTCAAGCCCAAATCGAGCCATTGACCCTTTTTTGGTATTTTATTTATTTTTATATAAATTTTATTTATTCAAATTAATTTTTTAGTTAAAAATATTTTTTAAATAAATCCAAAATCCTACCAAACTATTAGAGGACTTTCATGGGTTTAAAATATTTTTCAAATTATGAATCCTACCAAACTATTAGAAGATTTCATAGGTAAATTAAATTAAAAAATTTTTTGATTTAATCCTACCAAATTATTGGAGGATTTAAATCTCTAAATTAAGTTTTATCAAACTATTGAAAGAGTGAATTATTATGAAAAATTAAGTTTTCAATCCTACCAAAATATTGAGAGATTAAAATTTTGAGTTAAATCTTACTAATGTATTGGAAGATTTAACGATTCTTTCTTAAATTGAATAAATTTTTGAATAAAAAATCCAACCAATCCGTTAGAGGATCTGCATCAACATAAAATCTATCCAAACTATTAGAGGATTTAATGGATTATTTTTTTTTTTAAAGATAATTAACTCATAAAAATAAAATACATTAATGAATCCAATGATGGAGCCTCTTCAAAGTGGGATACTAGTCTCCATGAATACTCTTGTGACAAGAAAATTAATTTAAATTGTTACCAAACTATTGGAGTGATTTTAAGAATAATTTTTAATAATTAAATTATTTGGTAAAATACAAACATGTTTTTAAGGTTTAGGATAACACAAAATCAATTGGTACCATCCTTTGGATGGGTATTGTGAGGGTGTTATAACCTTAATCACGTGTAACCACACTCCTAGACTTAGTCTTGGTTTTGTAGGCTAGAATTTACCTTTTAAGAATATTTGAGTCAAAATTGGGATTTTTTTTAAAAAAAAAGACAAATTCAGTTAGGTGGCTAATCGCATCTAAATAAAAAAGATTGGTGATGACTCCTAATGTAATGTCTAGCGATAAGTCCATGGATTTATACATTACTACACTTTATCCTAATCCCCAAAATCAGTAACCAAAACCTTAAAAACATCAAACCTATTAACCTTTCTCTTGAAACGCTAAAATTGCTTCACCTTAAAACTGTCATCTGAAACCCTAAAAACACTAGACTAACTAACCCCCATCTGAAACCCTAAAACTGCTCCATCCTAAAATTGCCAATTAAAACCCTAAAAACACCAAAGCTGTTAACCCATCACCAAAATCCCTAAAATTGCTCAACACCAAATCTGTTATTCGAAACCTTAAAATCACCAAACTAGCTAAACCCACATTGGAAACACTAATATCGCTGTAGACACCTCATTTTGGCTGAGGCTTAAAATTTAATTTAATTTTATTTATAGTTTATTTATCTTTTCAGTTTAATAAAAAATTATTTTGCCATGAGAAAAATGGATGTTACTAGAATTAGAGCTGAAATCAATCTATAGAGGATAAATTCTAGTTTCATGATAATACAAAAATCTTATCAAAGATGGAATCATAATCAAAAACTCCTCTAAATGTTCCTATAAATTAACCTATGAATCAACAAAGGGATACACAACAAGAGAAAACAAACATTAATAGGCAAATACATAAAGATCACCAAAAGCAGTCATTTACCTAGACCACCCACCATCATTTTGTCTTTCCTTTTTCCCAAGACCGCTATCCTTATCTCTACTTTTATACTACACCATTGTGAGCCAAAAATCCAAATTGACCCCATAATCCAATTCTACATCAATAAATTCACCAAAAGAATAACACATGCAAGGGAAAAGGCAGTAGTTTCTATCTAAAAGGCCAATATAAGCTGTATAGTAATCGAGTCCCCATTAACACTGTGATAGTGAGATAGCTACATTGCAAGCACCATTACAACCCTCAACTACTAGAAACAAGACCTGTTATCATTATTGATTTCTCATTGAATAAGTGTTCGTTGTTAGTAAGCATAACCAACATAGTGACTGTCAAGAAACATATAGAGTAACCGAGCATTAAAAAAAAAAAAAAGCCATGATACATAGAAAGCACAATTAGCAACAACACAAAGAGATTTTGTTTTTGCCAGTGGCAGTACTGGCGATAGTTTACGGTGACCCAAGATTTTTTAAGATAAAAAAAGTGAAAGTACAAAATGGAGGAAATTGAGCAACGTACCCAAAGATTGACGAGATTGGATGATGGAAAAAGGAAAAAAAATGGTGAAATCTTATGGCTTTGACTTCAGATCTGAGACATTAGGGGTCGATTTTCAGAAATTGGAGCCCAAATTAAAACTAGGAAACCGAAAAGAAACAACAACAAAATTTTAGGTTGAATCAGTGGTCGATCGACGGCTGACTGTGGCCGCTGAAGAAGGAGTAAAGACCGATAATGATGGTCGAGAATTGTGGGAGAAAGGGAGAGAGAATTTGGAGAAAATCTGAAGAAAGAGATATGAGAAGAAGAAATAAAAAATTTTGATTTTTTAAGGTTATTTATACCTTAAGCAAAATGACGTTGTTTTGCCTTACGAGTAGTGAATTAAATTAAGCTATAGCTAAGCCATACCAAGTTGCCTCTCTTAAGTCACTCTAGCCAGTTCACGGGGCTATAGTCGAGCCATGATATCAGTTGAACCGAGTCAATTTTTTTTGTATTTTCTTTTCATTTTCATTTATTTATTTATTGTTTTAGTTTATTTATTTATTTACTTATTTTTGAAATGTCTTACATAATTAAATTTCTAAGAGAATTAAAGAAAGTTCTTTTAGAAAATATAATTATAAAAAATATAAAATAAAACTTTAATAAAATTTAGGAATTGAATTAACAATCACTTAATGATGAGATTCTTAGAAATTTTAAATAGTAAATTTTATAAGAAATCTTTAGGTAAAGAATTTCTCTAAATTTAATCAAATGGTGAAATAAATTTAGATAAAATTTTGATAAAAGTAATTGTATTTTTTTCTAAATAAAAAATAAAAACCATAAAATTTTGTTTGAAAATATATTGTCGAAGGATGAAATCTCAAGAAAAATCACAAATGGTTAAATTTCTATGAAATTTCTAGATGAAAGGTTTTTTCCTAAATTCAACTAAAATGGTGGAAGATTTTGGATGAAACTTTAAAAAATTTGTTATGTTATTTTCTTTTTAAGAAATAAATGATAAATAAATAGAGATTGAATTCTAAGAAAGATATTTCTAAATGAGGCCCAAATGGTAGAAAATTTAGAAATGAAATTTTTAAAAATAAAAAAATTGATTAAGCTTTCTGACGACAGAATTTCTTCGAGAAAACAAATAGAATTTTTGAATACTTTTGAGGTAAGAAAGTATTTTTAAGAATTCTGATAGATTGATGGAGAATCTTAAAAGTTATTGCTAATATCAAAATTAAGACTATGAGAACTATAAACCTTAGGATAATTTAAAATAAAATGGTACCATGCTTTGGATGGGTATGTGGAGATGCTATAACCTTCCTAATATATAACCAAACTTCCAAACTTTGTTCTAATTAGTAGACTAGAACCAATTCTTTAGGGACCTTTAGTCAAGCTTAGGAGCTTTTTAAATGAATAAATTCATTAGGTGACCAATAACACTAGATAAAAGATTGGTGGTGATTCCTCTTGTTGTGTCTAGCTATAAATTTATGGATCTATACATTATGACAATTGTTGCACCTTAAAATCACAAGTTGAAACCTTTAAAACACCACACCCATTAACCCCACCTAAAACTTTAAAATTGCTCCACCCCAAAATTGCCACCTAAAACCTTAAAAACACCAAACTTGCCATCTATTCACCAGAAACCCTAAAACTGCTTAACTCTCAAACAGTCACTCGAAACAATAAAAACTCCAAACTCACTAACCTTCACTCGAAACATTTAAAAAGCAACACTTCAAAACCGCCAACCAAAACCCTAAAAACAATAAAACCACAACTCGTAGCGTAAAACCCTAAAATTTTAAACACTAAACCTTAAAATCATTACACTCATAAACTAACACTAAAAAAGCTAAAACTGTGCCACCCCAAAATCGTCACTTGAAACTTGAAAAGACCAAACTTGTTAAACTCCTCACTCGAAACCCAAAAGCAGCACCATCTTAAAACTGCCACCTAAAACATTACGAATACCAAACCAACTAACCACTCACCCAAAACCCTAAAAGCATTCAACCCTAAAACTCCCCCCAAAAACCAAAACCCAAAACCTAAAAAATAATAAACCCAATAGCCCTACCTGAAACCTTAAAATTTCCACACAAAACTTACCAAGTCCCACCTGAAACCCTAAAATTGCTCTAACGCAAAACCACCTCCCAAAACCTTAAAAATTTTAAACCCGCTAACCTCTATTGGTAACCATAAAATAACTTTACTCAAAACTATCACCCAAAGCCTGAAATCACCAAACTAGCTAACCTTGCACTTGAAACCCTAAAATCACTCTACTTAAAGACCACCACTTAAAAGCCTAAAAACACCAAACTCATTAACCCCTACTTGAAACCATATACCTGCTAAACCCAAAAACTGCTACTCGAAACCCTAGAAACACAAAACCTAATAACACCTTACCTAAAACCTTAAAGACACTCCACCCTAAAACCACTACCTTAAACCCTAAAAATAACAAACTGACTAACCCCACATTTGAAACCCAAAAATTGCTTTACTTCAAAGCTGCCATCCAAATCCTTAGAAGCATTACGCCCCAAAAATAACCACTTGAAATCCTAAAACTGCCAGACCTAGTAATTAATGACCTAAAACTCTAAAATCATTAGGCCTTATAAGTTACGATCTAAAACCCTATTAATCAAAGCAATCAAGAACAAGGCAAGAATATTAATCAAAATGAATTAATCAATTCAAGCATTTAACAAAGTTAAGACAAATTCTATCAAGCTTGGTTAATTTGTGCAAAGTGTTCACAAATTCAAACATAATATCTCATTTTTGCACATATCAAAGCAAGCATTTATCAAACCATGCATTAAACATTATAAATCATAGGCACATAGCATAGATTCAATACAATTAGCTCCATCCTTGTCAAGCTATATTGTTGTGCTCATTGTAGTTGAGTGAGGCTTTGAATCATTCATTTCACATTATTTGAGCTAGTCTTTGATGTACTTGGACTTGATTGATGAAGATGATTTGATTTGCTTTTTCCACTTGAGATTTTAAAAATACAGGCTCATTCATGCTCATTTCAAGTTCTCCAAGCATAGACTTAAAAAAAATTCTTAACAAAGAAATGTTCATTAATAGCATCAAGAATATCAATTGATAAAAAGTATACCAATTGTTAGAAATGAATTCCATATTCTAAGTCATTATAGGCAAAAAAAAATTTATTCATTAAGTGCAAGTTGCCAATTATAAACTTAAGCTAAAGGTCATGTATCAAGTTAAGCATCAAATAGCACAAGAATGGTACTAAAGTAAAAGTTCTCATATAGTGTGCAAAAATCAAACCTTTTAGATCATTCATGAACACAAAATAGACATATTCAATATTCATATATATTCGATAAATCGCCAAGGAATATGTCAAAATAAATTTTAGGCCATATGAAAACTTAAAACTCAAAAAAACATATTTATCATCAAAATCAGATTCAAGAAAATTTTATTACAAAAGCATAAATATGTCTACACAAATTATAGGCCATAATCAACAATGACTTAAGCTAAAAATAAGCATCATAAGAAAATCACTCACTAAGTCATGTTGCAAGCATGTCAAGTAAAGCTCAATCATATTCATATAAGCACACACTTGACAAGAGTAATAGATGAACCAACAGCACATATCATTTAAAAAAAATAGTTCATCAATTTAAAAACACAAATAAAAAGATAAAACATTTAAGCACAAGAGCAACATATCGCAAAAGGTATTTCACAAATTAAGAAATAAATAATTTAAGCACTTTCAAATCACAAGTATTAAGGTCAAGTTGAATCAATTATCATATGAGCACATATCTTGACCAAAAATATAGATGAACAAAGAATCAATATATATCTTTTAAGCATATAAAGTTCATCAAGTTGTCAACACAAGAGAAGAAATAAATCTTGAACTAATAAGGATAAAGAATTAAAGCATATTTCAAGATTATAAAAAAAAAAAATCAAAAGATGAACAATCAAACATCAATATTTATGATTTAAGCACAAGATGATCATCAATTTTTAAAATCACAAATTAAGAGTTAAAGCAATTATGTATAACATAATCAAGTTTAAAGAATTCATAAGATCCAAGCATTGTAAACAAATTGAGCAATTTTAAACATCATGGTCATATTGGCATGTTTAACAATCACAAATCAATATGTATAAAAATCACGAAATTATTTCCATCATGCTAAAACCATTCAAACAAATATATTTATGCAAATTACCATAGGATAAATCATTTAAAGCTTAATATTTCCAAGATTTTTATTTTTGATATTTTGAAGCTCATTTTTGCTTGAAAAAGACCTTAATAAATCTCATAACTAGTCAAGCTCATTTTTAACCAACTTGAACCATTCCAAAAAATTTCAAATGACAAAACAAAGTTGTTCAAGTGATCATTTGGTATTAGAAATAAGGAATCAAAAAGTCAACCTTTAATCCCCATATTTCTTTGAAAATGACTATTAAGATGGGTAAATATGTTTAAACACACATTCAAGCTCTTCAAACCATTTAGAAAAGTTTTATATCACACATTGAAAAAGTCCCAATGATTTTTATACCCATAAATGTTCAAAAACAAGATTTGATATTTTAAAGTTTTACAATCCTTTGAAACTTGCATGTAACACTATGAAAAATTAAAACCAATGCAAATTATCAAGTTTTCTTTGTTTAAGCACGTTTAAATCATTGAATTCAAGATATTCAAATTCATTTTACAATTAAAAACTTGCTAAAACAAAATTTCGTATTTTGAGGCTTGACTCTAACAAAAATCATTTTCAAAGCAAAACATAAAGTCTCGAAATCATTAAGCTTTGAGTGCTCCTTCTAAGTTTGTGCATAAATATAAAAATAATTTAGCATATAAATAATCACACCAAGCATCAATAAAAAATTCATCAACAAAATTATGCTCAAGCAATTTAGCACCACAAACAATTTCAGCAAGCATATCAAATATATTTAAAAGCAAAATAAATGCATATTCAATTCAAGCTCACATTTTCTAAAGATTATGTAACATATGCCTTGTAATCAATGTCAACCAAATTTTTCATAATCAATCAAGCATTCAAATTTCATCAAGAATAGGTAACCAAATTCAAATTCTCTTTAAATAAAAGTTTAGAGGTTACCTATCTCTATTGTGTGTCTAGAGTATTCAATCTTCAATCTCACATTGTAGCTCCTTGCTTTAGCACACCTAGAAGAGACATTTATCATTTGATTTTTGGTACCCAAATTGCTTTGGGTCCTTGAAAGTTAGTCACCAAGTCTTTTGTTCCTATTGGAACCCACACTTGCCTAACTCTAAATGAAACTTTTCTCTTTACGGGACAAGTATGTATAGGATGACCATGAAAATTACAAAAATTACATTTAATCATTTAAGTACTAAATGAATTCTTTAAAAGATTTTGTTTTTCATTCATCAAATCATCAAATTTTTTTTTTCAAATCAAAAATTTTTTTTCTAAAAATTTATTTCTACTTAGAGAAGTTTCTAAATTTATTTTCAACTTTTTATTTTGTTTTTCCAAATCATTCTTGGTATTCATTAAAAATTCATTTTAAACTTTTAATTTTGAAATCATTTTCTTATGTTTCAAATGCATATTTTTAAATTCAATTACTAAATCATTGTAAGCATCTTGTAACTCATCCAAAGTATAAGAATTTGAATCACAAGAGTTAGAGGTTAACTTTGGTTCCTCAGTAGCCAGGAGACATGATACATTTTGATTGGATTATTATCTTTCATGTATTTCATCCAACTTCTTCGATATCTCATTTGAGGTTGAACATTTTGATACTAAGTTAAATTTGTGGGAGTCAAGAGCTCCATATAGTAAGCTCTTGGCCTTGGCATTATCCATCACTTACCTCACGTAGTTTGCATCATTTGAAGGAAATCCAAGGCCTTTTTCAACCACATTCCAAGCTTTAAAATCTTAGGCTATTATGAACATCTTCATCCTCATTCTCTATTCATAAAATTTAAATTTATTAAACATAGGAGCTTTAAGGACTTTCTCACCATCTTGGAACCAAAATTGAGCCATTGTATCTTTACTCAAGATGGTTAAACCTACAAAAATAGAACAAAGCTCTGATACCAATTATTAGCTTTTTAGGTGAGATGGTGATCCAAGAGAGGGGGTGAATTGGATTTTTCCAAAATTTTCCCAAACAAATGATTTCAAAATAATTGAATGAAAATTAAAACAATAAGCACTTTTGGTGAAAATATAATGCAAACAATAACAATTAATGAACCTAAAATCAAATATAAACAACAATAAATTATAAGGAGATAAGGATAGAGAAATCAAACACAATGATTTATAAAGGTTCGGTCCTTCTCTACAAGGCACCTATGTCTTCTCTTCTTAGTTATGCACACCAAGGCTTTAATCCACTATTCTTGAATTAAAAATACAACCTATCTTTTTCTTTCTAAAGCTTAAGATAGAAACCTTTACCCTTTGTAGTATTTTACCTAATCTCACTACAAAGCTCTCAAGAGGATACCTTACCTCTTGTTCTCTTCTACCCTCATATATCAAAGGTAATTTTGTAAACAATAGAACAACCTCTCTAGGGCTAAGTGTTTGCTAAGTTTAAGTACAAGAAAATGATGAATGAACAACAAATATGATTTTGGATACAATAAATACAAAGATATAGACTTTAAAGCTCTAAAACTCTTTAAAGAATGAATATATGGCTTGTTTGATCTTGCTCTCTTGATTAATTAACCTTCTTGGTGTGTTGGAGTGGCCAATATATAGAGAAAATGAAGAACTAGCCTTTGGAGATGCTTGAGAGAAGAAAATAGCCATTGAATGCTTAAGAAACTAGTCGTTGGACACATTTTGGGCATGACCCGATCGATCCCTTCCATGAGGGGTTCGATTGGTTCAAGTTTTCTACCATTTTCCACTTGAAAAACATGACCCAATTGATCAGGTAAGGGACTCGATCAATTGGTTCAACTAGGGGATTGATCCTGTAACCCAAGGGATCAATTTGGTACAGGATCAATCTGGTCAAGCTACTCTATTGTATCCTATTTTGCACTCTACTCACTAATTTGCTCATATATTGAGTTAGACAAATCCAAATCACAAACCGTTTGAAGATTTAGAAACTAGACTTAAAGGACTTTCTATCCATTAAAATTCATCACCTAATTCATTGTGCACGGATTATAATGAATTTTCAAATCTACCCCTTGTGCAGTTTTTAGACAACTATAGAGTGTCTAGTAAAAATTCAAAATCTTTTCTTGTAAATTTTGGATTTTAATTTTGTTTGATCCATTAGAAAGTAGGCTCAAAGAGCTTTCCAACCATATAAAATTCAAATATTAAAAATTTATGAATTAATGCAAAAAAATAAAACAAGTTCTATGTTGGAAAATTTTGTTCTTGTAAAACAACTTTCTTAAGTTAATCTATTTCTCTAAACCAATATTATCAAAATTGTATTAAGTCCAAAATGAATAAGTTCACTTTAAAAACAACAATTGGAATTTCATTTAAGCTTAAATAAATAATCTTTAAAGATAGATTTTTTTTAAGAAATATGAAAACAAAGAAAGGTTTGTTTATCCTTTGAAAAACATATTATTTATTTAGTACCAAAATATAAAACTTAAGAACATGTACTAAATAAAACTTTTTCAAAATCTTGATCAAGTGTGTTTAGCTTAATGTTTTGTCATTTCAAAATAAAGATCAATTCAAGGCTAACATTTTCGAAAATCTCAGCCTTGTTTTATTCCCAAATAACTTTTCAAAATCTCAAGCCCTTACAGCTAACCTTGACATATATCAAAATGTCATATTTGAAGGCTGAGGAAAGTGTTTAAAATGTTTAATTTTCAAGGAATTCATGTTTTTAGAAAAACTTATATTTCATTTATGAGGCTATATGGAAAATGTATATGCTTCTTTTATCCTCTTCAAGTGGAAACCCTTTTTGAATGTACAAAAAAAAAACCTCAATGTGCTGAACTATTTAATCCAGTTTTAAAAAAAATGTGCACCTCTTGCACTTTGATAGGGATCACCAATTCTGAAGAATTTAAGCCAATTTAGCTAGCACCCAAGATTTAAGTTAGTTTAGCTAGCACCACATGAAAAGATTCAAGCCCAACTTAACTGGCACCTAATGAAGATTTAAGCCCAAGTTAGCTGGCACCCAATAAAGATTTAAGCACAATTTAGCTGGCACCCCTTGAAAGAATTTAAATCTAGTTTAGCTAGCACCAAATGAAAAGATTTAAGCCCAATTTAGCTAGCACTCATGAAAGGATGTAAGTTTAATTTAGCTAGCACCTAATGAAGATTTAAGCCTAATTTAGCTGGCACCCAATGAAAAGATTTAAGCCAGTTTAATTGGCACCCAGGTTTTAAGCCTAATATTAATTGGCACCAATGAAAATTTAAGCCTAGTTTAGCTGGCTCCATGAAAAGATTTAAACCTAGTTTAGTTGGCACCAATGAAAAGATTTAAGCCTAGTATTATTTGGCACCAATGAAAATTAAGCACAATTTATCTGGCACTTCATGAAAAATTTAAGCCTAGTTTATCTAGCACTTATGATAGGAATGAAGCCTAGTTTAGTTTGCCCCTCATGAAAAGATTTAAGCTCAACTTAGCTGGTACTTAAAAAAATGAAAATTAAGCCCAGTTTAGCTAGCACTAATGAAAGATTTAAGCCCAATTTAGCTGGCACATCATGACAAGATTTAAGCCTAGTTTAGCTTGCACATAATGACAAGATTTAAGCCCAGTTTAAGTGGCACCTAAGATTTAAGCCCAGTTTAGTTGGCTTTTCATGAAAAAATTAAGCCCAGATAACCTAGCCCTCATGAAAAATTTAAACCCAATTTACCTAGCGCTTATGAAAAGTTTTTGAGCCCAAATTATTTGGCACCTCAATGAAGATTCAAGCCCAATTTACCTTGCCTTCATGAAAGGATTTAAGCCTAACTTAGCTGGCACCTAAGAAAATTTAAGTCTAATTTATCTAGCATATCATGTAAAGATTTAAGCCCAATTTTGTTAGCATCAATGGCAATTTAAGCCTAGTTTAGCTAGCACTTAATGGAAATTTATGCCCAAATTATCTAGCCCCAATGAAAATTTAAGCCCAGTTTACCTAGCCCTTATGGAAAATTTAAGCCTAATTTAGTTGGCACTCAATGAAAATTTAAACCTAGTTTGGTTGGCATTTTGAAAAAACTTTATCCTTTAATTACTTGACTTGTGGTGTTGTCCCGATCATTCCTTGTTTTTGACTTGTAGTGTTATTTTGGTCATTCCTTATTTTTTGACTTATAGTGTTATCCCAGTTACCCTTTAATTACTTGACTTGTGGTGTTATCTCATTCATTCCTTATTTCTTGACTTGTGGTGTTGTTAAGGTCGCCCCTTAATCACTTGACTTAGGGTGTTGTCTTGGTCATTCTTTATTTTTGACTTATGGTGTTGTCTCGATCGCTTTTTATTTTTCAACTTGTGGTGTTGTCCCAATCACCCCTTAATTACTTGACTTGTGGTGTTATCCTAGTTGTTCTTAAAAAAAACATAAATAAACAAATAAAATATATAAAAAAACTAAAACAAAAACAAAGTAAAAACACAAAAAAGGGTTTTAGAAGGTAGTATCTAGACAAAATTGTTGTATATGTTTTTACATTATTCCTGATCCTCATAAATATGCAAATAGAGGTAGTTGTAAATATAAAATTTTATCTAAAATATTTTATTATTTTAACCCGAGCTCAATTTTGCAATTAGGCTTTGATCATAATATTTTTGGTCTGTTAACAATCTATTTTTAATGCTTAAAGATGGAGCTCAATAAGGGCTTGAATTATACTTTAAAAGGCCCAATTTGAGCTCGATAAAAGGTTCGACAAAAGCTCATTTTTAAAAGCCCACCAATGGCCCATTATTGGTTATATATAAAAATATATATGTTAAAAATTAAAAAATAATAATAGTAATAAAAATAAAAATATATAAAATAATGAACAAAACAATAAAAAGCTTGGTTAAAAAAATATATAATAATATTAATGATAAAGATTTGAAAGCTCAGAATTAAAAAATGAATGAGGAATGAAAAAACCCAAATAAAAATTCAAGATCAAAACAAAAAGCCCACAACCAAAAGTATTGGCCAAAACCAACATAGGCCTATTTGTTGTTATAAAAATATTTGTCCCACATAAAGGAAAGTAGCAAGAAGAGGGGAAGGGAGTGCATGTTGTGAAAACTGGTTAGAGGCAATTAAGGGAAAAAAATGAAGAGATAATGGTTGAGAAAGAAAACTCAGCATCTTAGGAAGGCATTAAGGCATAAGGATGGGAAGCAAGGAAAACAAAAAATAAACAGAAGAAGGTATGTGTTGAGAGAGTAGAGTAATGGCACACTAAAGAATTGTATGAAGGCAACAAAAAAAAAAAGAAATAAGAAACCAAAAAAACAAAAAGGAAAAAATTGGCAAAAAGGGAGATGTTTTTTTGTGTGCTAAAATTGGGAAACCAGAAAGGATGGGTAGAAATTGAACATGTTCAAATAGTTATGATTATTTGAACAATTATCTATTTCAAATCATTGTGACCTTATGTTTTGTCATAGAACAATTGTATAAGTTCATATAGGTTCTTTCAAAATAAAATAATACTAATTTATTAATATTCTAAAAATTAATAAGTAAGAGATTTAAAACATGAATCTATTTACCGAAAAATTTCAAATAGTTATAACTATTTGAACAATTATCTATTTCAAATTGTCATGACCTTTTGTTTTGTTCTTAAACAATCATTTCTCTTCATACAACCTTATTCTGAATAAAATAATATAAATTTATTAATATTTCAAAAATTAATAAGTAAAAGATTTAAAAATAAATCTATTTACTGAATAAGTTCAAATAGTTATGACTGTTTGAATAATTATTTATTCCAAATAGTTATGATCTTTTTTTTGTTATAAAACATTTGTTTCTATTCACACAAGTTTTTTCAAAATAAAATAATACCAATTTATTAATATTCTAAAAATTAATAGGTAGGAGATTTAAAAAATAAATCTATTTACCGAAGAAGTTCAAATAGTCATGTTCATTTGAACAATTATCTATTTCAAATCGATATGACCTTCTGTTTTGTCATAAAACAATTGTTTCTGTTGATGCAAAATTATTAAGAATAAAATAATACTAATTTATTAATATTTTAAAAATTAATAAGAGAATTAAAAACTAAATCTATTTTCTGAAACAGTTCAAATAGTTATGACTATTTGAATAATTATCTATCTCAAATCATTATGATATTTATTTTGTCATAAAATAATTGTTTCTTTTCATACAAGCTTATTCAAATTAAAATAATATTAATTTAATAATATTCCAAAAATTATTAAGTATGAGATTTAAAAAATAAATGTGTTTGCCAAACTAATTCAAATAGTTAAGATTATTAGAATAATTATATATTTCGAATTGTTCTGACCTTTTGTTTAGTCATAAAACAATTATTTCAATTCATACAAACTTATTCAAAATAAAATAATGCTAACTTATTAACATTCAAAAAATTAATGAGCAAGAGATTTAAAAAAATAAATCTGTTCACCAAACAAGTTCAAATAGATTTTACTATTTGAATAATTTATCAATTTCAAGTCATTATGACATTTTGTTTTGTCATAAAATAATTGTTTCAGTTCATAAAAACTTATTCGAAATAAAATAATACTACTTTATTAATATTTTAAAAATTAATAAGCAAGAGATTTAAAAATTAAAGTTATTTTCTGAACCAGTTCAAATAGTTATGACTATTTGAAAAAATATTAATCTTAAATCATTATGATCTTTGTTTTCTCATAAAACAATTATTTTTGATCATACAAACTTATTTGGATAAAAATAATACTAATTTAATAATATTTCAAAAATTAATAAGAGAAATAAAAATTAAATGTGTTTTCCAAACTAGTTCAAATATTTAAGACTATTAGAATAATTATCTATTTAAAATCATTTTGACATTTTGTTTGGTCAAATAATAATTGTTTTAGTTTATACAAGCTTAGTTAGAATAAAATAATATTAATTTATTAACATTCAAAAAATTAATAAGTAAGAGATTTAAAAAAATAAATCTGTTTACCGAACAAGTTCAAATAATTATGATTATTTGAACAATTATCTATTTAAATTTGTTATGACCTTTTTTTTTCATAAAGCAATTATTTTAGTTCATAAAAGCTTATCCAAAATAAAATAATACTACTTTATTAATATTTCAAAAATTAATAATTAAGAGACTTAAAAAAATAAATTAAATTGCTGAATTAGTTTAAATAATTATAGTCATTTGAACAACTATTTATTTCAAATCGTTATTGCCTTGTATTTTGTCATAAAATATTTGTTTTTCAACATACAAGTTTATTCGAAATAGAATAACGCTAATTTATTAATATTTCAAGAATTAATAAGACATTTAAAAAATAAATCTATTTACTGAACCAGTTCAAATGGTTATGACTATTTGAATAATTGTCTATTTTAAATTGTTTTAACCTTTTGTTCTATTATAAAATAATTGTTTCAATTCATACAAGCTTATTCGAAATAAAATAATACTAATTTAGTAAAATTCTAAAAATTAATAATTAAGAGATTTAAAAAATAAACTCATTTGTTGAACCAATTCAAATAGTTAAGACTATATGAACAATTATTTATTTCAAATTGTTATGACCTTTTGTTTTGTCATAAAACAAGTATTTCAGCTTATACAAGCTTATTCAAAAAAGAATAAAACTCATTTATTAATATTTCAAAAATATATAAGTAAGAGATATAGAAAATAATTCTATTTACTAAATCAGTTCAAATAATTATAACTATTTCAAATTATTATGACCTTTTCTTTTGTAATAAAACAATCATTTTAGTTCATATAAGCTTATTTGAAGTAAAATAATACTAATTTATTAATATTCTATGAATAAATGAGAAAGAGAATTAAAAAAAGAATATATTTACCAAATAAGTTCAAATAGTTATGACTATTTGAACAATTATCTATTTCAAGACATTATGATCTTTTGTTTTGTCATAAAATAATTAATTCTATTCATGCAAGCTTATTTTGAATAAAATAATATAATTTATTAATATTCCAGAAATTAAAAAGTAAAAATTTAAAAAATAAATTTATTTTCTTAACACGTTCATATACTTATGATTACTTGAACAATTATATATTTCAAATTGTTATGATCTTTTGTTTTGTCATAAATCAATTGTTTCTGTTTATACAATCTTATTTGGAATAAAATTATACTAATTTATTTATTCCAAAAATTAATAAGTAAAAGATTTAAAAAAATAAATTTGTTTAACGAGTGAGTTCAAATAGTTATGACTATTTGAATAATTATTTATTTCAAATCGTTATGATCTTTTATTTTGTCATAAAACAATTGTTTCTATTCGTACAATTTTATTTGGAATAAAATAATACTAATTTTTAATATTATAAAATTAATGAGTTGGAGATTTAAAAATAAAGCTATTTACTAAGTTCAAATAGTCATATCCATTTAAACTATTATCTATTTCAAATCATTATGACATTTTGTTTTGTCGTAAAACAATTTTTTTTTATTCATACAAAATTATTCAAAATAAAATAATATTAATTTATTAATATTTCAAAAATTAATAAGAGATTTAAAAACAAAATTTGTTTACAAAACCAGTTCACATAGTTATGACTATATGAATAATTGTTTATTTCAAATCATTATGACCTTTTGTCTTGTTTTAAAAAAAATATTTTGTTGATATAAGTTTGTTCGAAATAAAATAATATTAATTTATTAATATTTTTGAAAATCAATAAGAGATTTTAAAAATAAATCTATTTACCAAATGAGTTCAATTAGTTATAACAATTTGAACAATTTTTTATTTTAAATCGTTATAACCATTTTTTTTATCATAAAACAATTGTTTCGATTCATATAGTCTTATTAATAATATTCTAAAAATTAATAATGGATTTAAAAAATGAATCCGTTGGCTTTAACAATGCAAATCGTTATGACTGTTTGAATAATTATTTATTTCAAATCGTTATGACCATTTATTTTGTCATAGAACAATTGTTTCTATTCTTACAAGCTTATTAGTAATAACATAATTCTAATTTATTAATATTCTAAAAATTAATAAGTAAGAGATTTAACAACTAAATCTGTTTATTGAACAAGTTCAAATAGCTATGACTATTCGAACAATTACCTATTTCAAATTGCTATATCCTTTTATTTTGTCATAAAATAATTTTTTCTATTCATGCAAGCTTATTTCAATTAAAATAAAAAAATTTTATGAATACTCAGACAATTAATAATTAAAAGATTTAAAAAAATAACTCTAGTCACTGAATAAGTTTAAATCGTTATGACTATTTGAACAATTATTTATTTCAAATTGTTATGACTTTCTTTTTTTGTTATAAAACAATTGCTTTCATTCATACAAGCTTATTCATATTAAAATAATATTAATTTATTAATATTTTGACAATTAATAAGTAAAAGATTTTAAAAATAAATATGTTACTGAACAAGTTCAAATAGTAATAAGTATTTGAATAATTATCTATTTCAAATCGTTACGAGCTTTTATTTTGCCGTAAAACAATTGTATTAGTTCATATAGGCTTTTTTGAAATAAAATAATACTAATTTATTAATATTCCAAAAATTATTGAGTAAAAGATTTAAAAAATGAATCTATTTACCAAACAAGTTTAAATAGTTATGACTATTTAAACAATTTTCTAGTTCAAATAGTTATAACATTTTGTTTTGTCATAAAACAATTGTTTTTGTTCATACAAGCTTATTCTAAATAAAATCATATAAATTTATTAATATTCAAAAAATTAATGAGTAAAAATTTAAAAAATAAATTTGCTTTTTAAACACATTCAAATAGCTATGACTATTTGAACAATTTCTATTTCAAATAGTTATAACATTTTATTTTGTTATAAACCAATTGTTTTTGTTCATACAACCATAGTAAAAAAAAAAAAAACTAATTTATACATATTCCAAAAATTAATGAGTAAAATATTTAAAAAATTAAATTTGTTTATTAGCAAGTTCACATAGTTATGACTATTTGAACAATTATTTATTTCAAATAGTTATGATCTTTTATTTTGTCATAAACAATTGTTTCTGTTCATACAAGCTTATTCAGAATAAAATAATATTAATTTATAAATATTCTAAAAATTAATAGATAGGTAAAAAATAAATCTGTTTACCAAACAGGTTCAAATAGGCATATCCATTTGAATAATTATCTATTCAAATCGTTATGACCTTTTGTTTTGTCATAAAACAATTGTTTTTGTTCATGCAAAATTATTCAGAATAAAATAATATTAATATATCAATATTTTGAAAATTAATAAGAGATTTAAAAACTAAATCTGTTTTCTAAAACAATTCAAATAGTTATGACTATTTAGACAATTATCTATCCCAAATTGTTATTATCTTTATTTTGTCATAAAACAATTATTTCCTTTCATTCAAGCTTATTCGAATTAAAATAATATTAATTTAATAATATTCTAAAAATTAATAAGAGATTTAAAAAATAAATGTGTTTATCGAACCAGTTCAAATAGTTAAGACTACAGAATAATTATATATTTCAAATCATTCTAAACTTTGTTTAGTCATAAAATGATTATTTCAGATCATACAACCTTATTTAGAATAAAATAATACAAATTTATTAACATTCAAAAATTTAATAAACAAGAGATTTAAAAACTAAAGTTGTTTTTTGAAGCATTTCAAATAATTATGACTATTTAAACAAATATCAATCTCAAATCATTATGATCTTTGTTTTCTCATAAAACAATTGTTTTTTATCATCCATGCTTATTTGGATAAAAATAATACTAATTTAATAATAGTTCAAAAATTAATAAGAGATTTAAAAAATAATATGTTTGTTAAACCAGTTTAAATAGTTAAGACTATTATAATAATTATCTATTTTAAATCATTCAGACCTTTTTGTTTAGTTATATAATAATTGTTTCAGTTCATACCAGCTTATTTGGAATAAAATAATACTAGTTTATTAACATTTATTTATTTCAAATTGTTATGACCTTTTGTTTTGTCATAAAACAATTATTTCAGCCTTTATAAGCATATTTGGAATAAAACAAAACAAATTTATTAATATTTCAAAAATTTATGAGTAAGAGATTTAGAAAATAATTTTATTTACCAAACCAGTTCAAATAATTATAACTATTTGAACAATTATCTATTTCAAATTATTATTACATTTTTGTCATTAAACAATTGTTTTTGTTAATATAAGTTTGATCGAAATAAAATAATACTAATTTATTAATATTTAAAAAATTAATCAGTAAGAGATTTAAAAAGTAAATGTGTTTACCAAACCATTTTAAATAGTTTTGACTATTTTAATAACTGTCTATTTCAAATCATTATAACCATTTATTTTTTCATAAAACAATTGGTTCTGTTCATATTATTTTATTCGAAATAAAATAATACTAATTGAATAATATTTCAAAACTTAATAACCTAAAAAATTAAAAAATAAATCTAATTGCTAAACCAATTTAAATAGTTAAGACTATATTGTTAGCCTTGAATTGATCATTATTTTGAAATGACAAAACATTAAAGCTAAATAAACTTGATCAAGATTTTGAAAAAGATTTATTTAGTACATGTTCTTAAGTTTTATATTTTGGTACCAAATAAATAATATGATTTTCAAAGTTTAAACAAACCTTTCTTAGTGTCATATTTCTCAAACCAAATCTACCTTTAAAGATTATTTATTTGAGCTTAAATGAAAGTTCAATTGTTGTTTTTAAAGTGAACTTATTCATTTTGTACTTAATACAATTTTGATAATATTGGTTTTGAGAAATATATCAACTTAAGAAAGCTGTTTTACAAGAACAAAGTTTTCCAACATTGAACTTGTTTTATTTTTCTGTATTAATTCACAAAGTCTTAATATTTGAATTTTATATGGTTGGAAAGCTCTTTGAGTCTACTTTCTAATGGGTCAAACAAAATCAAAATCCAAATTTTCTAAGAAAATATTTTGAATTTTAACTAGACAATCTGCAGTTGTTAGAAAAACTGTACAAGGCGTAACTTTCAAAATTCACTATAATTCAGACACAGTGAATTAGGTGATGAACTTTATATGAATCGAAAGCCCTTTAAGTCTAGTTTCTAAATCTTAAACGGTTTGTGATTTGGTTCGTATAACTCAAGTTATGATCAAATTAGTGAGTAGAGTACAGAACGGGAAACAACCACCAGCTTGGACAGGATCAATCCCCTCTAGAAGGGATCGATTGCTTCCTCAAACAGAATGCCCCCCTAACTGAAAATCCAAAAAATGGATCGATCTCCCCACATATGGGATCAATCACCCAGGCAAGGGATCGATCCCCTCAAGGAAGGGATCGATCGGGTAAGGCTTTTCAAGCCCAAAATCGTGCTTGAACCAACATGAAACAATCGATCCCCTCATCATTCTAATGGGCATTTCTTCACTCCAAGCTTCCCCAACAGATAGTTTCTCAATTTCTCTATAAATTGGGCACTCTAACACACTAAGAAGAAAGAGGAAACAAGAGGAATCAAGATGAATCAAGAGAGCAAGAGCTAACAAGCAATATTTTCTTTTTCTCAAATAATCAAGAGTTCTTAGAGTTTTAAAGTCTATATCCTTACATTCATTGTATCCAAATTATCTTTTTGTTATTCATTCATCTTTGTCTTGTCTATACCTTTGTGTATTTCAAATTAGTGAACACCCAACCTTTGAGAGGTTCTTAGAGTTTGCCAAACACTTGAAATTTTGTATTGTGTGATTGTAAGCTTAAAGGGGAGGATAACCCATAAGAGTGTATTGTGTTGAGTTTGTAAAGCTTGGAGAAGCTTGTTTGTAATCTTTAACACATAGTAGATTTGAGCCTTGGTGTAGACAACCAAGAGAGAGGACGTAGGTGCCTTGTAGAGAAGGATCGAACCTCTATAAATCATTATGTTTGATTTCTCTATCCTTATCTCCTTATAATTTATTGTTGTCCATATTTGATTTTAAGTTCATTGATTGTTATTGCCTTCATTATATTTTCATCAAAAGAGCTTATTATCTTAATTTTCATTAAACTATATTGAAATCATTATTTGACAAGAATTTGGAGAGATCCAATTCACCCCCTCTTGGATCACTATCTAACCTATAAAGCTAACATATATAAACAATTATTTATTTTAAATCGTTATGACCTTTTCTTTTATCATAAAACAATTGTTTGGTTTGTACACACTTATTTTTATTAAAATAATACTAATTTAATAATATTTCAAAAATTAATAAGTAATAGATTTAAAAAATAAATATTTTTACCGAATTAGTTCAAATGGTTAAAACTATTAAAACAATTATTTATTTGAAATCATTCTGACCTTTTATTTAGTTATAAAATAATTGTTTCAGTTCATATAAGCTCATCCATAATAAATTAATATTAATTTATTAACATTCAAAAAATTAATAAGAAAGAGATTTAAAAAAAAAAATTGTTTATTGAACAAGTTCAAATAGTTATTACTATTTGAACAATTGTATATTTAAAATCATTATAACCTATTGATTTGTCATAAAACAATTGTTTCAGTTAATATAAGCTTAGATAGAATAAAATAATACTAATTTATTAATATTTCCTAAAATAATAAGTAAAAAATTTTAAAAATAAATCTATTTATCGAATTAGTTAAAATAATTATGGCCATTTGAATGATTAACTATTTCAATTAATTATGACCTTTTGTTTTGTCATAAAACAATTCTTTTAGATCATACAAGCATATTCAAAATAAAATAATACTAATTTATTAATATTTTAAAAATTAATATGTAAGAGATTTAAAAAATAAAACTACTTATTAAACCAATTCAAATAGCTATGACTATTTGAACAATTATCAATCTCAAATCGTTAAGATCTTTGTTTTGTCATAAAACAATTGTTTCTTATCGTAGAAGCTTATTTGGTTAAAAATAATACTACTTTAATAATATTTCAAAATTAAAAAGTAAGATATTTAAAAAATAAATGTGTTTGTTGAACCAGTTTAAATAGTTAAACCTATTAGAATAATTATCTATTTTAAATTGTTTTGACCCTTTGTTTAGTCATAAAATATTTGTTTCATATCTTACAAGCTTATTTGGAATAAAACAATCCAAATTTATTAACATTCGAAAAATTAATAAGCAAAAGATTTAAAAAATTAAATCATTTATTAAACAAGTTTAAATAGTTAAGACTATTTGAACAATTATTTATTTAAAATCATTATGACCTTTGTTTTGATATAAAACAATTATTTTAATTCATAAAAGCTTATCCAAAATAAAATAATATTAATTTCTTAATATTTCAAAAATTAATAAGCAAGAGGTTAAAAAATAAAATTTTTTGAACAACTTCAAATAGTTACGACTATTTGAACAATTATCTATTGAAAATCATTATGACTTTTTTATTTTGTCCCAAAACAATTGTTTCAGTTCAAACAAACTTATTCAAAATAAAATAATACTAATTTATTAATATTTCAAAATTAATAAGTGATTTAAAAAGTGAATCTCTTTACCAAATCAGTTCAAATAATTATGGTCATTTCAACAATTATCTATTTCAAATCGTTATTACCTTTTATTTGGTGGCATAACAATTGTTTTTTATCATACAAGCTTATTTAGAATAAAATAAAATGAATTTATTAATATTTCAAATATTAATATATAAGAGATTTAAAAAATAATTCTGTTTACCTAACCAGTTCAAATAATTATGACTATTTGAACAATTATCTACTTTAAATTGTTATGGCCTTTTGCTTTGTCATAAAACAAATGTTTTTGTTCATATAAATTTGTTCAAAATAAAAAAATACTAACATATTAATATTTCAAAAACTAATAAAGATTTAAAAATTAAATCTGTTTATTAAACTAGTTCAAATAGTTATGGCCATTTGAACAATTATTTATTTCAAATTGTTATGACTTTTTGTTTTGTTATAAAACAATAGTTTTTGTTCAAACAAGCTTATTTGGATTAAAATAATACTAATTTATTTAAATTTTGATAATTAATAAGTAAAAATTTTTAAAAATAAATATGTTTACTGAATTAGCTCAAATAGTCATGACTATTTGAATAAATATCTATTTCAAAATGTTATGACTTTTTGCTTTGTCATTAAAAAAATTATTTCAGTTCATATAAAATTATTTGAAATAAAATAATATTAAGATTTTAATATTCCAAAAATTAATAATTAAGAGGTTTAAAAAATGAATCTGTTCACCGAACAAGTTTAAATAATTATGACTATCACAGCAATTTTTCTATTTGAATTGCTATAACCTTTTGTTTTGTCATAAAATGAAATTTTCTGTTCATAAAAGCTTATTTCGAATAAAATAATACAATTTTATTAATATTAAGACAATTAATAAGTAAAAGATTTAAAAAATAAATTTGTTTATCAAACAAATTCAAATCTTTATGACTATTTGAATAACTATTTATTTTAAATTGTTATGACTTTTTGTTTTGTCATAAAACAATTGTTTTTGTTCATACAAGTTTATTTGTATTAAAATAATATTAATATATCAACAAATAATAAGTAAAGGATTTAAGAAATAAATATGTTTATTGAACAAGTTCAAATCATCATGACTATTTAAATAATTATCTATTTCAAATCATTGTGATTTTTTTTACAATAAAACAATTGTTTCAGTTTATATAAGCTTATTTGAAATAAAATAATACTAATTTATTAATATTTTGAAAATTAATGAGTAAGAGAATTAAAAAATGAATCTGTCTACCAAACATGTTAAAATAATTATGACTATTTGAACAATTATCTATTTAAGAACATTATGACATTTTGTTTTGTCCTAAACCAATTGTTACTGTTTTTTAAAGCTTATTCAAAATAAAATAATACTAATTTATTAAAATTTCAAAAAATAATAAGCCAAATATTTAAAAAATAAATCTATTTACCTAGTGAGTTCAAATAGTTATGACTATTTGAACAATTATTTATTTCAATTGTTATGACTTTTTTTTTGTTCTAAAACAATTGTTTCTAATCATACAATTTTATTCAAAATAAAATAATACTAATTTATTAATATTCTAAAAATCAATAAGTTTGAGATTTAAAAAATAAATCTATTTACCAAACAAGTTCAAACAATCATGTCCATTTGGACTATTATCTATTTTAAATCGTTATTACATTTTGTTTTGTCATAAAACAATTTTTCTATTCATACAAAATTATTTAGAATAAAATAATACTAATTTATTAGTATTTCAAAAATTAATAAAAGATTTAAAAACTAAATCTGTTTATCGAACTAGTTTAAATAGTTTGACTATTTGAATAATTATCTATCTTTAATCGTTATGATCTTTGTTTTGTTATAAAATAATTATTTCTATTCATATAAGCTTATTCGAAGTAAAATATTGCTGAATTAATAATATTCTAAAAATTGATAAGAGATTTAAAAAATAAATATATTTGCTAAACCAGTTCAAATAGTTAAAACTATTAGAATAATTATCTATTTCAAATCGTTCTAACCTTTTGTTTAGTCATAAATAATTTTTTTAATTCACACAGGCTTATTTGAAATAAAATAATACTAATTTATTAACATTCAAAAAATTAATAAATAATAAATTTAAAAAAAAATCTATTTACCAAACAAGTTCAAATAATTATGACTATTTGAACAACTATCTATTTAAAATAAATATGGCCTTTTGTTTTATCATAAAACAATTATTTTAGTTCATAAAAGCTTATCCTAAATAAAATAATATTATTTTATTAATATTTCAAAAATCAATAAGTTAGAGATTTAAAAAATAAGTTATCGGTTCAAATAATTATGGTTATTTGAACAATTATCAATGCAAATCGTTAGGAACTTTTATTTTGTCATAAAATAATTGTTTTTCATCATACAATCCAATTACAATAAAATAATACTAATTTATTAATATTTTAAAAATTAATATGTAAGAGATTTAAAAAAATAAATCTATTTACTAAACTAATTCCTATTTGAACAATTATCTATTTCAAATCATTATAACCTTTTGTTATGTTATAAAATAATTGTTTCGATTTATATAAGCTTATTCAAAATAAAAATAATACTAATTTAATAATATTCTAAAAATTAATAACTGCAAGATTTAAAAAATAAATCTGTTTGCTGAAGCAGTTCAAACAGTTAAGACTATAAGAATAATTATCTATGTCAAATCGTTATAACCTTTCGTTTTTTCATAAAACAATTGTTTCAATTCATATAAGCATATTAAAAAAAATAATACTTAATTATTAATGTTCGAAAAGTTAATAAGTAAATGATTTAAAAAGTGAATCCATTTACCGATTCAGTTCAAATAATTATGGCAATTTCAATAATTATCTATTTTAAATCGTTATTACCTTTTGTTTGGTCTTATAACAATTATTTTTTATCATACAAGTTTATTCAAAATAAAATAATACTAATTTATTAATCTTTCAAAAATTAATAAGAGTTTTGAAGAATAAATCTGTTTATCGAACCATTTTAAATAATTATGACTATTTGAATAATTTTATACATCAAATTGTTATAACTTTTTGTTCTATCATAAAACAATTACTTTTGTTCATGCAAGCTTATTCAAAATAAAATAATACTAATATAATAATATTCAAAAAATTAATAACTAAGAGATTTAAAAAATAAATTTGTTTGCCAAACTAAATCTAATAGTTAAGACTATATGAACAATTATCTATTTCAAATCATTTTTTTTTTGTCATAAAACAATTTTTTCAAATGATACTAGCTTATTTAGAATAAAATAAAATGAATTTATTAATATTTTAAAAATTAATATGTAAGAGATTTAAAGATAATTTTGTTTACCTAAGCAACTCAAATAATTATAACTATTTGAGCAATTATTTATTTCAAATCATTATTACCTTTTTTCTTGTAATAAAACAAAATGTTTTTGTTTATATAAGTTTGTTCAGAATAAAAGAAATATTAATCTATTAATATTTAAAAAAATTAATAAGAGATTTAAAAATAAATCAGTCGATCAAACCAGTTTAAATAGTTATGACTATTTGAGCAATTATTCCTTTCAAATTGTTATGGGTTTTTTTTCTATTGTACAACAATAGTTTTAGTTCATACAAGCTTATTCGAATTAAAAGTAATACTAATTTATTAATATTTTGATAATTAAAAAGTAAAAAATTAAAAAATTAAATATGTTCACCAAACTAGATCTAATAGTCATGACTAATTGAATAAATATCTATTCCAAATTGTTATGACCTTTTGTTTTGTCATAAAAAAAATTAATTCAGTTCATATAAGATTATTCAAAATAAAATAATGCTAAGTTATTAATATTTGGAAATTAAAAATTAGGAGATTTAAAAAATGAATCTATTTATCAAACAAGTTTAAATAATTATGACTATTTCAACAATTGTCTATTTCAAATTACCATAACCTTTTGTTATTATTTATTTCAAAAATTTATTATTATTTTGACAAATAATAAGTAAAAGATTTAAGAAATAAATATGTTTACTAGACAAGTTCAAATAGTCTTGACTATTTGAATAATTTTTTATTTCAAATGATTGTGACATTTTATTTTGTAATAAAACAATGGTTTAAGTTCATATAAGCTTATTTGAAATAAAATAATACTAATTTATTAATATTCCAAAAATTAATGAGTAAGAGAATTAAAAAATGAATATGTTTGTTGAACATGTTCAAATAGTTATGACTATTTGAACAATTATCTATTTTAGAACATTATGACCTTTTGTTTTGTCATAAACAATTGGTTTTGTACATGCAAGCTTATTTCAAATAAAATAATATAAATTTATTAATACTCTAAAAATTAATAAGAAAAAATTTTAAAAATATATATGTTTTCTAAACATGTTCAAATAGTTATGACTATTTGAGCAATTACCTTTTTCAAATCGTTATAACCTTTTGTTTTATCATAGACCAATTGTTTCTGTTCATAAAAGCTTAATTGGAATAACATAATACTAATTTATTAAAATTCCAAAAATTAATAAGCAAAAGATTTAAAAAATAAATCTATTTACCGAGTGAGTTTAAATAGTTATAACTATTTGAACAATTATTTATTTCAAATCGTTATGATCTTTTGTTTTGTCATTAAACAATTATTTCTATTCATACAATTTTATTCTAAATAAAATAATACTAATTTAGTAATATTCTAAAAATTAATAAGTTGGAGATTTAAAAGATAAATTTGTTTGCCAAACGAGTTCAAACAGTCATGGCCATTTGAACTATTATCCATTTTAAATCGTTATCATATTTTGTTTTGTACTAAAACAATTGTTTCTATTCATACAAAATTATTCAGAATAAAATAATACTAATTTATTAATATTTCAAAAATTAATAAGAGATTTAAAAACTAAATCTATTTATCGAACCAATTCAAATAGTTATGACTGTTTGAATAATTATCTATGTCAAATTTTTATGATCTTTGTTTTATCATAAAATAATTATTTTTGTTCATATAAGTTTATTTGAAGTAAAATATTACTAAATTAATAATATTCTAAAAATTAATAAGAGATTTAAAAAATAAATGTGTTTGTAGAGCTAGTTCAAATAGTTAAGACTATTAGAGTAAGTATCTATTTCAAATTATTCTGACCTTTTGTTTACTCATAAAATAATTCATTTTGTTCATACATGCTTATTTGAAATAAAATAATACTAATTTATTAACATTCAAAAAATTAATAAATGAGAAAATTTAAAAAATAAATATGTTTACTGAACAAGGTCAAATAGTTGTGATTATTTGAATAATTATCTATTTAAAATAAATACGACCTTTTGTTTTATCATAAAACAATTGTTTCAGCTCGTAAAAACTTGTCCAATATAAAATAATATTATTTTATTAATATTTCAAAATTTGATAAGTTAGAGATTTAAAAAATAAGTCAATTTATCGAATTTGTTCAAATAATTATGGCCATTTGAATAATTATCTATGTCAAATCATTATGAACTTTTGTTTGTCATAAAATAATTATTTTTCATCATACAAGCCTATTCAAAATAAAATAATACTAATTTATTAATATTTCAAAAATTGATAAGTAGAAAATTAAAAAAATAAATCTGTTTATCGAACTAGTTCCTATTTAAATAATTATATACTTCAAATTGTTATAACTTTTTATTTTGTTATAAAATAATTGTTTCAGTTCATATAAGCTTATTTAGAATAAAATAATACTAATTTAATAATATTCTAAAAATTAATAACTAAGAGATTTAAAAAATAAATTTATTTGTCGAAGCAGTTCAAATAGTTAAGACAGTATGAACAATTATCTATTTCAAATCATTATGACCTTTGGTTTTGGCATAAAACAATTGTTTTAGTTTGTTCAAGTTAATTCAAAATAAAATAATACTAATTTATTAATATTTCAAAAGTTAATAAGGAAGTGATTTAAAAAGTAAATTCGTTTATCGAATCAGTTCAAATAATTATGACCATTTCAACAATTATTTATTTCAAATCATTATTACCTTTTGTTTGATCATATAACAATTATTTTTTATCATACAAGTTTATTAGAATAAAATAATACTAATTTATTAGTCTTTCAAAAATTAATAAGAGTTTTAAAGAATAAATCTATTTATTGAACCAGTTTAAATAGTTATGACTATTTGAATAATTATGTACTTCAAATCATTATAACCTTTTGTTCTGTCATAAAATAATTTTTTTGTTCATACAAGCTTATTCAAAATAAATAATAGTAATATAATAATGTTAAAAAATTTAATAACTAAGAGATTTAAAAAAATAAATTTGTTTACCTAACTAATTCCAATAGTTAAGACTATATGAACAATTATATATTTCAAATCATTTTTGTTTTATCATAAAACAATATTTTAAATTCATACCAGCTTATTTGGAATAAAATAAAAATGAATTTACTAATTTTTCAAAAATTAATATGTAAGAGATTTAAAAAATAATTTTGTTTACCTAACTAGTTCAAATAATCATGACTATTTGAGCAATTATCTATTTCAAATCGTTATGACCTTTTCTTTTGTTATAAAACAAATGTTTTTATTTATGTAAGTTTGTTCGGAATAAAAAATATTAATCTAATAATATTTCAAAAATTAATAAGAAATTTTAAAAATAAATCTATTTATTAAACTAGTTCAAATAGCTATAACTATTTGAGCAACTATTTCTTTCAAATTATTATGACATTTTTTTCTTTTATAAAATAATAGTTTCCATTCACAGAAGCTTAGTTGGATTAAAATAATACTAATTTATTAATATTTTGATAATTAATAAGTAAAAATTTTAAAAAATAAATATATTTACCAAACTAGATCTAATAGTCATGACTATTTGAATAAATATCTATTTCAAATCGTTATGACCTTTTGTGCTGTAATAAAATAATTATTTTAGTTCATATAAGCTTATTCAAAATAAAATAATACTAAGTTATTAATATTCTGAAAATTAATAATGAAGAGATTTAAAAAATGAATCTATTTACTGAATAATTTTAAATAATTATGACTATTTCAATAATTATCTATTTGAAATTGCTATAACCTTTTGTTTTGTCATAAAATGATTTTTTCTGTTCATACAAGCTTATTTTGAATAAAATAATACAAATTTATTAATATTAAGACAATTAATATGTAAAAGATTTAAAAAGTAAATTTGTTTATTGAACAAGTTCAAATCTTTATGACTATTTGAACAATTATTTATTTCAAATTGTTATGACTTTTTGGTTTATCATAAAATTATTGCTTATGTTCATACAAGTTTATTCGAATTAAAATCATATTAATTTATTATTATTTTGGCAAATAATAAGTAAAAGATTTAAGAAATAAATATGTTTACGAAACAAGCTCAAATAGTTTGACTAATTAAACAATTATCTAATTAAAATAAATATGACTTTTTGTTTGATCATAAAACAATTGTTTTAGTTCATAAAAGCTTATCTGAAATAAAATAATATTAATTTATTAATATTTCAAAAATTGATAAGTTGGAGATTTTAAAAATAAGTCAATTTATTAAATCAGTTCAAATAATTATGACCATTTGAACAATTATCTATTTCAAATCATTAGAAACTTTTTTTGTTAGAAAACAATTGTTTTTCACCATACAAGCCTATTCGGTATAAAATAATACTAATTTATTGATATTTTAAAAATTAGTAAGTAGTAGATTTTAAAAATAAATCTATTTATCAAACCAATTTCTATTTGAACAATTATCTATTTCAATTCATTATAACCTTTTGTACTGTTATAAAATAGTTGTTTTAGTTCAAACAAGCTTATTCAAAATAAATAATACTAATTTAATAATATTACAAAAATTAATAACTAAGAGATTTAAAAAATAAATATGTTTCCCAAAGCAGTTTAAATAGTTAAGACTATATGAATAATTTTCTATCTCAAATCGTTATGACCTTTTGTTTTATCATAAAACAATTATTTTAGTTCATACAAGCTTATTCAAAATAAAATAAAATAAATTTATTCATATTCTAAAATTTAATAAGTAAATGATTTAAAAAGTGAATATGTTTACCCAATCAATTCAAATAATTATGGCCATGTCAACAATTATTTATTACAAATCATTATTACTATTTGTTTGGTCATATAACAATTGTATTTGAACATTCAAGCTTATTCGGAATGAGATAATACTCATTTATTAATCTTTCAAAAATTAATAAGTAAGAGATTTAAGAAATAAATCTATTTATCAAAGTAGTTCAAACAATTATGACTATTTGAACAATTGTAAACTTCAAATCATTATAGCCTTTTGTTCTATCATAAAATAATTATTTTTGTTCATACAAGCTTATTCGGAATTAAATAATACTAATCTAATAATATTTCAAAAATTAATAACTAAGAGAATTAATAAATAAGTTTGTTTGTCGAACTAGTTCAAATATTTAAGACTATATGAACAATTATCTATTTCAAATCATAATGACCTTTTGTTTTGTCATAAAATAATTTTTTTTTGAATTCATACTAGCTTATTCGAAATAAAATAAAATGAATTTATTAATATTTTAAAAATTAATATGTGAGAGATTTAAAAAATAATTATGTTTACCTCACCAGTTCAAATAATTATGAGTATTTGAATAATTATTTGTTCAAATCATTATTACCTTTTGTTTTGTCATAAAACAACTATTTTTTCTCATATAAGTTTGTTCGGAATAAAAATGCTAATCTATTAATATTTCAAAAATTAATAAGAGGTTTTAAAAATAAATCTGTTTATCAAAAATTAATGAGGAAGAGAATTAAAAAATGAATCTATTTACTGAATATGTTCAAATAGCTATGATTATCTGAACAATTATCTATTTCAAAACATTATGACCTTGTAGTTTGTCATAAAATAATTAGTTATGTTCAAGCAAACTTATTTCAAATAAAATAATATAAATTTATTAATATTTCACAAATTAATAAGTAAAAATTTAAAATATAAATAAGTTTTTTGAATACATTCAAATAGCTATGACTATTTGAATAATTATCTATTTCAAATCATTATAACCATTTGTTTTGTCATAAACTAATTATTTCAGTTCATAAAAGCTTATTTGGAATAAAATAATACTAATTTATTAAAATTCTAAAATTAATAAGTAAAAGCTTTAAATAATAAATTTGTTTACCAAACGAGTTCAAATAGTTATGACTATTTGAACAATTATTTATTCCAAATCATTATGCTCATTTGTTTTGTCATAAAATAATTGTTTCCACTCATACAATTTTATTCAAAATAAAATAATACTAATTTATTAATATTCTAAAAATTAATAAGTTAGAGATTTAAAAAATAATCTATGTACCGAACAAGTTCAAATAGTCATATTCATTTGAACTATTATCTATTTCAAATCATTATGACCTTTTGTTTTGCCATAAAACAATTATTTTTATTCATACAAAATTTTTTAGAATAAAATAATTCTAATTTATTAATATTTTAAAAATTAATAAGAGATTTAAAAACAAAATCTATTTTCCAAACCAGTTCAAATAGTTATTGCTATTTGAACAATTGTCTATCTCAAATTATTATGATCTTTGTTTTATCATAAAGCAATTGTTTCTGTTCATACAAGCATATTTGGAGTAAAATATTGCCAAACTAATAATGTTATAAAAATTAATAAGTAAGAGATTTAAAAAAGTAAATGTGTTTGTTAAACTAATTCAAATAGTTAAGACTACTAGAACAATTATATATTTCAAATAATTTTAACCTTTTGTTTAGTCATAAAATAATTATTTCAATTTATACATGCTTATTCAAAATAAAATAATACTATTTTATTAACATTCCAAAAATTAGTCAGCAAGAAATTTAAAAAAATAAATCTATTTATCGAATAAGTTTAAATAATTATGACTATTTGAACATTTATACATTTAAAATCATTATGACCATATGTTTATAAAACAATTGTTTCAGTTCATAAACACTTATCCAATATAAAATAATATTACTTTATTAATATTTCAAAATTTAAGAAGTTGGAGATTTTAAAAATAAATCACTTTACAAAATCAGTTAAAATAATTATGGCCATTTGAATAATTATCTATTTCAAATTGCTATGAACTTTTGTTTCATCATAAAATAATTATTTTTCATCACACAAGCCTATTTAGAATAAAATAATACTAATTTAGTAATATTCTAAAAATTAATAAGTAGAAGATTTAAAAAATAAATATGCTTATCGAACCAGTTCAAATAGTTATGACTATTTGAACAATTATATATTTCAAATCTTTATGACCTTTTGTTTTGTCATAGAATAATTATTTGTCTTCATACAAGCTTATTCATAATAAAATAATACTAATCTAATAATATTATGAAAATTAATAACTAAGAGATTTAAAAAATAAATTTGTTTACTGAAGCAATTCAAATAGTTAAGGCTATATGAATAATTATCTATTTTAAATCGTTATGACCTTTTGTTTTGTCGCAAAACAAATGTTTTTGTTCATATAAGCTTGTTCGAAATAAAAAAATATTAATTTATTAATATTTTGAAAATTAATATGAGATTTAAAAATAAATTTGTTCACCAAACCTATTCAAATAGTTATAACAATTTGAAAAGTTATTTATTTCAAATCATTATGATTATTTGTTTTGTCATAAAATAATTGTTTCTATTGATACAGTCTTATTCGAAATTAAGTAATACTAATTATTAATATTCAAAAAATTAATAAGTAATGGATTTAAAAAATAAATTTGTTGGCTTGACCAATATAAATAGTTGTAATTGTTTGTAGAATTATCTATTTCAAAGCATTATGACCTTTTGTTTTGTTACAAAACAATTGTTTCTATTTATACAAGCTAATTTGGTATAACATAATTCTAATTTATTAAGATTCTAAAAATTAATAAGTAAAAGATTTAAAAACTAAATCTATTTATTAAACAAGTTTAAATAGTTATCACTATTTGAATAATTACCTATTTCAAATCGTTATAAACTTTTGTTTCGTATAAAATAATTTTCTCTATTCATACAAGCTTATTTTAATTAAAATAATATAAATTTATTAATATTCAAATAACTAATAAGTAAAAGATTTAAAAAATAAATCTATTCATCAAATAAGTTCAAATAGTTATGAATATTTGAATAATTATTTATTTCAAATCGTTATAACTTTTTGTTTTATCATAAAATAATTGTTTTTGTTCATACAAGTTTATTTCGATTAAAATAATATTAATTTATTAATATGTCAACAATTAATAAATAAAAGATTTTAAAAATAAATATGTTTACCAAACAAGTTCAAACAGTCATACCTATTTGAATAATTATCTATTTCAAATCATTATGATCTTTTGTTTTGTCATAAAATAATTGTTTTAGTTAATAAAAACTTATCCAAAATAAAATAATACTAATTTATTAATATTTCAAAAATTAATAAGCAAGAGATTTAAAAAAAAATTATTTCTGAACAAATTCAAATAGTTACGACTATTTGAACAATTGTATATTTAAAATCGTTATGATCTTTTGTTTTATCATAAAACAATTGTTTCAATTCATAAATTATTGTTATTTGAAATAAAATAATAATAATTTATTAATATTCCAAAAATTAATAAGGAATTTAAAAAGTGAATCTGTTTATTGAATTAGTTCAAATAATTATGACCATTTTAACAATTATCTATTTCGAATTGCTATGAACTTTTTGTTTCATCATGAAACAATTGTTTTTCATCATACAAGCCTATTTGAAATAAAACAATGCTAATTTATTAATATTTCAAAAATTAATAAGTAAGAGATTTAAAAAATAAATCTGTTTATCAAACTAGTTTATGTTTAAATAATTACCTATTTGAAATTGTTATAACCTTTTATTCTGTTATAAAATAATTGTTTCAGCTCATAGAAGCTTATTCGAAATGAAATAATAATAATTTAATAATATTCAAAAATTAAAAATTAAGAGATTAAAAAAATAAATCCGTTTATCGAAATAGTTCAAATAGTTAAAACTACATGAATATTTATCTATTTCTAATTGTTATGAATTTTTGTTTTGTCATAAAACAATCATTTCAGTTCATACAAACTTATTCAAAATAAAATAATACAAATTTATTAATATTCCAAAAATAATAAGTAAGTGATTTAAAAAGTGAATTTCTTTAATGAATAATTTTCAATAATTATGGCCATTTCAACAATTATTATTTCAAATTGTTATTACCTTTTGTTTGGTCATTTAACAAATTTTTTTTATCATTCAAGCTTATTCAAAATAAAATAATACTAATTTATTAATCTTTTAAAAATTAATAAGAGATTTAAAAAATAAATTTGTTTACCAAATCAATTCAAATAGTTATGACTATTTGAATAATTGTATATGTCAAATTGTTATCACTTTTTGTTCTATCATAACAATTATTTCTGTTCATATAAGCTTATTCGAAATAAAATAATATTCCAAAAATTAATAAATAAGAGAATTAAAAACAAATTTGTTTGCCAAACCAGTTCAAATATTTAAGACTATATGAACAATTATTTATTTCAAAATGTTATGACCTTTTGTTTTGTCATAAACAAATTTTCAATTCATACTAGCTTATTCAAAATAAAATAGAACAAATTTATTAGTATTTCAAAAATTAATAAATAAGAGATTAAAAATAATATTTCTATTTTACCTAACCAGTTCAAATAATTATGACTATTTGAACAATTATTTATTTCAAATTGTTATGACCATTTGTTTTGTCATAAAACAAATGTTTTTGTTCATATAAGTTTGTTTGGAATAAAGTAATACTAATCTATTAATATTTTGAAAATTAATAAGAGATCTAAAATATAAATCTATTTATCAAACCAGTTCAAATATTTATTACTATTTGACAATTATTTATCTCAAATCGTTATGATTTTTTATCCTATCATAAAATAATTATTTCTATTCATACAAGCTAATACAGATTAAAATAATACTAATTTATTAATATTTTGACAATTAATAAGTAAAAAATTTAAAAAATAAATATGTTTACTAAACTAGATCAAATCATTATGACCTTTTGTTTTATCATAAAAGAATTGTTTTAGCTCATAGAAGTTTATTTGAAATAAAATAATACCAATTTATTAATATTCTAAAAGTTAATAATTAAGATATTTAAAAAAATAATTTGTTTACCGAACAAGTTTATATAATTATGACTATTTGAACAACTATTTATTTGAAATCACTATAACCTTTTGTTTTGTCATAAAATAATTTTTTTTCAATTCAAACAAGCTTATTTCAAATAAAATAATACAAATTTATTAATATTAAAACAATTAATAAGTAAAATGTTTAAAAATAATTTTGTTTATCAGACAAATTCAAATTATTATGACTGTTTGACAAATTATTTATTTCAAATTTTTATGACTTATTATTTTGTCATGAAACAATTGTTTTTGTTCACACAAGGTTATTCGAATTAAAATAATATTAATTTATTAATATTTTAATAATTAATAAGTAAAAATTTTAAAAATAAATATGTTTACCAAAGAAGTAAAAATAGTCATGTCCATTTGAACTATTATTTATTTCAAATCATCATGACATTTTGTTTTGTCATAAAACAATTGCTTCTATTGATAAAATTATTCAAAATGAAATAATACTAATTTTTTAATATTTGGAAAATTAATAAGAGATATAAAACCTAAATCTATTTATCGAACTAGTTTAAATAGTTATGATTAATTGAACAATTATCTATCTAAAATCGTTATGATCTTTGTTTCGTCATAAAACAATTGTTTTTATTCATACAAGCTTATTCAGAGTAAAATATTGCTAAATTAATAAGTAAAAACTTTAAAAAATAAATATGTTTGTTGAACCAATTCATGTAGTTAAGACTATTAAAACAACCTTTTGTTTAGTTATAAAATAATTTTTTTAGTTCATACATGTTTATTCGAAATAAAATAATGCTAATTTATCAACAATCAAAAAATTAATAAACAAGAAATTTTTAAAAATAAATGAATTTACCAAACAAGTTCAAATAGTTATGACTATTTGAACCATTATCTATTTAAAATAAATATGACCTTTTGTTTTATCATAAAATACTTGTTTCAGTTCATAAAAGCTTATTCGAAACAAAATAATATTCCTTCATTAATATTTCAAAAATTGATAAGTTGAGATTTAAAAAATAACTCAGTTTATCAAATCGGTTCACACAATTATGGCCATTTGAACAATTATCTATTTCAAATAGTTATGAACTTTTGTTTTGTCATAAAACAATTGTTTTTCATCATACAAGCCTATTCAAAATAAAATAATACTAATTTATTAATATTTCAAAAATTAATAAGTAAAAGATTTAAAAAATAAATTAGTATACCGAACTGGTTCCTATTTAAAGAATTATCTATTTCAAATCATTATAACCTTTCGTTATGTTATAAAATAATTGTTTGAGTTCATATAAGCTTATTTAAAATAAAATAATACTAATTTAATAATATTTCAAAAATTAATAACTAAGAGATTTAAAAAATATATCTATTTGTTGAAGCGATTCAAATAGTTAAGACTGTATGAACAATTATCTACTTCAAATTGTCATGACCTTTTGTTTTGTCAAAAAACAATTGTTTCAGTTCATACAAGCTTATTCGAAATAAAATAATACTAATTTATTAATCTTCCAAAAATTAGTAAGTGATTTAAAAAGTGAATTTGTTTACTAAATCAGTTCAAATAATTATGGTCATGTCAATAATTATTTATTTCAAATCATTATTACCTTTTGTTTGGTCATATAATAATTGTTTTTGAGCATTCAAGCTTATTCAGAATAAAATAAAATAATGCTAATTTATTAATCTTTCAAAAAATAATAAGTAAAAGATTTAAAATGTAAATCTATTTACATAACTAGTACAAATAGTTATGACAATTTGAATAATTGTAAACTTCAAATCATTATAACCTTTTGTTCTGTCATAAAATAATTATTTTTGTTCATACAAGCATATTCAGAGTAAAATAATATTAATCTAATGATATTCCAAAAATAAATAACTAAGGGAATTAAAAAACTAAATTTATTTACCAAACCAATTCAAATAATTAAGATTATAAGAATAGTTATCTGTTTCAAATTGTTATGACTTTGTTTTGTCATAAAATAAGCTTTTTTGAATTCATACTAGTTTATTTGAAATAAAATAAAATGAATTTATTAATATTTCAAAAATTAATAAATAAGAGATTTAACAAATAATTTTGTTTACCTAACTGATCAAATAATTATGACTATTCGGACAATTATCTATTTCAAATCATTATGACCTTTTGTTTTGCCAAAAAACAAATGTTTTTGTTCATGTAAGTTTGTTCAAAATAAAGTAATACTAATCTAATAATATTTCAAAAATTAGTAAGAGATTTAACAAATAAATCTATTTATCAAACCAGTTCAAATAGTTTTGGCTATTTAAGCAATTATTTATTTCAAATCATTATGACATTTTGTTCTATTATAAAACAATTGTTTTTATTTATACAAGCTTATTCGTATTAAAATAATACTAATTTATTAATATTTCAATAATTAATAACTAAAAAATTTTAAAAAGAAATATGTTTACCAAACTAGAAGAAATAATCATGACTATTTGAATAATTATCTATTTCAAATCATTAAGACCTTTTGTTTTGTCAAAAAGAGTTGTTTTAGTTCATCTAAGCTTATTTGAAATAAAATAATACTAATTTATTAATAATCCAAAAATTAATAATAACAAGATTTAAAAAGTGAATCCATTTATTGAATAAGTTTAAATAATTATGACTGTTTGAACAATTATCTATTTGAAATCGCTATAACCTTTTGTTTTGTCATAAAATAATTTTTTTTGTTCATACAACCTTATTTCAAATAAAATAATACAAATTTATTAATATTACGACAATGAATAAGTAAAAGATTTAAAAAAATAAATCAGTTTACCGAATAAGTTTAAATCGTTATGATTATTTAAGCAATTATTTTTTTAACTTGTTTTGACTTTTTGTTTTGTCATAAAACAATTATTTCTGTTCATGCAAGTTTTGGATTAAAATAGTATTAATTTATTGATATTTTGACAATTAATAAGTAAAAGATTTAAAATATAAATATGTTTACCGAACAAGTTCAAATAGCCATGACTATTTGAATAATTATCTATTTCAAATCATTATGACCTTTTCTTTTGTAATAAAACAATTTATTTCAGTTCATACAAACTTATTTGAAGTAAAATAATACTAATTTATTAATATTTCAAACATTAATGAGTAAAAGAATTAAAAAAAGAATCTGTTTACTGAAAAAGTTTAAATAATTATGACTATCTGAATAATTATCTATTTTAAAATATTATGGCCTTTTGTTTTATCATAAAACAATTGATTTTGTTCATACAAGTATATTTCAAATAAAATAATTTAAAATTATTAATATTCCAAAAATTAAGAAGTAAAAATTTTAAAAATAAATTTATTTTCTAAACACGTTTAAACAGTTATGATTATTTGAACAATTATCTATTTCAAATAGTTATGACCTTTTGTTTTCCATAAACTAATTGTTTTTGTTCATAAAACCATATTAGGAATAAAATAAATTCAAAAAATTAATAAGTAAAAGATTTAAAAAAATAAATCTGTTTACCAAGTGAGTTTAAATAGTTATGACTATTTAAACACTTATTTATTTAAAATCGTTATGAACTTTTGTTTTGTTAGAAAACAATTGCTTTTATTCATACAAGTTTATTTGAAACAAAATAATACTAATTTATTAATATTCTAAAAATTGATGAGTTGGAAATTTAAAAAATAAATCTATTTACCGAGTAAGTTCAAATAGTAATGTCCATTTGAATTATTATCTATTTCAAATCATTATGATATTTTCTTTTGTCGTAAAGCAATTATTTTTATTTATACAAAAATATTTAGAATTAAATAATAATAATTTATTAATATTTCAAAAATCAATTATAGATTTAAAACTAAATCTGTTTACCAAACCAATTCAAATAGTTATAAATATTTAAACAATTATCTATCTAAACTCCTTATAATCTTTGTTTTGTTATAAAACAATTATTTTTGTTCATACAAGCTTATTTGAAGTAAAATATCTCTAAACTATTAATATTATGAAAATTAATAAGTAAGATTTAAAAAATAAATGTGTTTACCAAACTAGTTCAAATAGTTAAGACTATTAGAATAATAATCTATTTCAAATCAATCTAACTTTTTGTTTAGTCATAAAATAATTGTTCCAATTCATACATGCTTCTTTAAAATAAAATAATACTATTTTATTAACATTCATAAAATTAATAAGCAAGAATTTTAAAAAAATAAATCTATTTATCAAACAAGTTTAAATAGTTATGAATACTTGAACAATTATCTATTTAAAATCTTTATACCTTCTATTTTATCATAAAACAATTGTTTCAGTTCATAAAAGCTTATCCAAAATAAAATAATATTACTTTATTAATATTTCAAAAATTGAGAAGTTGGAGATTTAAAAAATAATTTAGTTTATTGAATCAGTTCAAATAATTATGGCTATTTGAACAATTATCTATTTTAAATTGTTTCAAATTTTTTTGTCATAAAACAATTGCTCTTCATCATACAAACCTATTCAAAATAAAATAATACTAATTTATCAATATTTTTAAAAATTAATAAGTAGGAAATTTAAAAAATAAATATGCTTACCTAACTAGTTCAATTAGTTATGACTATTTGAACAATTATATATTTCAAATTGTTATAACCTTTTGTTTTGTCATAAAATAATTATTTATCTTCATATAATTTTATTCAGAATAAAATAATAATAATCTAGTAATATTATGAAATTTAATAATTGAGAGATTGAAAAAATAAATTTATTTGCCGAACCAATTTAAATAGTTAAGGCTATATGAATAATTATCTATTTCAAATCATTATGACATTTTGTTTTGTCGTAAAACAAATGTTTTTGTTCATGTAAGTTTGTTCAAAATAAAATAATATTAATTTATTAATATTTCAAAAATTAATAAGAGATTTAATGAATAAATCTTTTTACCAAACCGATTCAACTAGTTATAACAATATGAACAATTATTTATTTCAAATCATTATGATCATTTGTTCTATCATAAATTAATTGTTTCTATTAATACAATCTTATTTGAAATAAAGTAATGCTAATTTATTAATATTCTAAAAAGTAATAAGTAATAGATTTAAAAAATGAATCTGTTGGCCTAATCAGTACAAATAGTTATAACTGTGAATAATTATCTATTTCAAATTGTTCTGATCTTTTGTTTTGTCACAAAATAATTGTTTCTGTTCATACAAGCTAATTTGAAATAACATAATTCTAATTTATTAATTTTCCAAAAAGTAATAAGAGATTTAAAAACTAAATTTTGTATTGAATAAGTTCAAATAGTTATCACTATTGGAATAATTGCCTATTTCAAATTGCTATAACCTTTTGTTTTGTCATAAAATAATTTTTTTCTATTCATACAGGCTTATTTCAATTAAAATAATATAAATTTATTAATATTCAGATAACTAATAAGAAGAAGATTTAAAAAATAAATTTGTTTACCAAATAAGTTCAAATAGTTATGACCATTTGAACAATTATTTATTTCAAATCTTATGACTTTCTGTTTTGTCAAAAAACAATTATTTTTTTCATACAAGCTTATTCTAATTTAAATAATAGTAATTTATTAATATTTTGTTAATTAATAAGTAAAACATTTTAAAAATAAATATATTTACCAAACAAGTTCAAATAGTTATAACTATTTGAATAATTATATATTTCAAATCTCATAACTATTTGAATAATTATCTATTTTAAATCGTTATGACATTTTGTTTTATCATAAAATAATTGTATTATATAGGCTTATTCAAAATAAAATATTAATGCTCCAAAAATTAATGAGTAAGAGATTTAAAATATGAATCTGTTTATCGAACAAGTCCAAATGGTTGTGACTATTTGAACAATTATCTATTTCAAATTATTTTGACCTTTTCATTTTGTCATAAAATAATTATTTCTATACATACAAGCTTATTCCAACTAAAATAATATAAATTTAATAATATTCCAAAAATTAATAAGTAAAAATTTAAAAAATAAATATGTTTTTTGAACATGTTCAAATAGTTATGACTATTTGAACAATTATTTATTTCAGTTATGACCTTTTTTTTTCATAAACCAATTATTTTTGTTCATACAAGTGTATTTGAAATAAAATAATACTAATTTATTAATATTCCAAAAATTAGTAACTAAAAAATTTAAAAAATAAATATGCTTACCGAACAAGTTCAAATCATTATGACTGTTTTAACAATGATTTATTTCAAATAGTTAGGATCTTTTATTTTGTCATAAAACAATTATTTCTTTCATACAAGTTTATTTGAAATAAAATAATACTAATTTATTAATATTCTAAAAATTAACATGTAGGAGATTTAAAAAATATATCTGTTTATCGAACAATTCAAATAGTCATGTCCATTTGAATAATTATTTATTTTAAATTGTTATGACTTTTTGTTTTACCATAAAACAATTGTTTCTGTTCATGCAAAATTATTCAAAATAAAATAATACTAATTATTAATATTTTGAAAATTAATAAGAGATTTAAAAACCAAATTTGTTTACTAAAACAATTCAAATAGTTATAACTTGAAGAATTATCTATCTCAAATCATTATGATCTTTATTTTGTTATAAAACAACTGTTTCTTTTCATACAAGCTTATTTAGATTAAAATAATACTAATTTAATAATATTCTAAAAATTAGTAAGTAAGGGATTTAAAAAATAAATGTGTTTGCTGAGTCGGTTTAAATAGTTAAGACTATTAGAACAATTATCTATTTCAAATCGTTCTAACTTTTTGTTTAGTCATAAAACAATTATTTCATTTCATACAAGCTTATTCAAAATAAAATAACACTAATTTATTAACATTCGAAAAATTAATGAGCAAGAGAATTAAAAAAATAAATCTATTTACCAAACAAGTTCAAATAAATTTGACTATTTGAACAATTATCTTTTTAAAGTCATTATGACCTTTAGTTTTGTCATAAAACAATTATTTTAATTCATAAAAACTTATCCAAAATAAAATAATATGACTTTATTAATATTTCAAAAATTAATAAGCAAGAGATTTAAAACCTAAAGCTATTTTTCACACTAGTCTAAATAGTTATGACTATTTGAACAAATATCAATCTCAAATCATTATGATCTTTGTTTTCTCATAAAACAATTGTTTCTAATCATACAAGTTTATTTGGATAAAAATAATACCAATTTAATAATATTTCAAAACTTAAAAAAAATTTAAAAATAAATGTGTCTACCAAACCAGTTCAAATAGTTAAGACTATTAGAATAATTATCTATTTTAAATTGTTCTGATCTTTATTTTGTCATAAAACAACTGTTTCTTTTCATACAAGCTTATTTATATTAAAATAATACTAATTTAATAATATTCTAAAAATTAGTAAGTAAGGGATTTAAAAAATAAATGTGTCTGCTGAGTTGGTTTAAATAGTTAAGACTATTAGAACAATTATCTATTTCAAATCGTTCTAACTTTTTGTTTAGTCATAAAACAATTATTTCATTTCATACAAGCTTATTCCAAATAAAATAATACTAATTTATTAACATTCAAAAAATTAATTAACATGAGATTTGAAAAAAATAAATCAGTTTACCAAACTAGTTATGACTATTTGAACAATTATCTATTTAAAATCATTATGACCATTTGTTTTGTCATAAAACAATAGTTTTATTTAATAAAAGCTTATCCAAAATAAAATAATACTACTTTATTAATATTTCAAATGTTAATAACTAAGAGATTTAAAAAATAAATCAGTTTACTAAATCAATTCAAATAATTATGGCCATTTGAACAATAATCTATTTTAAATCTTTATTACCTTTTGTTTTGTCATAAAACAATAGTTTTCCAACATACAAGCTTATTTGAAAAAAATAATACTAATTTATTAATATTTTAAGAATTAATAAGAGCTTTAAAAAATAAATCTGTTTACTGAACTAGTTTAAATAGTTATGACTGTTTGAACAATTATTTATTTCAAATTATTATAACCTTTTGTTCTATCATAAGATAATTGTTTTTGTTCATACAAGCTTATACGTAATAAAATAATATTGATTTAGTAATATTCTAAAAATTAATAACTACGAGATTTAAAAAATAAATTCGTATGCCAAACTAGTTCAAATAGCTAAGACTATATGAATAATTATTTATTTCAAACTATTATGACCTTTTGTTTGTCATAAAATAGTTATTTTATCTTATAAAGCTTTTCGGAATAGAATAAACTAATTTATTAATATTTCAAAATTTTATAAGTAAGAGATTTAAAAAATAATTCTATTTATCAAGCCAGTTCAAATAATTATAACTATTTGAACAATTATCTATTTCAAATTGTTATTACTTTATATTTTGTTATAAAACAATTATTTTTGTTAATATAAGTTGTTCGAAATAAAATAATACTAATTTATTAATATTTAAAGAATTGATCAGTAAGAGATTTAAAAAGTAAATCTGTTTATCAAACCATTTCAATATATTTTGATTATTTGAATAATTATCTATTTGAAATCTTTATAACCTTTTATTTTGTCATCAAACAATTGATTTTGATCATACTATTTTATTCAAAATAAAATAATAATAATTTAATAATATTTTAAAACTTAATAACCAAGAAAATTAAAAAAATAAATCTAATTGCCAAACCAATTGAAATAGTTAAGACTATATGAATGATTATCTATTTCAAATTGTTATGACGTTTTATTTTGTCGTAAAACAATTGTTTTGTTCATACAAGCTTATTCGAATTAGAATAATACTAATTTAATAATATTTTAAAAATTAATAAGTAAGAGATTTACAAAATAAATTTGTTTATTGAATCAGTTTAAATGGTTAAGACTGTTAAAATAATTTTCTAGTTTATACAAGCTTATTCAGAATAAATTAATACTAATTTATTAACATTTGAAAAATTAATAAGAAAGAAATTTAAAAAATAAATATATTTACTGAACAAGTTCGAATAGTTATTGCTATTTGAACAATTATCTATTTAAAATTGTTATAACCTTTTTATTTATCATAAAACAATTGTTTCAATTAATACATGAGTGGATGGAATAAAATAATACTAATTTATTAATATTTCTAAAATTAATAAGTATGAAATTTAAAAAATAAATCTGTTTACCGAATCAGTTAAAATAACTATGGCCATTTGAATGATTATCTATTTCAAATCATTATGACCTTTGGTTTTGTTATAAAATAATTGTTTTTTAATCATACGAGCTTATTGAAATAAAATAATGCTGATTTATTGATATTTCAAAAATTAATAAGAGATTTAAAAAATAAATATGTTTACCAAACTAGTTTAAATAGTTATGACTATTTGAACAATTATCAATCTCAAATCGTTAAGATTTTTGTTTTGTCATAAAAAAATTGTTTCTAATCATAGAAGCTTAATCAGTTAAAAATAATACTAAGTTAATAATATTCCCAAAATTAATAAGAGATTTAAAAAATAAATGTGCTTGTAGAACCAATTCAAATAATTAAAACCATTAGAATAATTATCCATTTTAGATCGCTTTGATATTTTCTTTAGTCATAAAATATTTGTTTCATATCTTACAACTTATTTGGAATAAAATAATCCAAATTTATTAACATTCAAAAAATTAATAAGCAAAAGATTTGAAAAAATAAATATGTTTAGCGAACAAGTTCTATGTGACCAATTATATATTTAAAATTCTTATGACCTTTTGTTTTAACATAAAACAATTGTTTCAGTTCATAAAAGCTTATCCAAAATTAAATTATACTAATTTCTTAATATTTCAAAAATTAATAAGCAAAAGTTTTAAAAAATAAATTTGTTTACCAAACAAATTCAAATAGTTATGACTATTTGAACAATTGCCTATTTAAAATCGTTGTGACCTTTTGTTTTGTCATAAAACAATTATTTCAGTTTATACAAGCTTATTCAAGGTAAAATAATACTAACAGTTCAAATAGTTATGATTATTTGAACAATCATCTATCTCAAATTGCTATGATTTTTATTTTGTCATAAAGCAGTTGTTTCTTTTCGAGCTTACTTAGATTAAAATAATACTAATTTAATAATATTCCAAAAATTAATAAGTAAGAGATTTAAAAAATAAATGTGTTTGCCAAACCAGTTCAAATATTTAAGATTATAAGAATAATTATCTATTTCAAATCATTCTAACCTTTTATTTAGCCATAAAAAAATTATTTTAGTTCATATGAGCTTATTTAGAAAAAATAATACTTATTTATTAACATTTGAAAAATTAATGAGCAAGATATTTTAAAAAATAAATTTATTTACCAAACAAGTTTAAATAGATTTTACTATATGAACAATTATTTATTTAAAGTCGTTATGACCGTTTGTTTTGTCAAAAAACTATTGTTTCAATTCATAAAAACTTATTAGAAATAAAATAATACCACTTTATTAATATTTCAAAAATTAATAAGCAAGAGATTTAAAAACTAAAATTGTTTTCCAAACCATCTTAAATAGTTATGACTATTTGAACAAATATCAATTTCAAATTATTATGATTTTTGTTTTCTCATAAAACAATTATTTTTTATCATACAAGCTTATTTGGATAAAAATAATACTAATTTTAAAATATTTCAAAAATTAATATAAGATTTAAAAAATAAATATGTTTGTTGAACCAGTTCAAATAGTTAAGACTATTAGAATAATTATTTATTTGAAATCATTCTGACCTTTTGTTTAGTCATATAATAATTGTTTCAGTTCGTATAAGCTTATTTGGAATACAATAATACTAATTCATTAACATTCAAAAAATTAATAAGAGATTTGAAAAAATAAATTTGTTTATCGAATAAATTCAAATAGTTATGACTATTTGAACAACTATCTATTTAGAACCATTATGACCTTTTGTTTTATCATAAAACAATTGTTTTAGTTTATAAAAACTTATCCAAAATAAAATAATACTACTTTATTGATATTTCAAAAATTAATAAGTTGAAGATTTAAAAAATAAATTAGTTTATTGAATCAGTTCATATAATTATGGCCATTTGATCAACTATTGATTTTAAATTGATATTACCTTTTATTTTGTTATAAAACAATTCTTTTTCAACATACAAGCTTATTGGAAATAAAATAATACTAATTTATTAATATTTCATGAATTAATAAGTGATTTAAAAAATAAATCTATTTACCAAACTAGTTCAAATAGTCATAAGTATCTGAACAATTATCTATTGCAAAATTGTTATAACATTTTGTTCTATCATAAAACAATTGTTTTTGTTCATACGAGCTTATTCAGAATAAAATAATACTAATTTAGTAAAAATTTGAAAATTAATAACCAAGAGATTTAAAAAATAAGTTGATTTGTCGAACTAGTTCAAACAATTAAGACTATATGAACAATTATTTATTTCAAATTGTTATGACCTTTTGTTTTATCATAAAACAATTATTTCAGCTCACACAAGCTTATTCGGAATAGAATAAACTAATTTATTAATATTTCAAAATTTTATAAGTAAAAGATTTAGAAAATAATTCTATTTACCAAACCAATTTAAATAATTATAATTATTTCAAATCATTATGACCTTTTCTTTTGTAATAAAATAATCATTTCAGTTCATATAAACATATTTGAAGTACAATAATGTTATTTTATTAATATTTCAAGAATTAATAACTAAGAGAATTAAAAAAAGAATCTATTTACTAAATATCTTAACAATTATCTATTTCAAAACAATATGACCTTTCCTCCTATCATAAAATAATTGATTCTATTCATGCAAGTTTATTTCAAATAAAATAATATAAATTTATTAATGTTCCAAAAATCAATAAGTAAAAATTTAAAAAATAATCTATTTTTTGAATATGTTCAAATAGTTATAACTATTTGAACAATTATCTATTTCAAATGATTATGACTTTTGTTTTGTCATAAATCAATTGTTTCTGTGCACACAATTTTATTCGAAATAAAATAATATTAATTAATTTATTCCAAAAATTAATAAGTAAAAGATTTAAAAATTAAATCTATTTACCAAGCGAGTTAAATTAGTTATGACTATCTGAACAATTATTTATTTTAGATTGTTATGATCTTTTGTTTTGTCATAAAATAATTGTTTCTATTCATAGAAGTTTATACGAAATAAAATAATACTAATTTATTAATATTATAAAATTAATGAGTTGGGGATTTAAAAAATAAAGTTGTTTAAAGAACAAGTTCAAATAGGCATGTCTATTTGAGCTATTATCTATTTCAAATTGTTATGACATTTTATTTTATTGTAAAATGATTGTTTTTATTCATAAAAAAATTATTCAAAATAAAAAAATACTAGTATATTAATATTTCAAAAATTAATAATAGATTTAAAAACTAGATCTAATTATTGAACCAGCTCATATAATTATGACTATTTGAATAATTGGTTATCTTAAATCATTATGATTTTTATTTTGTCATAAAATAATTGTTTCTGTTCATACAAGCTTATTCGGAGTAAAAATTGCTAAACTAATAATATTCTAAAAATTAATAAGTAAGAGATTTAAAAAATAAATGTGTTTGTTGAACCAGTTCAAATAGTTAAGACTATTAGAACAATTATCTATTTCAAATAGTTTTGACCTTTTGTTTAGTCATAAAATAATTGTTTCAGTTCATATATGCTTATTCGAAATAAAATAATACTATTTTATTAACACTCATAAAATTAATAAGGAAGAAATTTTAAAAAATAAATCTATTTACCAAACAAATTCAAATAATTTTGACTATTTGAATAATTATCTATTTAAAATTGTTATGACCTTGTGTTTTATCATAAAACAATTGTTTCAATTTATAAAAGCTTATCCAAAATACAATAATATTACATTATTAATATTTCAAAAATGGAAATTTAAAAACTAAATCAGTTTATCGAATCAATTCAAATAATTATGGCCATTCAAACAATTATCATTTCAAATGGTTATAAACTTTTGTTTTGTCATACAAGCCTGTTCAAAATAAAATAATACTAATTTATTAATATTTCAAAATTTAATAAATAGGAGATTTAGAAATTAAATGTGTTCACCAAACTAGTTCAAATAATTATGACTATTTGAACAATTACATATTTCAAATCTTTATGGCCTTTTATTTTGTCATAAAAAATTATTTATATTCATACAAGCTTATTTGGAATAAAATAATACTAATCTAATAATATTATGAAAATTAATAATTAAGAGATTTAAAAAATAAATTTATTTGCTGAACCAATTTAAATAATTAAGGCTATATGAATAATTATCTATTTTAAATCATTATGACCTTTTGTTTTCTCGTAAAACAAATGTTTTTGTTCATATAAATTTGTTTGTAATAAAATAATATTAATTTATTAATATTGTGATAATTAATAAGACATTCAAAAAATAAATATGTTTACCAAACCAGTTCAATTAGTTATAAAAATTTGAACAATTATCTATTTCAAATCATTGTGACCATTTTTTTTGTCATAAGATAATTGTTTCTATTGATACAATCTTATTCAAAACAAAGTGATGCTAATTTATTAATATTTTGAAAATTCATAAGTAATGGATTTAATAGATGAATTTGTCAACCTAACTATTGCAAATAGTTATGACTGATTGAACAATCGTTTATTTCAAATCGTTATAGCCTTTTGTTTTGTTACAAACAATTGTTTCTATTCGTACAAGCTTATTCAGAATAACATATTTTTAATTTATTAATATTCCAAAAATTGATAAGTAAGCCATTTAAAAACTAAATATGTTTATTGAACAAGTTTAAATAGTTATGACTATTTGAACAATTACCTATTTCAAATTGCTATAACCTTTTGTCTTGTCATAAAATGATTTTTTCTCTTCATACAAGCTTATTTCAATTAAAATTATACAAATTTATTAATATTCAGACACTTAATAATTAAAAGATTTAAAAAATCTATTTACAAAAAAAGTTCAAATAGTTATGACTATTTGAACAATTATTTATTTCAAATCATTATGACTTTTTATTTTGTCATAAAACAATTGTTCTTGTTCATACAAGCTTATTCGAATTAAAATAATAATAATTTATTAATATTTTGACAATTAATGAGTAAATGATTTTAAAAATAAATATATTTACCGAACATGTTCAAATAGTCATAACTACTTGAATAATTATCTATTTCAAATCGTTATGACCTTTTGTTTTGTATAAAACAATTTAATCAATTCATATAGGCTTATTTGAAATAAAATAATACTAATTTATTAATATTCCAAAAATTAATGAGTAAAAGATTTTAAAAAATGAATTTGTTTATAGAACAAATTCAAATAGTTATGACGATTTGAATGGTTATCTATTTCAAATCGTTATGACCTTTTGTTTTGTCATAAAACAATTGTTTCTGTTCATACAAGCTTATTACAAATAAAATAATATAAATTTATTAATATTCTAAAAATTAATAAGTACAAATTTAAAACATAAATATGTTTTTTAAACATGTTTAAATAGTTATGATTATTTGAATAATTATCTATTTCAAATAGTTAGACCTTTTGTTTTGTCATAAACTAGTTGTTTCTATTCATATAAGCTTATTCAAAATAAAATAATACTAATTTATTAATATTTCAAAAATTAATAACTAAAAACTTAAAAAATAAATTTGTTTACTAAGCAAGTTCAAATAGATATGACGTTTCAACAATTATTTATTTCAAATAGTTATGATCTTTTGTTTTATTATAAAATAATTGTTTATAGTCATACGAGTTTATTTGAAATAAAATAATAGTAATTTATTAATATTTTGAAAATTAATAGGCAGGAGATTTAAAAAATAAATTTGTTTACTATACAAGTTCAAATAGTCATGTCCATTTGATCAATTATCTATTTCAAATCATTATGTCCTTTTGTTTTGTCATAAAACAATTGTTTTTGTTCATGCAAAATTATTCAGAATAAAATAATACTGATCTTTTAATATTTTAAAATTTAATAAGATATTTAGAAACTAAATCTATTTATTGAAACAGTTCAAATAATTATGACTATTTGAATAATTATCTATCTAAAATTGTTATGATCTTTATTTTGTCATAAAAAAATTGTTTCTTTTCATACAATCTTATTTGGATTACTATAATATTAATTTAATAATATTCCAAAAATTAATAAGAGATTTAAAAAATGTGTTTGCTAAACCAGTTTAAATTGTTAAGACTGTCAAACCAATTATCTATTTCAAATTATTCTGACATTTTGTTTAGTCATAAAACAATTCTTTCAGTTCATACAACTTATTTAGAATAAAATAATACTAATTTATTAACACTAAAAAAATTAATGAGCAAGAGATTTTAAAAACTAAATTTGTTTATCGAACACGTTCAAATAGATTTGACTATTTAAATAATTATCTATTTAAAGTCATTATGACCTTTTGTTTAATAATAAAAAAATTATTTCAGGTCATAAAAACTTATCCGAAATAAAATAATAATGCTTTATTAATATTTCAAAAATTAATAGGCAAGAGATTTAAAAACAAAAGTTGTTTTCCAAACTAGTTCAAATAGTTATAACTATTCTTTTATTTTGACATAAAATAATTGTTTCTAATAATACAAGCTTAATCGGATAAAAATAATACTAATTTAATAATATTTTGAAAATTAATAAGAGATTTAAAAAATAAATGTGTTTGTTGAACCAATTCAAATAGTTAAGACTATTAGAATAATTATCTATTTCAAGTCACTTTGACCTTTTGTTTAGTCAAATAATAATTGTTTCAGTTCATATAAGCTTATTTGGAATAAAATAATACTAATTTATTAACATTCAAAAACTTAATAAGCAAGAGATTTGAAAAAATAAATTTGTCTACCAAACAAGTTCTAATAGTTATGACTATTTGAACAATTATCTATTTAAAATCGTTATGACCTTTTTGTCTTATGATAAAACAATTGTTCTAGTTTATAAAAGCTTATCCAAAATAAAACAATACTAATTTATTAATATTTCAAAAATTAATAAGTAAAAGATTTTAAAAAATAAATTAGTTTATTAAATTAGTTCAAATAATTATGGCCATTTGAATAATTATCTATTTCAAATCATTATTACCTTTTGTTTCATCGTAAAACAATTGTTTTTCAACATACAAAATTATTCAAAATAAAATAATACTAATTTATTAATATTTTCAGAATTAATTAGATATTTAAAAAATAAATTTATTTACCTAGCCAGTTCAAATAGTTATGACTATTTGAACAATTATCTATTTCAAATTGTTATAACTTTATCATTTATCATAAAACAATTGTTTCTGTTCATACAAGCTTATTCGAAATAAAATAATATTAATTTTGTAATAGTCTAAAAACTACTAAGAAATTTAAAAAATAAATCTGTTTGTCGAACCAATTCAAACAATTAAGACTATATGATCAATTATTTATTTTAAATCGTTATGACTTTTTGTTCTGTCATGAAACAATTATTTCAGCTCATAGAAGCTTATTTGAAATGGAATAAAACTAATTTATTAATATTTTAAAAATTTATATGTAAGAGATTTAGAAAATAATTCCATTTACCAAACATATTCAAATAATTGTAACTATTTGAACAATTATCTATTTCAAATTGTTATTACATTTTTTTGTCATAAAACCATTATTTTTGTTAATATAAGTTTGGTCGAAATAAAATAATACTAATTTATTAGTATTTAGAAAATTAATTAGTAAGAGATTTAAAAGGTAAATCTATTTACAAAACCATTTCAAATAGTTTTGACTATTTGAGTAATTACCTATTTCAAATTATTATAACCTTTTATTTTGTCATCAAACAATTAGTTCTGCCCAAACTATATTATTCAGAATAAAATAATACTAATTTAATAATATTCCAAAACTTAATAACGAAGAAAATTAAAAATAAATCCAAATTGTCGAAAAAGTTCAAATAGTTAAAACTATATGAGTTATTATCTATTTCAAATCATTATAACCTTTTGTTTTGTTGTAAAATAATTCTTTTGTTCATAAAAGCTTATTTTGATTAAAATAATACTAATTTAATAATATTTCAAAAATTAATAAGAGATTTAAAAAATAAATTTATTTTTCAAATCAGTTCAAATGGTTAAAACTATTATAACAATTATTCTGGTTCTTACAAGCTTACTTAGAATAGATTAATAGAAATTTATTAACATTCAAAAAATTAATGACAAAGAGATTTTAAAAAAATAAATCTATTTGTCAAACAAGTTTAAATAGTTACGTTTATTTCTACAATTATCTATTTAAAATCGTTATGACCTTTTGTTTTCTCATAAAACAATTGTTTTAGATAATACAACCATATGCAAAATAAAATAATAATAATTTATTAATATTTCTAATATTAATAAGTAAGAGATTTAAAAAATAAATTTGTTTATCAAATCAGTTAATATAATTGTAGCCATTTGAACAATTATCTATTTCAAATCATTATGACATTTTGTTTTGTCATGAAACAATTGTTTTTGATCATACAAGCTTATTCAAAATAAAATAATACTAATTTATTAATATTTTGAAAATTAATAAGAGATTCAAAAAATAAATCTATTTACCAAACTAGTTCAAATAGTTATGGCTATTTGAACAATTATCAATCTCAAATTATTATGATCTTTGTTTTATCACAAAACAACTGTTTTTATGCATACAAGCTTATTCAAAGTAAAATATTGCTAAACTAATAATATTCTAAAAATTAATAAGTAAAAGATTTAAAAAATAAATGTGTTTGTTGAACCAGTTCAAATAGTTAAGAATATTAGAACAATTATCTATTTTAAATCATTCTGACCTTTTGTTTAGTCACAAAATAATTGTTTTCGTTTATACAAGCTTTTTTAAAATAAAAAAATACTATTTTATTAACTTTCATAAAATTATAAGCAAGAAATTTTAAAAAATAAATTGTTTATGGAACAAGTTCCAATAGTTATGACTATTTGAATAATTATCCATTTAAAATCATTATAACAATGTAATTTATCATAAGATAATTGTTTCAACGTATAAAAGCTTATCCAAAATAAAGTAATATTACTTTATTAATATTTTCAAAATTGAAAAGTTGGAGATTTAAAAGATAAATTTGTTTATCAAAACAATTCAAATAATTATGGCCATTCGAATAATTATCTATTTCAAATCATTATGAGCTTTTGTTTTGTCATAAAATAATTTCTTTTCATCATACAAGCCTATTCAGAATAAAATAATACTAATTTATTACTATTTCAAACATTAATAAGTAGAAAACCTTAAAAATAAATTTGTTTACTGAACCAATTTAAATAATTATGACTTTTTGAATAATTATATATTTCAAATCTTCATAGCCTTTCATTTTGCCATAAAACAATTATTTATGTTCATACAAGGTTGTTTGGATTCAAATAATACTAATCTAATAATATTATGAAAATTAATAACTAAGAGATTTAAAAAATAAATTTGTTTGTCAAATCAGTTCAAATAGTTAAGGCTATATGAATAATGATCTATTTCAAATCGTTATGACTTTTTGTTTTGTCATAAAACAAATGTTTTCATTCATATAAATTTGTTCAAAATAAAATAATATTAATTTATTAATATTTTGAAAATTAATAAGACATTTAAAAAATAAATATGTTTACCAAACCAGTTTAATTTGTTATAACAATTTGAATAATTATTTATTTTAAATAATTATGACCAATTGTTTTGTCATATGACAATTGTTTCTATTGATACAATCTTATTCAGAATAAAGTAATGCTAATTTATTAATATTTTGAAAACTAATAAGTAATGGATTTAAAAAATAAATCCATTGGCATGACCAGTGCAAATAGTTATGACTATTTGAATAATTGTCTATTTCAAATTGTTATGACCTTTTGTTTTATGACAAAACAATTGTTTCTATTTGTACAAGCTTATTCAGAATAATGTAATTCTAATTTATTCCAAAAATTAATAAGACATTTAAAAACTGAATTTGTTTATCGAACAAGTTCAAATATTATGACTATTTGAACAATTACCTCTTTCAAATCGCTACAACCTTTTGTTTTGTCATAAAATAATTTTTTCTCTTCATACAAGCTTATTTCAATTAAAATTATACAAATTTATTAATATTTAGACACTTAATAAGTAAAAGATTTAAAAAATAAATCTGTTTACAGAATAAGTTCAAATAGTCATGGCTATTTAAATAATTATCTATTTTAAATTGTTAGGATGTTTTATTTTATCATAAAAAAATTATTTCATTTCATTTAAGCTTATTTGAAATAAAATAATTCTAATTTATTAATATTTCAAAAATTAATAAGTAAGAGATTTAAAAAATGAATTTGTTTACTGAACAAGTTTAAATGGTTATGGCTATTTGAACAATTATCTATTTCAAATCGCTAGAACCTTTTATTTTGTCATAAAACAATTTTTTCTATTCATACAAGCTTATTTCAAATAAAATAATACAAATTTTTTAATATTCAAACTATTAACAAGTAAAAGATTTAAAAATGAATCTATTTACCCAAGAAGTTCAAATAGTTATGACTATTTGAACAATTATCTATTTTAACTCTCTATGACCTCTTTTCTTGTCATAAAACAATTGTTTATGTTCATACAAGCTTATTTTTAATAAAATAATATAAATTTATTAAAATGCCAAAAGTTAATAAGTAGAAATTTAAAAAATAAATCTATTTTCTGAACATGATGTAATAGTTAGGACTGTTTGAACAATTATCTATTTCAAATAGTTATGACTTTTTGTTTTGTCATAACAATTGTTTCAGGTCATAAAAGCTTATTCGAAAAAAAATAATACTAATTTATTAATATTCCAAAAATGAATAAGTAAAAGATTTAAAAGATAAAACTATTTACAAAGCAAGCTCAAATAGTTATGATTGTTTGAACAATTATTTGTTTCAAATAGTTATGATCTTTTATTTTGTTATAAAACAATTGTTTCTATTTATACAAGCTTATTCAGAATAACATAATACTAATTTATTACTATTCTACTAATTAATAGGCAGGAGATTTAAAAAATAAATCCACATACTAAACAAATTTAAATAATCATGTCCATTTGAACAATTATCTATTTCAAATCATTGTGACCTTTTGTTTTGTTGTAAAACAATTATTTCTGTTCATACATAATTATTTAGAATTAAAATAATATTGATTCATTAATATTTTGAAAATTAATAAGCGATTTAAAAACTAAATATGTTTATTAAGCCAGTTCAAATAATTATCACTATTTAAACAATTATCTATCTCAAATTATTATGATCTTTATTTTGTCATAGAACAATTGTTTCTTTTCATACAAGCTTATTCGGATTAAAATAATACTAATTTAATAATATTTCAAAAAATTAATACATAAGAGATTTAAAATATAAATGTGTTTGTCAAATCAGATTAAATAATTATGACTAATAGAACAATTATCTATTTCAAATCATTCTAACCTTTTGCTTAGTCATAAAACAATTATTTCAATTCATACAAACTTATTCGAAATAAAATAATACTAATTTATTAACATTCCAAAAACTAATAAGGAAGCAATTAGAAAAAAATAAATCTATTTATTGAAGAAATTCAAATAGATATGAATATTTGAATAATTATCTATTTAAAATCGTTATGACCTTTTGTTTTGTCATAAAACAATTATTTTAGTTAATACAAGCATATACAAAATAAAATAATACTAATTTATTAATATTTCTAAAATTAATAAGTAAGAGATTTAAAAAATAAATTTATTTACTGAATCAGTTAAAATAATTATGGCCATTTGAACAATTATCTATTTCTAATCATTATGACATTTTGTTTTGTCGTAAAACAATTGTTTTTGATCATACAAGCTTATTTAAAATAAGATAATACTAATTTATTAATAATTCAAAAATTAATAAGTAAGAGATTTAAAAAATAAGTCTATTTACCAAACCAGTTCAAATAATTATGACTATTTGAGCAATTATCAATTTCAAATCATTATGATCCTTGTTTTATCATGAAACAATTGTTTCTATTCATACAAGCTTATTTGGAGTAAAATATTGCTAAACTAATAATATTCTAAAAATTAAAAAGAGATTTAAAAAATAAATGTGTTTACTGAACTAGTTGAAATAGTTAAGACTATTAGAATAATTATCTATTTCAAATCATTCTTACCTTTTGTTTAATTATATACTAATTGTTTTAGTTCATACATGCTTATTCTAAATAAAATAATACTATTTGATTAATATTCATAAAATTAATAAGAAATTTAAAAAATAAATTCGTTTACTGAACAAGTTCAAATAGTTATGACTATTTAAATAATTATCTATTTAAAATTGCTATGACCTTGTGTTTTATAATAAAAAAATTGTTTCAACTTATAAACGCTAATACAAAATAAAATAATATTACTTTATTAATATTTCAAAATTTGAGAAGTTGGAGATTTAAAAGATATATAAGTTTATCGAATCAATTCAAACAATTATAGCTATTCGAACAATTATCTATTTCAAATCGTTTTGAACTTTTTTTGTCATAAAACAATTTTTTTTGTCATAGAAGCCTATTCAAAATAAAATAATACTAATTTATTAATATTTTAAAAATTAATAAGTACCAGATTTCAAATACTTAAGACTATATGAATAATTATCTATTTCAAATCATTATGACCTTTTGTTTTGTTATAAAACAAATGTTTTTTTCATATAAATTTGTTTGAAATAAAATAATATTATTTTATTAATATTTTGAAAATTAATAAGACATTTAAAAATTAAATATGTTTACCAAACCAATTTAATTAGTTATAACAATTTGAACAATTATTTATTTCAAACATTATGACCATTTTTTTCATAAGACAATTGTTTCTATTGATACAATCTTATTAAGAATAAAGTAATGCTAATTTATTAATATTTTGAAAGTAATAAGTAATAGATTTAAAAAATGAAGCTATTAACTTGACTAGTGCATATAGATATGACTGTTTGAACAACTATCTATTTCAAATCATTATGACCTTTTGCTTTGTCACAAAACAATTGTTTCTATTCATAAAAGCTTATTCGAAATAACATAATTCTAATTTATTAATATTCCAAAAACTTAATAAGTAAGATATCTAAAAACTGAATCTATTTATTGAACAAGTTCAAATAGTTATGACTATTTGAACAGTTACCTATTTCAAATCACTATAACCTTTTGTTTTGTCATAAAATAATTTTTTCTTTTCATACAAGCTTATTTCAATTCAAATTATACAAACTTATTAATATTTAGATACTTAACAAGTAAAAGATTTAAAAAATAAATATGTTTATCGAATAAGTTTAAATAGTCGTGACTATTTGAATAATTATCTATTTCAAATTGTTATGACCTTTTGTTTTGTCATAAAAAAATTATTTCAGTTCATTTAAGCTTATTCAAAATAAAATAATTCTAATTTATTAATATTCCAAAAATTAATAAGTAAGAGATTTGAAAAATGAATCTATTGACCGAATAAGTTCAAATAGTTATGGCTATTTGAACAATTATCTATTTCAAATCACCAAAACCTTTTATTTTGTTGTAAAATGATTTTTTCTATTCATACAAGCTTATTTCAAATAAATTAATACAAATTTATTTAAATTTAGAGAATTAATAATTTTAAGATTTAAAAAATGAATTTCTTTACCGAATAAGATCAAATAGTTATAACTATTTGAACAATACTATTTGAATAATTATCTATTTTGAATCGGTATGACCTTTTTTTTGTCATAAAACAATTGCTTTTGTTCATGTAAGCTTATTCTAAATAAAATAATATAAATTTATTAATATTCCAAAAATTAATAAGTAAAAATTTAAAAAATAAATCTATTTCCTGAACATGATCAAATAGTTATGACTATTTGAACAATTATCTTTAAATAGTTAGGACTCTTTGTTTTGTTATAAACCAATTGTTTCTGGTCATACAAGCTTATTTGAAAAAAAAATAATACTAATTTATTAATATTCCAAAAATTAATAAGTAAAAGATTTAAAAAAATAAATTTGTTTACTGAGCAAGCTCAAAGAGTTATGACTATTTGAACAATTATTTATTTCAAATAGTTATGATCTTTTGTTTCATCGTAAAATAATTATTTCTATTCATACAAGCTTATTTGAAATAAAATAGTACTAATTTATTACATTTTGAAAATTGATAGGTAGGAGATTTAAAAAATAAATTCGTTTACCAAACAAGTTCAAATAGTCATGTCCATTTGAACAGTTATCTCTTTCAAATCGTTATGATATTTTGTTTTGTCATAAAACAATTGTTTCTATTCATACAAAATTATTTAGAATTAAAATAATACTGATTTATTAATATTTTGAAAATTAAATGAGATTTAATAACTAAATCTGTTTACCAAGCCAGTTCAAATAGTTATGACTATTTGAACAATTATCTATCTTAAATTGTTATGATATTTATTTTGTCATAGAATAATTGTTTCTTTTCATACAAGCTTATTCAGATTAAAATAATACTAATTTATTAATATTCTAAAAATTAATACGTAAGAGATTTAAAAAATAAATGTATTTGCCAAATCAGTTCAAATAGTTAAGACTAATAGAATAATTATCTATTTTAAATCATTCTGACCTTTCGTTTAATCATAAAATAATTATTTCAGTTCATACAAACCTATTCAGAATAAAATAATATTAATTTATTAACATTCAAAAAATTAGTAAGGAAGCGACTTGAAAAAATAAATCTGTTGATTGAATAAGTTCAAATAGATATGAATATTTGAACAATTATCTATTTAAAATCATTTTAACCTTTTGTTTTGTTATAAAACAATTGTTTCAGTTCATAAAAACTTACCCAAAATAAAATAATACTATTTTATTAATATTTAAAAAATTATTAAGCAAGAGATTTAAAAACTAAAATTATTTTCTGAATTAGTTCAAATAGTTACAACTATTTGAACAAATATCAAGCTTAAATCATTATGATCTTTGTTTTGTCATAAAACAATTGTTTCTAATCATACAAGCTTATTCGAATAAAAATAATACTAATTTAATAATATTTTGAAAATTAATAAGAAATTTAAAAAATAAATGAGTTTGTCTAATTAGTTCAAAATTTTAAGACTATTAAAATAATTATCTATTTTAAATCGTTCTGACCTTTGGTTTAGTCATAAAATAATTGTTTCAATCCATACAAGCTTATTCATAATAAAATAATACTACCAAGTTATTAACATTCAAAAAACTAAAAAGCATAAGATTTGAAAAAATAAATTTGTTTCCTGAACAAGTTCGAATAGTTATGATTATTTAAACAATTATCTATTTAAAATCATTATGAACTTTTGTTTTCTCATAAAACAATTGTTTCAGTTCATAAAAGCTTATCTAAAATAAAATAATACTACTTTATTAAAATTGCAAAAATTAATAAGTAAGAGATTAAAAAAAATCAATTACCCAATTAGTTCAAATAATTATGGCCATTTGAACAATTATCTATTTTAAATCGTTATTAAATTTATTTTTGTCATAAAATAGTTGTTTTTTAGCATACAATCTTCATTGAAATAAAATCGTTATTACCTTTCGTTTTGTCATAAAATAATTGTTTTTCAACATACAAACCTATTTGAAATAAAATAATACTAATTTATTAATATTTCAAGAATTAGTAAGAGATTTAAAAAATAAATTTGTTTACCAAGTTAATTTAAATAGTTATGACTATTTGAACAATTATCTTTTTCAAATTGTTATAACCTTTTGTTCTATCATAAAGTAATGATTTTTGTTCATACAAGTTTAGTTGGAATAAAATAATACTAATTTAATAACATTAGGAAAATTTATAACTAAGAGATTTAAAAAATAAATCTGTTTGCTAAACTAATTCAAATGATTAAGCCTATATAAATAATTACCTATTTCAAATCATTATAACTTTTTGTTTTATCATAAAACAATTATTTTAGCTCATACAAGTTTATTTAGAATAAAATAAAACTAATTTATTAATATTACAAAAATTTATAAGTAAAAGATTTAAAAAATAATTCTATTTACCGAACTAGTTTAAATAATTATAACTATTTGAACAATTATATATTTCAATTTGTTATTACTTTTTATTTTATCATAAAATAATTGTTTTTGTTCATATAAGTTTGCTCGAAATAAAAAAATACTAATTTAGTAATATTTAAAAAATTAATCAGTAAGAGATTTAAAAAATAATTCTATTTACCGAACTAGTTTAAATAATTATAACTATTTGAACAATTATATATTTCAATTTGTTATTATTTTTTATTTTGTCATAAAATAATTATTTTTGTTCGTATAAGTTTGCTCGAAATAAAAAAAATACTAATTTAGTAATATTTAGAAAATTAATCAGTAAGAGATTTAAAAAGTAAATTTGTTTACCAAGCCATTTTAAATAGTTTTGACTATTTGAATAATTATCTATTTCAAATCATTATAAGCTTTTGTTTTGTCATCAAACAATTGGTTCTAATCATACTATTTTATTCGAAATAAAATAATACTAATTTAATAATATTTCAAAAATTAATAAGTAAGAGATTTTTAAAAAAAATTTATTTATTGAACCAGTTTCAATAGTTATGACTATTTAAACAATTTTAATTTCAAATCGTTATAATCTTTGTTTCGTCATAAAATAATTGTTTCTGATCATAGAAGCTTATTAAGTTAGAAATAATACTAATTTAATAATATTTTGAAAATTAGTAAGAGATTTAAAAAATAAATGTATTTGTCAAACCAGTTCAAATAGTTAAAACTACTAGAATAATTATCTATTTCAAATTGTTCTGACCAATCATAAAATATTTGTTTCATGTCATGCAAACTTTTTTGGAATAAAATAATCCTAATTTATTAACATTTCAAAAATTCATAAGCAAGAGATTTGAAAAACTAAATCTGTTTACTAAACAAGTTTAAATAGTTATGGCTATTTGACCAATTACTTATTTAAAATCGTTATGACCTTTTATTTTGACATAAAACAATTGTTTCAAATCATAAAAGCTTATCCAAAATAAAATAATAGTAATTTATTAATAGTTCAAAAATTAATAAGTAAGAGATTTTAAAAAATAAATCTATTTTTTGAACAAATTCAAACAATTACAACTGTTTGAATAAATGTATATTTAAAATCATTATGACCTTTTGTTTTGTAATAAAATAATTGTTTCAGTTCATACAAGCTTATTCAAAATAAAAAAATAATTTATTAATATTCCAAAAATTAATAAGTAAGTGATTTAAAAAGTGAATCTGTTTACTGAATCAGTTGAAATAATTATGATAATTTCAACAATTATTTATTTCAAATCATTATGAACCTTTGTTTTGTCATAAAACAATTGTTTTTTTCTCACACAAGCCTATTCAGAATAAAATATTATTAATTTATTAATATTTCAAAAATTAATGAGTAGGAGATTTAAAAAATAAATCTATTTATCGAACCAGTTCCTATTTGAATAATTACCTATTTCAAATCACTATAACCTTTTGTTCTATTATAAAATAATTTTTTTAGTTCATACAAGCTTATTCAGAATAAAATAATACTAATTTAATAATATTCCAAAAATTAATAACTAAGAGATTTAAAAAATAAATTTAGTCACTGAAGCAGTTCAAACAATTAAAACTACATAAACAATTATCTATTTCAAATCGTTATGACCTTTGTTTTGTCATAAAACAATCATTTCAGTTAATACAAGCTTATTTGAAATAAAACAATAAAAATTTATTAATATTATGAAAATTAATAAGTGATTTAAAAAATGAATCTTTTTATCAAATCATTTCAAATAACTATGGCTATTTCAACGATTATCTATTTCAAATCATTATTAACCTTTTGTTTAGTCATATAACAAATGTTTTTGATCATTCAAGCTTATTTAGAATAAAATAATCTTTAAAAAATTAATAAGAGATTTAAAAAATAAATCTGTTTACCAAACCAGTTCAAATAGTTATGACTATTTGAACAATTGTATACTTCAAATCGTAATAACCATTTATTTTGTCATTAAACAATTATTTTTGTTCATACAAGCTTATTCAAAATAAAATAATACTAATCTAATAATATTTCAAAAATTAATAACTAAGAAAATTAAAAAATGAATTTGTTTGCTGAACTAGTTCAAATATTTAAGACTATATGAGTAATTATCCATTTCAAAATGTTATAACCTTTTTTTTTTGTCATAAAACAATTTTTTCAATTCATACTAGCTTATTCAAAATAAAATAAAGTGAATTTATTAATATTTCAAAAATTAATAAGTAAGAAATTAAAAAAATAATTTTGTTTCCCTAACTAGTTCAAATAATTGTACTTATTTAAACAATTATATATTTCAAGTCGTTATAACCTTTTGTTTTGTCATTAAATAAATGTGTTTGTTCATATAAGTTTGTTCAGAATAAAGTAATATTAATCTATTAATATTTCAAAAATTAATAAGAGATTTAAAAAATAAATTTGTTTATCAAATCAGTTCAAATAGTTATAACTATTTGACAAATTATTTATTTCAAATCATTATGACTTTTATTCTATTATAAAACAATTGTTTCTATTCATACAAGCTTATTTTTATTAAAATAATATTAATTTATTAATATTTTGATAATTAATAAATAAAAAAATTTTAAAAAATATGTTTATTGAACTAGATCAAAAAGTCATGACTATTTGAATAATTATCTATTTCAAACTGTTATGACTTTTTGTTTTGTCATAAAAGAATTGTTTCAATTCATATAAGCTTATTCGAAATAAAATAATACCAATTTATTAATATTCCAAAAATTAATAATTCAAAGATTTAAAAAATGAATTTGTTTACTGAATAAATTTAAATAATTATGACTATTTGAACAATTATTTATTTGAAATCGCTATAACCTTTTATTTTGTCATAAAATAATTTTTTCTGTTTGTATAAGCTTATTTCAAATAAAATAGTACCAATTTATTAATATTAAGACAACTAATAAGTTAAAGCTTTAAAAAATAAATCTGTTTGTCGAACACATTCAAATCGTTATGGCTATTTAAACAATTATTTATTTCAAATTGTTATGATTTTTTGTTCATACAAGGTTTTTAAGATTAAAATAATATTAGTTTATTAATATTTTGACAATTAATAAGTAAAAGATTTAAAAAATAAATATGTTTACTGAGCAAGTTCAAATAGTCATGACTATTTGAATAATTATCTATTTCAAGTGTTATGACATTTTGTCTTGTAATAAAACAAATCCCCTAAAAGATTTGTTTGGGATTGGCTAGATATTGTTTAATGGATAAGAAGACTTGTAAAAGAAGAATTCTAAGAGAAAAAAGATTCTTAATAGGCAAGTTTGACTTATAGAAGAAGAATTATAAGAGGAAAGGGATTCTTAAGAGGTAAGTTTGTATGCTTATAAATAGGTGAAGTCTCTATAAGGTTAGGTATAAGAAAAAGATATTAGAAAGTTATAGAGTTTTATGGGATAGATACCCCATAAGATGTAAATCTCCATAAGAATACTAGAGATTTACATCTTATGTGTGTGTATGTTTGAATGTTTATGAGGGGATTAGAGGAGACTGAGAGGGTCCACATAGATATGGTGCATAGGTCCACATAGGTATGTATATGTTTGGGATGAGCATACTCCATAGGACTAAAGGAGATTGAGAGAGTCTATGGGTATTAATTGTGAGTGTTTGATTTGATTGTATGTTTGTAATTCTCTACAACTAGTAGATTTTTTTCTCATCTGTGGATGTAAGTCGATTAGGCTAAACCACGTTAAATTGTTGTCTCTTGTGTGGTTGATTAATTGTTTGATTATGCTTTTGCTAGCTTGACTGGATAGAGGCTTTTTACCTACCAAGTGATATTAGAGCTGTCGTGATCCCTAACAAGTGGTATAGAGCTGAAGTTTCAAGATATGTGAAAAGGCAAGCCTAGAGAAGCTCGATTGAAAAAAAGAGTTCAAGTTCATGTTTTGAAGATTGAAGATCAATTTACATGAAGCTTGAAGAAACACAAGAAAAAATGATTATTATGAGACTTCCATAACAAGTAAAGCTAAGCATGTCTAGTATAAAGACAGATGATTTGATGAATTTGAGTCAAGGTGGAGATTGTTAGGAATAGTGACTCAAATCCTATAAGAGATTTGTTTGGGATTGGATAGATATTGCTTGATGAACAAGAAGACTTGTAAAAGAAGAATTCTAAGAGGAAAGGGATTTTTAAGAGGCAAGTTTGTATGCTTATAAATAGGTGAAGTCTCTACAAGGTTATGTATAAGAAAAAGATGTAAGAGAGTTGTAGGGATTTATGGGATAGACACCACATAAGACTACTGGAGATTTATGTCTTATGAATGTGTATGTTTGAATGTTTGTGAGTGGACTAGAAGAGACTGAAAGGATCCATATAGCTATGGTACATAGGTGCACATAGGTATGTGTATGTTTGGGTTAAGGATACTCCATAAGATAGAGGAGATTGAGAGGGTCATGGGTATTAATTATGAGTGCTTGATTTGATTGTATGTTTTTAATTCTCTATAACTAATGGATCTTTTTTCTCATCAGTGGACGTAGGTCGGTTGGGCTAAACCATGTTAAATTGTTGTCACTTGTGTGATCGATTGATTGTTTAATTATGCTTTCGTTGGCTTGATTGGATAGAGGCTTTTTGTCTAACAAGTGGTATCAGAGCTGTCATGATCCCTAAAAAGATGGTAATCCAAAAGGGGGATGAATTTGATTTCTCCAAAATCTTTTCAAACAATGATTTCAAAACAATTGAATATAAGATTAAAAACAATATGCTCTTTAATGAAAATATGATGCTATCAACAATAATTAATGAGCCTAGAATCAAATATAAACAACAATAAATGTAAAAAGTGTAGGGATAGATAAATCAAACATAAAGATTTATAAAGGTTTGATTTTTCTCTTCAAGGCACCTATGTCCTCTCTCTTGATTATCCACACTAAGGCTTCAATCCACTATTCTTGAATTGAAATTACAACTCTATCTATTTCTTAAGGCTTAGATAACAACCTAACACTATCTACTTTCTAGGCTAAGTAGCAGCTTTTCAATCTCACAAATTCAATAGGATACCTCACCTCTTGATTACAAAATCACTGAATAGAAATCCAACCTTAAAACACCTCTCAAAGCCTAAGTATTTGCCTAATGATGTACAAAGAAATATGATGAATGAGCAACACAATATAGCTTGGATACAACAAATACAAATAGATATGGATTTTAAGCTCTAACAACTCTTGATTCTTTGAGAAAATGAAAATATAGCTTGTTGGTTCTTACTTTCTTGATTCATCAACCTTTTTGGTGTGTTGGAATGCCCAATTTATACAAGAATTGAGGAAATAGTCATTGGAAATGCTTGGGAAATGAAAAACCATGTTTTCCTCCTTTGAAACTAGTTGATGAGCTTGTTTGGGATGAAGGGATCGATTGGTATTGATAGGGGATTGATTGGTATTGATAAGGTATCAATTGATTCTTGAATTTCACTCAATTTTGACCGTTACAGTAGAAAGGATCGATTGGTTTTGGTACCCAATCGATTAAGTCAGACAGATTTTGGATACTGAATGATTCTATATGAACAGTGCAACCAGTTATATCATATTTTATACTCTACTCACTAATTTGATCATATCTTGAGTTATGCAACTTCAAATAAAAAACCATTTGAAGATTTAAAAACTAGACTTAAAGGGCTCTCTATCCATATGAAATTCATCATCTAATTCATCGTATTCTAATTATACTGAAATTTCAGATCTAACCCTTGTGCAATTTTTAGATAATTGCATAATTTCTAGTAAAAATTCAAAATATTTTCTTAAAAAATTTGGATTTTGATTTTGTTTGATCCATTAGAAATTAGACTCAAAGAGCTTTCCAACCATATAAAATATTAAAACTTTGTGAATTAATATAGAAAAATAAAACAACTTTAATGTTGGAAAACTTTGTTCTTGTAAAATAACTTTCTTAAGTTAATCTATTTCTCAAAACCAATATTATCAAAATTGTATTGAGTCCACAATGAATAAGTTCACCTTAAAAAAAACAATTGGACTTTCATTTAAGTTAAATAAATAATGCTTAAAGATAGTTTTGATTTGAAAGATAACAAAACATAGAGAAAGGTTTTTTAAACTTTGAAAATCATATTATTTATTTAGTACCAAAATAATAAAACTTAAGGACATGTATTAAATAAATATTTTTTAAAATCTTAATTTATTAATATTCTAAAAATTAATAGGTAAGAAATTTGAAAAATAATTCTATTTACTGAATAAGTTCAAATAGTCATGTCTATTTGAACAATTATCTATTTCAAATCGTTATGACCTTTTGTGTTGTCATAAAACAATTGCTTCCATTCATGCAAAATTATTTAGAATAAATTAATGTTGATCTATTAATATTTTGAAAATTAATAAGAGATTTAAATATTAAATCTGTTTATCAAAATAGTTCAAATAGTTATAACTATTTGAACAATTATCTATCTCAAATTGTTACAATCCTTTTTTTATCATAAAACAATTGTTTCTTTCCATACAAGCTTATTCTGATTAAAATAATACTAATTTAACAATATTCCAAAAATTAGTAATTAAGATATTTAAAAAATAAATATGTTTACCAAACCAGTTCAAATAATTAGGACTATTAGAACAATTATTTATTTCAATTCGTTTTGAATTTTTATTTAGTCATAAAATAATTATTTAAGTTCATACAAGCTTATTCAAAATAAAATAATACTAATTTATTAACATTCAAAAAATTAATGAGCAAGAGATTTAAGAAAATAAATATATTAATCGAACAAGTTCAAATAGATTTGACTATTTGAACAATTATCTATTTAGAATCGTTATGACCTTTTGTTTTGTCATAAAACAATTGTTTCAATTCATAATATCTTATCCAAAATGAAATAATACTATTCTATTAATATTTCAAAAATTAATAAGTAAGAGATTTAAAAACCAAAGCTATTTTCTAAACCAGTTCAAATATTTATGACTCTTTGAACAAATATGAATCTCAAATCATTATGAGCTTTATTTTGTCACTGCACAATTGTTTCTAATCATACAAGCTTATTCAAATAAAAATAATACAAATTTAATAATATTTTGAAAATTAATAAGAGATTTAAAATAAAAGTTTTTGCCAAATCGGTTCAAATAGTTAAGACTATTAGAATAATTATCTATTTCAAATTGTTTTGACCTTTTCTTTTGTCATATAATAATTGTTCCAGTTCATACAAGCTTATTTGGAATAAAATAATACTAATTTATTAACATTTGAAAAATTAATAAGCATGTCATTCGAAAAAATAAATTTATTTATTGAACAAATTTAAATAGTTTTGACTATTTGAATAATTGTCTATTTAAAATCATTACGACCATTTATTTTGTTATAAAACAATTGTTATAGTTTGTAAAAGCTTATCTAAAATAAAATAAAACTACTTTATTAATATTTCAAAAATTGATAAGTAAGACATTTATTTTATTTTGCATAAGTTGATATGAATTGAAATAATTTTTTTATGACAAAAAATGGTCATAATAATTTGAAATAGATAATTATTCAAATATTCATGTCTATTTGATCTAGTGTGGTAAACATATTTATTTTTAAAATTTTTAATTATTAATTTTCAAAATATAAATAAATTAATATTATTTTAATCTGGATAAGTTTGTATGAATAGAAACTATTGTTTTATATCAAAACAAAAAGTTATAATGATTTGAAATAAATAATTATTTAAATAGTCAAAACTATTTGAACTGGTTTGATGAACAAATTTATTTTTTAAATCTCTTATTAATTTTTGAAATAGTAATAAATTAGTATTATTTTATTTCGAACAAACTTATATGAACAAAAAGTTTTGTTTTATGACAAAACAAAAGTTTATAATGATTTGAAATAAATAATTCTTTAAATAGTCATAATTATTTGAATTGGTTAGGTAAATAGATTTATTTTTTAATCTCTTACTTAATAATTTTTGAAATATTAATAAATTCATTTTATTTTATTCTAAATAAGCTAGTATGAATTGAAAAAATTATTTTATGACAAGACAAAAGGTCATAATGATTTGAAATAGATAATTGTTCATATACTCTTAATTATTTTAACTAGTTCAGTAAACAAATTTATTTTTTAAATCTCTTAGTTATTAATTTTTAGAATATTATTAGATTAGTAATTTATATTTTATTTTGAATAAGCTTGTATGAATGAAATAATTGTTTTATACAAAAAAAAGGTTAACATTTGAAATAGATAATTGTTCAAATAACATAACTATTTGAACTTGTTTGGTAAAAGATTTATTTTTTAAATCTCTTTATTAATTTTGAATATTAATAATTAGTATTATTTTATTCTGAATAAGCTTGTATGATAAAAACAATTGTTTTATGACAAAAAAGGTATAACGATTTGAAATAGATAATTGTTCAAATGTCACAATATTTGAACTATTCTATAAACAAATTCATTTTTTAAATACTTATTAATTTAGAATATTAATAAATTACTATTATTTTATTTTGAATAGCTGTATGACTAAAACAATTTTATAAAAAACAAAAGGTCATATGATTAATAACAATTTTCAAATAGTTGTACTATCTAATTATTGGTAAACAAATTTATTTTTTTAAACTCTTGCTTTTTAATTTTTGAAATATTAAGAAATTAGTATTATTTTAATTTGGATAAGCTTTGATGAACTGAAACAATTGTTTTATGTCAAGAGAAAAGGTCATAACAATTTTAAATAAATAATTGTTCAAATAGTCATAACTATTTAAACTTATTCAGTAAGCAGATTTATTTTTTCAAACCTTTTGCTTATCAATTTTTTGAACGTTAATAAATTTGGATTATTTTATTCCAAATAAGCTTGTAAGATATGAAACAAATATTTTATGACTAAACAAAAGGTCAAAATATTTATCTATTTCAAATTGTTATAACCTTTTGTTCTATCATAAAATAATTGTTTATGAATATACAAGCTTATTCGAAATAAAATAATACTGATTTAGTAATATTCTAAAAATTAATAACCAAGAGATTTAAAAACAATTGGTTTATGACAAAACAAAAGATCATAATGATTTGAAATGGATAATTGTTCAAATAGTTATAACTATTTGAACATGTTTAGAAAATAGATTTATTTTTTAAATTTTTACTTATTAATTTCTGTAATATTAATCAATTTTTATTATTTTATTCAAAATAAGCTTGCATGAATAGAATCAATTATTTTATGACAAAACAAAAGATCATAATGTTTTGAAATAAATAATTATTTAGGTAGTCATAACTATTTGAGCTTGTTCAGTAAACAAATTATTTTTTAATTCTCTTAGTCACTAATTTTCAGAATATTAATAAATTAGTATTATTTTATTTCAAATAAGCTAATTTAAATTGAAATAGTTGTTTTATTACAAAACAAAAGGTCATAATGATTTGAGATAGTTAATTATTCAAATAATCATGACTATTTCAACTTATTCGGTAAACATTTTTTTTTTAATCTTTTACTTATTAATTGTCAAAATATTAATAATTAATATTATTTTAATCCGAATAACCTTGTATGAACAGAAACAACTATTTTATGACAAAACAAAAAGTTATAACAATTTGAAGTAAATAATTGTTCAAATAGTCATAACATTTGAACTTGTTCGATAAACATATTTATTTTTAAATCTTTTGCTTATTAATTGTCTTAATATTAATAAATTTGCATTATTTTATTTGAAATAAGCTTTTATGAATAGAAAAAATTATTTTATGTCAAAACAAAATGTTATAGCGATTTCAAATAGATAATTATTCAAATAATCATAATTATTTAAACTTGTTCGGTAAACAGATTTTTTTTTAAATATCTTAATTATTAATTTTTGGAATATTAATAAATTGGTGTTATTTTATTTCAAATAAACTTATATAAACTGAAACAAATCTTTTATGACAAAAGAAAAGGTCATAACGATTCAAAATAGATAATTATTCAAATAGTCATGACCATTTGATCTAGTTCGGTAAACATATTTATTTTGTAAAATTTTTACTTATTATTTGCTGAAATATTAATAAATTAATATTATTTTAATCTAAATAAGCTTTTATGAATAAAAACAAATGTTTTATAATAGGACAAAAATTCAGAATGATTTGAAATAAATAATTAGTCAAATAGTCATAACTATTGGAACTAGTTTGATAAATAGATTTATTTTTTAAATCTCTTATTAATTTTTGAAATATTAACAGATTAATATTTCTTTATTTTGAACAGACTTATATGAACAAAAATATTTATTTTATGACAAAACAAAAGGTCATAACATTTGAAATAGATAATTGTTCAAATACTTATAAATATTTGAATTGGTTAGGTAAATAGAAATATTTTTTTAAATCTTATAAATTTTTGAAATATTAATAAATTCATTTTATTTTATTCTGAATAAGCTATATGAATTAAAATTTTGTTTTATGATAAAACAAAAGGTCATAATGTTTTGAAGTAGATAATTGTTCATATAATCTTAAATATTTGAATTGGTTTGTTAAACAAATTTATTTTTAATTCTCTTACTTATTAGTTTTTGAAATATTATTAGATTAGTATTATTTTATTCTAAATAAGCTTGTATGAATTGGTTCGATAAATAAATTTATTTTTTTAAATTGCTTACTTATTAATTTTGGAAGATTAATAAATTAGTATTATTTTATTTCGAATAAGCTTGAATGATCAAAAACATTTGTTATATGACCAAACAAAAGGTAATAACGATTTAAAATAGATCATTATTGAAATGACCATAATTATTTGAAATGATTTAGCAAACAGATTCACTTTTTAAATCACTTATTAATTTTTGAAATATTAATAAATTTGTATTATTTTATTTAAATAAGCTTGTATGAACTGAAACAGTTGTTTTATGACAGAGCAAAAAGTTTATAATGATTTGAAATAGATAATTGTTTGTGTAATCTTAACTGTTTGAACGGCCTTGACAAATAGATTTATTTTTTAAATTTCTTAGTTATTAATTTTTTGAATATTATTAAATTATTATTATTTTATTTCAAATAAGCTTGTATAAACTGAACAATTATTTTATAATAGAACAAAATGTTATAATAATTTAAAATAGGTAATTAGTCAAATAGGAATTGTTTAAGTAAACTGATTTATTTTTTAAATCTCTTACTTATTAATTTTTGAAATATTAATAATTAATATTAATTTATTCTGAATAGACTTGTATGATGAAAAACAATTGTTTTATGACAAAACAAATGTTCATAACTATTTGAAATAGATAATTGTTGAAATAGCATGATTATTTGAATTGATTCGATAAACAGATTCACTTTTTAAATCACTTATTAATTTTTAGAATGTTAATTAATTTTTATTATTTTATTTCAAATAAGCTTGTATGAATTGAAACGATTGTTTTATGACAAAACAAAAGTTCATAATGATTTGAAATAGATAATTGTTCATGTAGTCTTAACTATTTGAATTGCTTCGGCAAATAGATTTATTTTTTAAATCTCTTAGTTATTAATTTTTGGAATATTATTAAATTAGTATTATTTTATTTAAAATAAGCTTGTACGAACTGAAACAATTATTTTATAATAGAACAAAAGGTTTTAATGATTTGAAATAGGTAATTATTCAAATAGAAACTGCGTCGATAAACAGATTTATTTTTTAAATCTCTTATTAATTTTTGAAATTTTAATAAATTAGTATTATTTTATTTCAAATAGGATTGTATGATGAAAAACAATTATTTTATGACAAAATAAATGTTCATAATGATTTGAAATAGATAATTGTTGAAATAGCCATAATTATTTGAACTAATTTGGTAAACAAATTCACTTTTTAAATCACTTATTTATTAATTTTTAGAATATTAATAAATTATTATTTTATTTCAAATAAGCTTTTATGAATTGAAATAATTGTTTTATGACAAAACAAAACATCATAATGATTTTAAATATACAATTGTTCAAATAGTCGCAACTATTTGAATTTGTTCAAAAAATGCATTTATTTTTCTAAATCTCTTACTTATTAGTTTTTGAAATATTAATAAATTAGTATTATTTTATTTTGGATAACCTTTTATGAACTGAAGTAATTGTTTTATGATAAAACAAAAGGTCATAATGATTTTAGAAAATTAGTTATTCAAATAGTCATAACTATTTGAGCTTATTCGATAAACAAATTTATTTTTTCAAATATCTTACTTATTAATTTTTTGAATATTAATATATTAGGATTATTTTATTTCAAATAAGCTTGTATGATATGAAACAAATATTTTATGACTAAAACAAGATTAGAACGATTTGAAATAGATAATTATTCTTATAGTTTTAACTATTTGAACTGGTTTGACAAACACATTTATTTTTTTAAATCTCTTACACATTTATTTTTTAAATCTCTTACTTATTAATTTTTGAAATATTAATGAATTAGTATTATTTTATTTCAAGTAAGCTTGTATGATCAAAAACAATTGTTTTATAACAAAACAAAAGCTTATAATGATTTGGAATAGATAATTGTTTAAATTGCCATAATTATTTAATTGATTCGGTAAATAAATTTATTTTTTACGTCTCTTACTTATTAATTTTGGAAATATTAATAAATTAGTATTATTTTATTTCGTATAAATTTGTATTAACTAAAACAATTGTTTCATGAAAAAAAAATGTCATAGCGATTTTAAATAGACAGTTGTTCAAATAGTAATAACTATTTGAACTTGTTTGGTAAATAAATTTATTTTTTAAATCTCTTTCTTATTATTTTTTTGAATATTAATAAATTAGTATCAATTCATTCTGAATAAGCTTATATGAACTGAAACAATTGCTTTATGACTAAACAAAAGTTTAGAACAATTTGAAATAGATAACTATTCTAATAGTATTAATTATATAAACTAGTTCAGTAAACAAATTTATTTTTTAAATCTCTTACTTATTAATTTTTGAAACATTATTAAATTTGTATTATTTCAATCCAAATAAGCTTGTATGAACAATAAATTGTTTTATGACAAAAAAAATGGTTATAATGATTTGAAATAGATAATCATTTATATAGTCTTAACTATTTGAACTGGTTTAACAGTTATATTTATCTTTTAATTTTCTTGGTTATTAAGTTTCAGAATATTATTAAATTACTATTATTTTATTTTGAATAAAATAGTATGAATAGAACCATTTGTTTGATGACAAAATAAAACGTTATAACGATTTGAAATAGATAATTATTCATATAGTCAAAACTATTTGAAATGGTTTAGTAAACAAATTTACTTTTTAAATCTCTTACTGATTAATTTTCTAAATATTAATAAATTAGTATTATTTTATTTCAAACAAACTTATATGAACAAAAACAATTGTTTGATGACAAAACAAAATGTAATAACGATTTGAAATAGATAATTGTTCAAATAGTTATAATTATTTGAATTGGTTCGGTAAATAGAATTATTTTTTAAATCTCTTACTTATAAAATTTTGAAATATTAACAAATTAGTTTTATTTTATTCTGAATAAATTTTTATGAGCTGAAATAATTGTTTTATGACAAAACAAAAAGTCATAAAAATTTGAAATAGATAATTATTCATATAGTCTTAATTGTTTGAACTAGTTCAATAAATGGACTTATTTTTTAAATCTCTTAGTTATGAATTTTCAGAATATTATTACATTACTATTATTTTATTCAAAATAAACTTATATGAACAAAATTAATTATTTTATGACAGAACAAAAGGCTATAACAATTTGACATAGATAATTATTCAAATAGTCATAATTATTTAAACTATTTTGGTAAACAAATTTATTTTTAGATCTCTTAGTAATTCTTGAAATATTAATAAATTAGTATTATTTTATTTCTAATAAGCTTGTATGTTGAAAAACAATTGTTTTATTATAAAACAAAAGGTAATAATGATTTAAAATATATAATTGTTCAAATGGCAATAACTATTTGAACCGATTCGATAAACTGATTTATTTTTTAAATCTCTTATTAATTTTTGAAATATTAATAAAGTAGTATTATTTTATTTTGGATAAACTTTTATGAACTGAAACAATTGTTTTATGACAAAACAAAATTTCATAATAATTTTAAATAGATAATTGTTCAAATAATAATAACTATTTGAGTTTGTTCAGTAAACATATTTATTTTTTCAAATCTCTTGCTTATTAATCTTTTGAATGTTAATAAATTAGTATTATTTATTCTGAATAAGCTTGTATGAACTAAACAATTATTTTATGACTAAACAAAATGCTAGAACAATTTGAAATAGTTAATTATGCTAATAATCTTAACCATTTGAATTAATTTGACAAACACATTTATTTTTTAAATCTCTTACCAATTAATTTTTGAAATATTATTAAATTAGTATTATTTTTATCCAAATAAGCTGGTATGATCAGAAACAATTTTTTTATGACAAAACAAAGATCATGGCGATTTGAGATTGATATTTGTTTAAATGGTCGTAACTATTTGAACTAGTTCGAAAAACAATTTTAGTTTTTAAATCTCTTGCTTAATAATTTTTGAAATATTAATGAACTAGTATTATTTTATTTTGGATAAATTTTTATGAATTGAAAAAATTGTTTTATGACAAAAAAAAAAGGTCATAATGATTTTAAATAGATAATTATTCAAATAGTCATATCAATTTGAACTTGTTAGGTAAACATATTAATTTTTTTAAATCTCTTATTTATTAATTTTTTTAATGTTAATAAATTAGTATTATTTTATTTCAAATAAGCTTGTATGAATTGAAATAATTGTTTTATGATTAAAAAACGATCAGAATGATTTGAAATAGGTAATTGTTGGATTATGGGGTCCAGCGGTTTCCCTTAGGGACTCGGTATGTCAATTCATCTGGGTGAGGTATCCAATGGTGGATCAGATTCTGGTGTATAGCAACCCAACCTGTCGAGGCCCAATGGGTGAGGTATCCCATGAAGGCTTTGTAAAGCCCCTTATGTCCACCTGTCGCTTAGTATGGGGCTTTACGCTACCAAAAGAGAATAAGAAAATAGAGTTATGCCTTCATTATCAGCTATAGCTTTTGGTGTAATAGTAAGCGTTTTATCCTAAAAATTGGTATCAGAGCGAGGTTGTAGGTTTGAGTCCCCTAGGTGTTGCTATGGGGAGATTATTGGATTATGAGGTCCAGTAATCTTCCTTAGGGACTCGGTATGTCAATTTATTTAGGTAAGGTATCCCATGGTGGATCGAATTTTGATGTATGACAACCCAACCTGCTGAGGCCTAATGGGTGAGGTATCCAATGAAGGCTTTGTGAAGCCCCTTATGTCCATTTGTCACTTAGTATGGGACTCTGTGCTACCAAAAGAGAATAAGGAAATAGAGTTACACCTTTACTATTAGCTATAGCTTTTGGTGTAGTGGTAAGCACTTGGTCCTAAAAATATTTTGATATGGAGAAATTTAGAGAGATCCAATTCACCCTCCTCTTGGATCACCATTTCACCTAAAAAGCTAACAATTGATATCAGAACTTTGGTCTCTTTTTGTAGGTTTAATCACCTTGAGTAAAGATCTTATGGCTCAATTTTGGTTCCAAGATGGTGAGGAAGTTCTCAAAGCTCCCATGGTTGATAAATTTGAATTTTGTGAATGGAGAAGGAGGATGAAGATGTTCATAATGGCCCAAGATTTTAGAGCTTGGAATGTGGCTGAAAAAGGGCTTGGAATTCTTTTAAATGACATAAACTACATGAGGTAAATAATAGATGATGCAAAGGCCAAGTGTATTCTTTATAAAGCTTTAGATGATTACAACTTCAACTTAGTATCAAAGTGTCCAACCTCAAATGAGATATGGGAGAAGTTAGAGGAAATACATGAAAGACAACAATCCAACTGGAATGCATCATGTCTCATGGCTCTTGAAGATTTGAAAGTAACCTCTAATTTTATTAATTCAAATTCATATACTTTTGATGAATTACAAGATGCTTATAATGAGCTATATGTTGAATGTGAATCAATGAAGAGGAAATATAAGAAAATGATTTCAAAGTTGAATGTAGAGAATGAGCTTTTAATGAATGCAAAAAATATTTTGAAAAAAGAAAATGAAAAATTGAAAATAGATTTTGAAACCTCTCAAAGTATAAATGAATTCTTAGAAAAAGGAAATTTTGATTTGAAAAAGAAATTTTATGATTTGATGAATGAAAAACAAAGTCTTTTAAAGAATTCATTTAGTACTAAAAAATTAAATGCAATTTTTGTAATTTTCATGGTCATGCTATACATACTTAGCCTATTAGAAAAAAAGTTCCATTTAGAATTAGGCAAGTGTGGGTTCCTAAAGGAACAAGAGACTTGGTCACTAACTCTAAAGGACCCAAAGCAATTTAGGTACCAAAAATCAAATGAGATTGTCTCTTATAGGTATGCTAGAGCAAGGAGCTACAATGTGAGATTGAAGATTGAATACTCTAGACACACAATGGAGATAGGTAACCTTTAAACTTTTATTTGAAAAGAATTTGAATTTGGTTTCCTATTCTTGATGAAATTTAAATGCTTAATTGATTATGCAAAATTTGGTTGCCTATTCTTGTTAGACATAGAATGCTTAATGGATATTGGTATATACCTTATTGATATATATTGAATATACTGATTTTACTTGAGAAAATGTGAGCTTGAATTGAACATGCTTATTTTGCTCTTAAGTATGCTTGAGATACTTGTTGAAATTGATTGTGGTGTTAAATTACTATTTACTTAAATGATTTTGGCATAATGGAAATGATTTTGTGATTTTTATATGTAGTGATTTGTGATTGTTAAACATGCCTATATGACCATGATGTTTAAAATTGCTCAAATTTGTTTATAATGTTTGGATCTTATGAATTCTTTGAACTTGATTTTGTTATACATAAGTGTTTTAACTTTTGATTTGTGAATTAGAAATTGATGATCATTTTGTGCTTAAATAATATATATTGATGTTTGATTGTTCATCTCTTGACTTCTTATGAACTAATCTTGAAGTATGATTTAATTCATTATCCTTATTAATTCAAGATTTATTTCTTTCTTGTGTTGATGAATTGATGAACTTTATGTGCTTAAGCAATATATATTGATTCTTTGTTCATCTATGTTTTTGGTCAAGGTATGTGCTCATATGATGATTGGTTCAACTTGACCTTAATACTTGTGATTTGAAAGTGCTTAAATTGTCTATTTTTAATTTGTGAAATACTTTTATGAAATATGCTTATTTTTGTGCGTAAATGTTTTATTAATTTTGTGAAATACTTTGGATGCTGTGCTCAATTGATATATCTCTTGATTTGTGATTTTGAATATGATGAACTACTTGCTTGTAAATGAAATGTGTTATTGGTTCATCTATTGTTCTTGTCAAGTGTGTGTATATATGATAAATGTGGTTTTTCCTGACTTGACATGGTTGCAACATGACTTAAGTAAATGAATTTCTTATGATGCTTATTTTTAGCTTAAGTCATTGTTGATTATGGCCTATAATTTGTGTAGACATATTTATGCTTTTGTGCTAAAATTTTCTTGAATATTTTTTTTGATAAATATGTCTTCCTTGAGTTTTTAGTTTTTACATGGCCTAAAACTTATTTTGGCATATTCTTTGGTGACTTATTGAATATATATGTGAATATTGAATATGTTTATTTTGTGTTCATGAATGATCTAAAAGGTTTGATTTTTGCACATTACATGAGAACTTTTGCTTTAGTGCCATTCTTGTGCTATTTGATGTTTAAATTGATATATGGCCTCTAGCTTAAGTGTACATCTCCCTGGCAATTAGCAACTTGAGCTTAGTAAATAAATTTTCTTTTGCCTATAATGACTTAGAATATGGAATTGTTTTCTAACAATTGGTATAATTTTTATTAATTAATTTTCTTGACGCTTCTAATAAAAATCCTTTGTCAAGAAATTTTTCTAAGTCTATGCTAGAAGAACTTGAAATGAGCATGAATGAGCTTACATTTTTGGAATTTCAAGTATAATAAGCAAAGCATGTCATCCTCATCAATCAAGCCCGAGTACATAAAAGACTAGCTCAAATGATATGAAATGGAGGATTCAAAATCTCATTCAACTACACTGAGCACAACAACATAGCTTGATAAGAATAGAGGTAATTGTTTTGAATCTATGCTATGTGCCTATGATTTATAATGTTTAATGCATGATTTCATAAATGCTTGCTTTGATATGTGCAAAAATTAGATATTATATTTGAATTTATGAACACATTGCACAAATTAATCACCAAGCCATTTGGTAGCTATTGTTATAATATTTTTAAAAGCTTCGATTGATTAACTCACCTTCATTGATATTCATGTCTAGTTCTTGATTGCTTTGATTAATAGTTTTCATTGCATGAATATTTGTTTAAGATGAATCTTTGAACATAGCTATGAGTTGGATATGTTGATTTCTTGATTTTTAAATTGATTTGACTCATAGATTATGAATTATAAATTTGAAATTTATATACATGTTCATTGATTGAGATCATTGAGATGGCATGTACCAAATTATGCCTAAATGCTTGCATAATTTTTTAATTAGTTATACTGCTTATGCATTTTGCATATGCTTGTGTGATTTTGATTGAAATATATGATTGAATACTTGCATATGTTTGAGTTAAGTACTTTGCTATGCATTGAAATAATTTGAAATATATTTGAATAATTATACTTTTATTATTTCTTTGCTATAGCTTATGTGCTCATCATGTTTGGAAAATGCTTGAATAATTTTTGTTATGATATGATGATAATTGAACCTCATTGCTCATTAGTACTTATGATTTATTATATACATATGAGCTTTTGGTTCTTGTTTGGACATGATAGCTTATGAAAGATTACTATTTATGCATGTATTGAATGAATCTTTCATATGCTTAAAGTATGTTTGTTCTATGAAAGTTGTTGAATAAAATTGCTAACAATTGGTAACAATTGATATCAAAATTACTAAAGATTTTTTTTTTCATAAATGCTTATTTATGTGCCTATCCTTGATTTAGCTTGTACCTCTCATGCAAAATTATGTGTGCCTTATATTGATTAATCCTTATTTTGAAATTGAGGAGAAATCTTAGAATACAATTTGTTTGATTTGTTTTGTGATAACAATTGGTATGCTTTGTCATAACATATCTTTAACAATTGGTATCCATAACAATTGGTATGACCTTGTATGCATGTGCTTGAATTTATGCTTAATTACTATTGATCTTTTAGGTTCTAAGCACATGTTATGATAGCATGATTTATGAGTAGATTGCGTATCATTCATTATCCTTTGCTTATAAATTTCATGTAGTACATTTGATGACTTGTGCTAAAATGCTAAATTTGGATACACTTATGCTTTTGTGCTTGAATACATGTATGTGAACTTCATTCTGCATATTACACTTGATTACATGCGTTCAAAATACTTTTGATATTATTGGTATCAAGCATTTTGTCCCATACCTTGAATTGATCTCTCTTTCTTTTGAAATGACAAAAAAGAGGAGAGAGTTTAAAGATATTTCTTCTTATTGCAATTAATATAGGAGCTTAAACATTTGGTATAAAGAGCATAAACAAAAGGGAGGAGAAATGTTTTATGAATATATTTGTTAATGATGCCTTTTTGTGTTTATTTACTCATTAATATGCTCATGCCTTTTTGCTATGACAAAAAAGGGGAGAAATATCATATGGACAAATTTGCTTTTGCTTAACATGCATATGTTTGATTATGCTTATTTGATATATATACTCTAACATATGTTTGGTAAGTTGTTTTGGATTAGGATGCATAAATTAAGGAGGAGTTTTGCCATGCATTGTTTAAGGGGGAGTTTTCCAAAATATCTTTCAAAATCTTAAATGTTTCAAAGAAAGTTTTTCATCAAGCAAATTTATCTTTAAGTTTTGTCATATCAAAAAGGGGGAGATTGTTAGCCTTGAATTGATCCTTATTTTGAAATGACAAAACATTAAAGGCAAATAAACTTGATCAAAATTTCGAAAAAGATTTATTTAGTACATGTTCTTAAATTTTATATTTTGGTACTAAATAAATAATATGATTTTCAAAGTTTAAACAAACCTTTCTTGGTTTCATATTTCTCAAACCAAATCTATCTTTAAAGATTATTTATTTGAGCTTAAATGAAAGTCCAATTATTGTTTTTAAAGTGAATTTATTTATTTTGGACTTAATACGATTTTGATAATATTGGTTTTGAGAAAAAGATTAACTTAAGAAAGCTGTTTTACAAGAACAAAGTTTTTCAACATTGAAATTATTTTATTTTTATATATTAATTCACAAATTTTTAATATTTGAATTTTATATGGTTGGAAAACTCTTTGAGTCTACTTTCTAATGGATCAAACAAAATCAAAATCCAAATTTTCTAAGAAAAGATTTTGAATTTTTACTAGACATTCTGCTATTGTTAGAAAAACTGCACAAGGGGTAACTTTGAAAATTCACTATAATTCATACTCAATGAATTAGGTGATGAATTTTATATAAATAAAAATCCCTTTAAGTCTAGTTTCTAAATCTACAAACGGTTTGTGATTTGGATTTATAAAACTCAAGATATGATCAAATTAGTGAGTAGAGTGTAAAATAGGAGATAACCACCTAGACACTGACATGATCGATCCCCTCATGGAAGGGATCGATTGGGTCGTGATTTTCAAAGGAAAATTGGTTTAAAACATGAATCAATCAATCCTCTCATGGAAGGGATTGATCGGGTTTGGGCAAATACATCTCCAACGACTATTTTTTCAACCATTCAATAGCTACTTTCATTTCCTAAGCATTCCCAACAGCTACTTCTTCAATTTTTCTATAAATTGGGCACTCCAACAAATCAAGAAGACTGATGAAGCAAGAGAGCAAGTGCTAACAAGTTATATTTTCATTTTCTTTTAGAATCAAGAGTTTTTAGAGCTTAAATTCAATATCCTTTGTATTTATTGTATCCAAAATATTGTTGTGATTCATTCATCATTTTCTTTGTACTTCATTAGGCAAACACTCAACCTTGAGAGGTATTTTAGTTTGCAAAAATTATTTTGGTTATCTTGTAAGCAAGAGGTGAGGTATCCTCTTGATATTGTAAGGGTAGAGGTAGCTACCTAAGCCTTGAGAAAAAGATAGAGATTTAGTACAAGATAGGTTTGTATCTTGTAAGAGTTTTTCTTCAATAGTAGATTGAAGCCTTGGTGTGAACAACCAAGAAGAGAGGACATAGGTGCCTTCTGGAGAATGACTGAACCTCTATAAAACATTGTGTTTGATTTCTTTATCCCTATCTTCTTACAATTCATTGTTGTTTATATTTGATTTTAAGTTCATTAATTATTATTGTTTGCATTATATTTTCATCAAAAGTGTTTATTGTTTTAATTTTTATTCAATTATATTGAAATCATTTGTTTGGGAAGAATTTGGAGAGATCCAATTCACCCCCCTCTTGGATCACCATCTCACCTAAAAAGCTAACAATAATTGTTCTAGTAGTCTTAACTATTTGAACTAGATTAGCAAAATACATTTATTTTTATTATTAAATTAGTATTATCTTAATCCAAATAAGCTTATATGAAAAGAAATAATTGTTCTATGACAAAATAAAGATTATAATGGTTTAAGATAGATAATTATTCAAGTAGTCATAACTATTTAGACTGATTCAGTAAATAGATTTAGTTTTTAAATCCCTTATTAATTTTTAAAATATTAACAAATTAGTATTATTTTATTCTAAATAGTTCTGTGTGAACTGAAATAATTGTTTTACGAAAAACTAAAAGGTCATAACAATTTGAAATGGATAATTATTCAAATGGACATGACTATTTGAACTTGTTTGGTAAATAGATTTATTTTTTAAATCTCCAACCAATTAATTTTTAGAATATTAATAAATTAGTATTATTTTATTTCAAATAAACTTGTATGAATAGAAACAATTGTTTTATGATAAAACAAAAGATCATAACTATTTGAAAAAAAAATTATTCAAACAATCATAACTATTTGAGCTTGCTTGGTAAACAAATTTTATTTTTTAAATCTTTTGTTATTAAATTTTGGAATACTAATAAATTACGCTTATTTTATTTCGAATAAGCTTATATGAACAAAAACAATTGGTTTATGACAAAACAAAAGGTCGTAACTATTTGAAATAGATAATTGTTCAAATAGTCATAACTATTTGAATGTGTTCAAAAATTAGATTTATTTTTTAAATTTCTACTTATGAATTTTTGGAATATTAATAAATTTATATTATTTTATTCGAAATAAACTTGTAGGAACAAAAGCAATTGTTTTATGACAAAACAAAAGGTCAAAACGATTTGAAATAGATAATTATTCAAATAGTAATAATTATTTGAACTTGTTCAGTAAACAGATACATTTTATAAATCTCTTACTCGTTAATTTTGGAATATTAATAAATTAGTATTATTTTATTTCAAATAAACCTATATGAATTAATACAATTGTTTTAAAATGAAATAGAAGGTCATAACGATTTGAAATAGATAATTATTCAAATAGTTATGACTATTTAGACTTGTTCAGTAAATATATTTGTTTTTAAAATCTTTTGCTTATTATTTGTCAAAATATTAATAAATTAATATTATTTTAATCCAAATAAGCTTGTATGAACAAAAACAATTGTTTTATAAAAAAAAAGTCATAATGATTTAAAATAAATAATTGTTCAAATAGTCATAACTATTTGAACTTATTCAATAAACATATTTATTTTTTAAATCTTTTATTTTTTAATTGTTTGAATATTAATAAATTTGTACTATTTTATTTGAAATAAGCTTGTATGAATAGCAAAAATTATTTTGTGATAAAACAAAAGGTTATAGCAATTTGAAATAGATAACTTTTCAAATAGTTATAACTATTTGAACTTGTTCAGTAAACAAATTCATTTTTTAAAATATCTTACTTATTAATTTTTGGAATATTAATAAGCTAGAGTTATGTTATTTCGAATAAACTTTTATGAACATAAATAATTGATTTGTGATAACACAAAAGGTTATAATGATTTGAAATAGATAATTGTTCAAACAATTATAAATATTTGCACTGGGCAGGTTAACGGATTCATTTTTTAAATTTGTTTCTTATTAATTTTTAGAATATTAATAAATTAGTATTACTTTATTTCGAACAAGACTGTATGAATAGAAACATTTATTTTATGACAAAAAAATGGTCATAACAATTTGAAATAAATAATTGTTCAAATAGTTAAACTAATTGAACTAGTTTAGTAATCAAATTTATTTTTTAACTCTCTTACTTATTAATTTTCAAAATATTAATAAATTAATATTATTTTATTCCAAACAAACTTATTTGAAAAAAAACATTTGTTTTATGACAAAATAAAAAGGTCATAATGATTTTAAATCAATAATTGTTCAAATAGTCATAATTATTTGAATTGGTTCGGCAAACGAAATTATTTTTTAAATCTCTTATTGATTAATTTTTGAAATATTAACAAATTTGTTTTATTTTACTCCAAATAAGTTACTATGAACGGAAAAAATTGTTTTATGACAAAACAAAAGGTAATAATGATTTAAAATAAAGAATTGTTCATATAGCCTTAACTATTTGAAATGGTTCGACAAATAAATTTTTTGTTTAAATCTCTTAGTTATTAATTTTTATAATATTATTACAATAGTATTATTTTATTCTGAATAAGCTTTTATGAATAGAAATATTTATTTTATAATAAAACAATAGGTTATAACAATTTGAAATATATAATTGTTCAAATAGTCATAACCATTTGAACTAGATTGGTAAACAAATTTATTTTTAAATCTCCTACTTATTAATTTTTTAAATATTAATAAATTAGTATTATTTTATTTCGAATAGGATTGTATGATAAGAAACAATTTTTTTATGGCAAAAACAAAAGTTCATAACAATTTGAAATAGATAATTGTTCAGATGGCCATAATTATTTGAATTGATTCGATAAACTGATTTTTTTTAAATCTCTAACTTATCAATTTTTAAAATATTAATAAAGTAATATTATTTTATTTCAGATAAGTTTTTATAAACTGAAACAATTGTTTTATGATAAAATAAAAGGTCATAATAGTTTTAAATAGATAATTGTTCAAATAGTCATAACTATTTGAACTTGTTTTGTAAATAGATTTATTTTTTAAATTTCTTGCTTATTAAATTTTTGAATGTTAATAAAATAGCATTATTTTATTTTGAATAAGCATGTATGAACTGAAAGAATTATTTTTAACTAAACAAAAGGTAATAATGATTTGAAATAGATAATTGTTCCAATAATCTTAACTATTTGAACTGTTCGACAGACACATTTATTTTTTAAATTCTTATTAATTTTTAGAATACTATTAATTTAGCAATATTTTACTCTGAATAAGCTTCTATGCATAGAAATAAATGTTTTAGGACGAAACAAAGATCATACCAATTTTAGATGGATAATTGTTCAATAGTCATAACTATTTGAACTGAATCGGTAAAGAGATTTAGTTTTTATATCTCTTATTAATTTTTGAAATAGTAATAATTAGTATTTTTTTATGAATAATTTTGTATGAATAGAAATAATTGTTTTACAACAAAACAAAATGTCAAAATGATTCGAAATAGATAATAGTTCAAATGGACATGACTATTTGAACTTATTCGGTAAATAGATTAATTTTTTAAATCTTCAAGTTATTAATTTTTAGAACATTAATAAATTAGTATTATTTTATTCTGAATAAACTTGTATGAATAGAAACAATTATTTTACGACAAAACAAAAGATCATAATGATTTGAAATAAATAATTGTTCAAATAGTCATAACAGTTTGAACTTACTTGGTAAACAGATTTATTTTTAAATCTTTTACTTATTAATTTTGGAATATTAATAAATTAGTATTATTTTATTCTGAATAAGCTTGTTTGAAAAGAAACAATTGGTTTATGACAAAACAAATAGTCATAATGATTTGAACGTGTTAAAAAAATAGACTTATTTTTAAAATTTTTAGTTATTAATTTTTGGAATGTTAATAAATTTATATTATTTTATTCAAAATAAGCTTGCATGAACAAAACCAATTGTTTTATGACAAAACAAAATGTCATAATGTTTTAAAATAGATAATTGTTTAAATAATCATAACTATTTGAGCTTGTTCAGTAAACAAATTCATTTTCTTAATTCTCTTACTCTTTAATTTTTTGAATATTAATAAATTAGTATTATTTTATTTCAAATAAGTTTATAAGAATTGAAACAATTGTTTTATTACGAAAAAAAGGTCACAATGATTTGAAATAGATAATCATTCAAATAATGATGACTATTTGAACTTCTTCAGTAAACATATTTATTTTTAAATCTTTTACTTATTAATTATCAAAATATTAATAAATTAATACTATTTTAATCCAAATAAGCTTGTATGAACAGAAACAATTGTTTTATGACAAAACAAAAAAGTCATAACAATTTGAAATAAATAATTATTCAAATAATCATAACGATTTGAACTTGTTTAGTAAATAGATTTATTTTTTAAATCTTTTACTTATTAATTGTCTCAATGTTAATAAATTTATATTATTTTATTCAAAATAAGCTTGCTTGAACAGAAAAAATCATTTTATGACAAAACAAAAGGTTATAGCGATTCCAAATAGATAATTGCTTAAATAGTCATAATTATTCAAACTTGTTTGATAAACAAATTCGTTTTTGAAACCCCTTAATTAATAATTTTTGAAATATTAATAACATAGTATTATTTTATTTTGCATAAGTTGATATGAATTGAAATAATTTTTTTATGACAAAAAATGGTCATAATAATTTGAAATAGGTAATTATTCAAATATTCATGTCTATTTGATCTAGTGTGGTAAACATATTTATTTTTTAAATTTTTACTTATTAATTTTCAAAATATTAATAAATTAATATTATTTTAATCTGGATAAGCTTGTATGAATAGAAACTATTGTTTTATATCAAAACAAAAAGTTATAATGATTTGAAATAAATAATTATTTAAATAGTCAAAACTATTTGAACTGGTTTGATGAACAAATTTATTTTTTAAATCTCTTATTAATTTTTGAAATAGTAATAAATTAGTATTATTTTATTCCGAACAAACTTATATGAACAAAAAGTTTTGTTTTATGACAAAACAAAAGTTTATAATGATTTGAAATAAATAATTCTTTAAATAGTCATAATTATTTGAATTGGTTAGGTAAATAGAATTATTTTTTAATCTCTTACTTAATAATTTTTGAAATATTAATAAATTCATTTTATTTTATTCTAAATAAGCTAGTATGAATTGAAAAAATTATTTTATGACAAGACAAAAGGTCATAATGATTTGAAATAGATAATTGTTCATATACTCTTAATTATTTTAACTAGTTCAGTAAACAAATTTATTTTTTAAATCTCTTAGTTATTAATTTTTGGAATATTATTAGATTAGTATTACTTTTATTTTGAATATGCTTGTATGAACAGAAATAATTGTTTTATAACATAAAAAAAGGTTATAATGATTTAAAGTATACAATTGTTCAAATAATCATAACTATTTGAATTGGTTTGATAAATAGATTTATTTTTTAAATCTCTTATTAATTTTTGAAAGATTAATAAATTAGTATTATTTTATTCTAAATAAGCTTGTATAATCAAAAACAATTGTTATATGACCAAATAAAAGGTAATAACGATTTGAAATAGATAATTGTTGAAATGACCACAATTATTTGAACTAATTCTATAAATAGATTCACTTTTTTAATAACTTATTAATTTTAGGAATATTAATAAATTACTAATACTTTATTTCGAATAAGCTTGTATGAACTAAAACAATTATTTTATGACAAAACAAAAGATCATAATGATTTTAAATAGACAATTGTTCAAATAGTTGTAACTATCTGAACTTATTTGGTAAACAAATTTATTTTTTTAAACTCTTGCTTTTTAATTTTTGAAATATTAAGAAATTAGTATTATTTTAATTTGGATAAGCTTTGGTGAACTGAAACAATTGTTTTATGTCAAGAGAAAAGGTCATAACAATTTTAAATAAATAATTGTTCAAATAGTCATAACTATTTAAACTTATTCAGTAAGCAGATTTATTTTTTCAAACCTTTTGCTTATCAATTTTTTGAACGTTAATAAATTTGGATTATTTTATTCCAAATAAGCTTGTAAGATATGAAACAAATATTTTATGACTAAACAAAAGGTCAAAATGATTTGAAATAGATAATTATTTTAATAGTTTAATTATTTGAACTGGTTCAGCACACACATTTATTTCTTAAATCTCTTATTTATTAATTTTTGAAATATTATTAAATTAGCATTATTTTTAACTGAATAAGCTTCTATGATTAGAAACAATTATTTTATGAGAAAACAAAGGTTTCAATGATTTGAGATTGATAATTGTTCAAATAGTCATAACTATTTGAACTAGTTTGGTAAACAAATTTATTGTTTAAATTTGTTACTTATTAATTTTTTAAATTTAATAATTAGTTTTATTTTATTTTGAATAAGCTTATATGAACAAAAACAATTATTTTATGACAAACTAAAAGGTCATAATGATTTGAAAAGATAATCATTCAAATGGCCATAATTATTTTAACTAATTTGGTAAATAGGTTTATTTTTTTATTTTTTTACTTATTAATTTAGGAAATATTAATAAATTAGTGTTATTTAATTCTGTCTAAGCTTGTATTTACTGAAACAATTATTTTATGACAAATCAAAATGTTATAACAATTTTAATAGATAATCAATAATAATAACTATTTGAACTTGTTCAGCAAATAGATTTATTTTTTAAATCTCTTTCTTATTAATTTTCCAAATGTTAATAAATAAGTATTAATTTATTCTAAATAAGCTTGTATAAACTGAAACAATTGTTTTAGAACTCAATAAAAGGTCAGAATAATTTGAAATAGATAATTATTCTAATAGTCTTAACCATATGAACTAATTCGATAAACAAATTTTTTTTAAATCTCGTACTTATTAATTTTTGAAATATTATTAAATTAGTATTATTTTAGTCAGATAAGCTTGTACAAACAAGAAAATTATTTTATGACAAAAGAAAAGGTAATAATGATTTCAAATAGATAATCATTCATATAGTCTTAACTATTTGAACTAGTTAGGCAATTAGATTTATTTTTTAATTTTCTTATTTATTAAGTTTCAAAATATTATTAAATTAGCATTACTTTATTCTTAATAAAATAGTATTAACAGAACCAATTGTTTGATGACAATATAAAAAGGTTATAATGATTTGAAATAGATAATAATTTAAATAGTCAAAATTATTTGAAATAGTTTGGTAAGCAGATTTACTTTTTAAATGTCTTACTGATTAATTTTTTAAATATTAATAAATTAGTATTATTTTATTTCGAACAAACTTATATTAACAAAAACAATTATTTTATGACAAAACAAAAAGTAATAATGATTTGAAATAGATAATTATTCCAATAGTTATAACTATTGGAACTGGTTTGAAAAATAAAATTATTTATTAAATCTCTTACTTATAATTTTTTAAAATATTAATAAATTAATTTTATTCTTTTTCTAATAGGCTTGTATAAGCTGAAATAATTGTTTTATGACAAAACAAAAGGTTATAACAATTTGAAATAAATAATTGTTCATATAGTCTTAACTGTTTAAATTGGTTCGACAAGTGGATTCATTTTTTAAATCTTAGTTATTAATTTTTAGAATATTACTAAATTAGTATTATTTTATTTTGAATAAGCTTGTATGAACAGATATAATTTTTTATGATAGACCAAAAGGGTTATAACAATTTGAAATAGATAATTGTTCAAATAGTCATAACTATTTGAATTGGTTTAGCAAATAGATTTATTTTTTAAATGTTTTATTAATTCTTGAAATATTAATAAATTAGTATTATTTTATTTCAAAAAAGCTTGTATGTTGAAAAGCAATTGTTTATAACAGAACAAAAAATCATAATGACTTAAAATAAATAATTGCTCAAATAGTCATAACTATTTGAACTAGTTTGATAAATAGATTTATTTTTCAAATCACTTTTTAATTTTCAAAATATTAATATATTAGTATTACTTTATTCCAAGCAAACTTATATGAACAAAAACATTTATTTTATGAAAAACAAAAAGTCATAACAATTTGAAATAGATAATTATTCAAATAGTCATAATTATTTAAACTAGCTAGGTAAATAGAATTGTTTTTTAAATCTCTTATTAATTTTATAATTATTAATAAATTCATTTTATTTTGTTCCAAATAAGCTAGTATGAATTCAAAAAAACTTATTTTATGACAAAACAAAAGGTTATAATGATTTGAAATAGATAATTGTTCATGTAGTCTTAAATATTTGAACTAGTTCGGCAAAGAAAATTTTTTTTAATTCTCTTGGTTATTAACTTTTGGAATATTATTAGATGAGTGTTATTTTATTCGCAATAAACTTGTATGATTAAAAATAATTGTTTTATGATAGAACAAAAGGTATAACGATTTCAAGTTTACAACTATTCAAATAGTCAAAATTATTTAAACTAGTTCAGTAAACAAATTTATTTTTTAAATCTCTTACTTATTAATTTTTGAAAGATTAATAAATTAGTATTATTTTATTTGAAATAAGCTTTAATGGTCAAATACAATTGTTATATGATGAAGCAAAAGGTAATAATATTTTGAAATAGATAATTGTTGACATGGCCATTATTATTTGAATTGATTTGGTAAATAGATTCACTTTTTAAATCACTTACTTATTAAATTTTAGAATATTAATAAATTAGTTTTATTGTATTTCGAATAAGGTTGTATGAACTGAAACAATTGTTCTATGACAAAACAAAAGGTCATAACAATTTGAAACAAATAATTGTTCATATAGTCTTAATTGTTTGGATTGCTTCAACAAACAAAATTATTTTTTAAATCTCTTAGTTATTAATTTTTAGAATATTATTAAATTAGTATTATTTTATTCCAAATAAGTTTATATAAATTGAAGCAATTATTTTATAACAAAAGGTCATAAGAATTTGAAACAAATAATTGTTCATATAGTCTTAATTGTTTGGACTGCTTCAACAAACAAAATTATTTTTTAAATCTCTTAGTTATTAATTTTTAGAATATTATTAAATTAGTATTATTTTATTCCAAATAAGTTTATATAAATTGAAACAATTATTTTATAACAAAATAATAGGTTATAACAATTTGAATTAGATAATTGTTCAAATAAGAACTAGTTTAATAAATAGATTTATTTTTTAAATCACTTACTTATTAATTTTTGAAATATTAATAAATTAGTATTATTCTATTTCGAATAGGATTGTATGATGAAAAAAATTGTTTTATGACAAAAGAAAAGTTCATAACAATTTGAAATAGATAATTGCTCAAATGGCCATAATTATTTGAACTTATTCGATAAACTAACTTATTTTTTAAATCACTAACTTATTAATTTTTGAAATATTAATAAAGTAATATTATTAATTTCGAGTAAGCTTTTATGAACTGAAATAATTATTTTATGATAAAACAAAAGGTCATATTTATTTTAAATAGATAATTGTTTAAATTGTCATAATTATTGAAACTTATTCTGTAAATGGATTTTTTTTAAAATTTCTTGTGTATTAATGTTTTGCAAGTTAATAAATTAGTATTATTTTATTTCAATAAGCATGTATGAATTGAAAAAATTATTTATGACTAAACAAAAGATTAGAATGATTTGAAATAAATAATTATTCTAATAGTTATAACTATTTGAACCGGTTCGACAAATACATTTATTTTTTAAATCTCTTACTTATTAGTTTTTAGAATATTAATAAATTAGTATTATTTTATTCTGAATAGTTTTGTATGAATAGGAATAATTGTTTTACGATAAAACAAAATGTCATAACTATTTGAAATAGATAATAGTTCAAATGGACATGACTATTTAAACTTATTTGGTGAACATATTTATTTTTTAAATCTCCAACTTATTAATTTTTAGAATATTTATAAATTAGTATTATTCTATTTCGAATAAACTTGTATGAATAGAAACAATTATTTTATGACAAAACAAAAGATCATAACAATTTGAAATAAATAATTGTTTAAATAGTTATAACTATTTGAACTCCTTGGTAAATGAATTTATTTTTTAAATCTTTTACTTATTAATTTTTGGTATTTTAATAAATTAATATTATTTTATTCCAAATATGCTTTTATGAACAGAAAAAATTTGTTTATAACAAAACAAAAGGTCATAACGATTTGAAATAGATAAATGTTTAAATCATCATAATATGTTCAGAAAATATATTTATTTTTTAAATTTTTACTTATTAATTTTTGGAATAATAATAAATTTATATTATTTTATTCGAAATAAGCTTGCATGAACATAACCAATTATTTTATGTAAAACAAAAGGCCATAATGTTTTGAAATAGATAATTGTTCAGATAGTCATAACTATTTGAACATATTCGGTAAGCAAATTCATTTTTTAATTCTCTTACTCATTAATTTTGGAATATTAATAAAATAGTATTATTTTATTTTAAATAAGCTTATATGAATTGAAATAATTGTTTTATTATAAAACAAAAGGTCACAGTAATTTGAAATAGATAATTATTCAAATAGTCATGACTATTCAAATAGTCATGACTATTTAAACTTGTTCAGAAAACATATTTATTTTTTAAATCTTTTACTTATTAATTGTTGAAATATTAATAAATTAATATTATTTTAATTCAAATAAGCTTGTATAAACATAAACAATTATTTTATGACAAAGCAAAAAGTTGTAGCAATTTGAAATAAATAATTATTCAAATAGTCATAAAGATTCGAACTTATTCAGCGAACAAATTTATTTTTTAAATCTTTTACTTATTAATTGTCTTAATATTAATAAATTTGTATTATTTTATTAGAAATAAGCTTGTATGAACAACAAAATCATTTTATGACAAAACAACAGGTTATTGTAATTTCAAATAGATAAATGTTAAAATAGTCATAATTATTTAAACTTGTTCAGTAAACATATTCATTTTTTAAATCTTTTAATTTTTAATTTTTAGAATATTAATAACTTAGAATTATTTTATTTTGAATAAGCTTATATGAACTGAAATAATTTTTTTATGATAAAAAATATCATAAGAATTTGAAATAGATATTTATTTAAATATGTTCAATAAACATATTTACTTTTGAAATTTTTTGTTTATTAATTGTCGAAATGTTAATAAAGTAGTATTATTTTAATCCAAATAAGCTTGTATAAATAGAAACTATTATTTTATAATAAAACAAAAAGTCATAACAATTCAAAATAAATAATTGCTCAAATAGCCATAACTATTTAAACTAATTTGGTAAGTAGATTTATTTTTTAAATCTCTTATTAATTTTTGAAATATTAATAGATTAGTATTTTTTATTCTAAACAAACTTATATGAACAAAAACATTTGTTTTATGATGAAACAAAAGGTCATAATGATTTAAAATAGATAATTGTTCAAATAGTCATAATTATTTGAACTGTTAGGTAAACAAAATTATTTTTTAAATCTCTTACATAATAATTTTTGAAATATTAATAAATTCATTTTATGTTATTTTGAATAAGCTAGTATGAATTGAAAAAATTGTTTTGTGACAAAACAAAAATAATTTGAAATAGATAATTGTTTATATAGTCCTAATTATTAGAACTAGCTTGACAAATAAATTTATTTTTTAAATTTCTTATTTATTAATTTTTGGAATATTATTATATTAGTATTATTATATTTCGATAAGCTTGTATGAACAGAAATAATTGTTTTATGACAGAACAAAAGGTTATAATGATTTGAAGTATATAATTGTTCAAATAGTCATAACCATTTAAACTGGTTTGGTAAACATCTCTTGCTTATTAATTTTTGAAAGATTAATAAATTAATATTATTTTATTTTGAATTAACTTGTATGATAAAAAAAACAATTGTTATATGATCAAACAAAAGGTAATAATGATTTGAAATAGATAATTATTGAAATGGCAATAATTATTTGAACTAATTTGGTAAACAGATTCACTTTTTAAATCACTTACTTATTATTTTTTGAAATATTAATAAATTAGTATCATTTTCTTTTAAATAAGCTTGTATGAACTGAAACAATTGTTTTGTAACAAAACAAAAGCTCATTACAATTTTCAATAGATAATTGTTCAAATAGTCATAACTATTTTATTTGTTCAGTAAAAAAATTTATTTTTTTAAACTTTTGCTTTTTTGAAATATTAAGAAATTATTATTATTTTATTTTGGATAAGCTTTTATGAACTAAAACAATTGTTTGATGTCAAAACAAAAGGTCATAATGATTTTAAATAAGTAATTGTTCAAATAGCCATAACTATTTGAACTTGTTCGGTAAATAAGTTTATTTTTTCAAATCCTTTTCTTATTAATTTTTTGAATGTTAATAAATTTGGATTATTTTATTTTCAATAAGCTTGTAAAATATGAAACAAATATTTTATGACTAAACAAAAGGTCAAAATGATTTAAAATAGATAATTATTCTAATAGTTTTAACTATTTGAACTAGTTCAACAAACACATTTATATTTTAAATCTCTTACTTATTAATTTTCAAAATATTATTAAATTATTATTTTATTTAGCTGAATGACCTTCTATGTTCAGAAACAATTATTTTATGACAAAACAAAGATCTTAATGATTTGAGATTGATAATTATTCAAATAGTTATAACTATTTGAATTGGTTTAATAAACAAATTTATTTTTCAAATCACTTACTTATTAACTTTTCAAATATTAATAAATTAGTATTATTTTATTTAGAATAATTTTGTATGATCACAAACAATTGTTTTATGAAAAAACAAAAGGTCGTAATAATTTAAAATAGATAATCTTTCAAATGGTCATAATTATTTTAATTGATTCGGTAAATAGATTTACTTTTTAAATTTATTACTTATTATTTTAGGAAATATTAATAAATTAGTATTATTTTATTCCATCCAAGCTTGTATTAACTGAAACAATTGTTTTATGACAAATCAAAAGGTTATAATGATTTTAAATAGACAATTGTTCAAATAGTAATAACTATTTGAACTTTTCCATAACATATTTATTTTTTTAGAATATCTTTCTTATTAATTTTTTGAATGTTAATAAATTATATTAATTTATTCTGAATAAACTTGTATGAACTAAAACAATTGTTTTATGACTAAACAAAAGTTTAGAACGATTTCAAATAGATAATTGTTGTAATAGTCTTAACTATTCGAACTAATTCGGTAAGCAAATTTATTTTTTAAATCTCTTATTTATTAATTTTCAAAATATTATTAAATTAGTGTTATTTTAATCAGAATAAGCTTGTATGAACAAAACAATTCTTTTACAACAAAAGAAAAGGTCATAACAATTTGAAATAGATAATCATTCATATAGTCTTAACTATTTGAATTGGTTCGAAAAATAGATTTATTTTTTAATTTTCTTGGTTGTTAAGTTTTGGAATGTTATTAAATTAGTATTATTTTATTTCAAATAAAATAGTATGAATAATTGTTTGATGACAAAATAAAAAGTTATAACGATTTGAAATAGATAATTATTCTAATAGTCAAAACTGTTTGAAATGGATTGGTAAATAGATTCACTTTTTAAATCTCCTACTGATTAATGTTCTAAATATTAAAAAATTAGTATTATTTTATTTTGAACAAACTTATATTAACAAAACAATTGTTTTGTGACAAAAAAAATAATGATTTGAAATAGATAATGGTTCAAATAGTTATAATTATTTGAACTGGTTCGATAAATAGAATTATATTCTAAATCTCTTACTTATAAATTTTTGAAATGTTAATATATTTGTTTTATTCTATTCCAAATGTGCTTGTACGAGCTGAAATAAAAGTCATAACACTTTGAAATAAATAATCAGTCATATAGTCTTAACTATTTCAACAAAAGGTTATAACAATTTGAAATAAATAAATGTTAGTAAATTAATATTATTTTATTTCAAATAAGCTTGTATGAACTAAAATAATTATTATATGACTAAACAAAAGGTTAAGATGATTTGAAATAGATAATTATTCTAATAGTCTTAACTATTTGAACTGGTTTGACAAGCACATTTATTTTTTAAATCTCTTATTAATTTTTGAAATATTATTAAATTAATATTATTTTTATCCAAATAAGCTTGAATGGTCAGAAACAATTATTTTATGAGAAAACAAAGATCATAATGATTTGAGATTGATATTTGTTCAAATAGTTATAACTATTTGAACTGGTTCAAAAAATAGTTTTAGTTTTTAAATCTCTTACTTATTAATTTTTGAAATATTAGTAAAGTAGTATTATTTTATTTTGGATAAGCTTCTATGAAATGAAACAATTGTTTAATGATAGAATAAAAGGTTATAACGACTTTAAATAGTTAGATCAATTGTTCAAATAGTCAAATTTATTTAAACTTATTCGATAAATAGATTTATTTTTCTAAATCTCTTGCTCATTAATTTTTCAAATGTTAATAAATTAGTATTATTTTATTCTGAATAAGCTTGTATGAATTGAAATAATTGTTTTATGACTAAACACAAGGTCAGAATGATTTGAAATGGATAATTGTTTTAATAGTCTTAACTATTTGGATTGGTTTGGCAAACACATTATTTTTTAAATCTTTTACTTATTAATTCTTGGAATATTATTAAATTAGTATTATTTTAATTCTAATAAGCTTGTATGAAAAGAAACAATTGTTTTATAACAAAATAAAGATCATAACAATTTGAGATAGATAATTGTTCAAATAATCAACTATTTGAACTATTTCAAAAAACAGATTTAGTTTTTAAATCTCTTATTAATTTTCAACATATTAGTAGATAAATATTATTTTATTCTAAATAATTTTGCATGAATAGAAACAATTGTTTTATGACAAAACAAAAGATCATAATAATTTGAAATAGATAATTGTTCAAATGGACATTACTATTTAAACTTGTTCAGTAAACAAATTTATTTTTTAAATCTCCTACCTATTAATTTTTAGAATATTAATAAATTAGTATTATTTTATTCTAAATAAACTTATAATTATTTTATGACAAAAAAAAAGATCATAACTATTTGAAATAAAATAATTGTTTAACTAGTCATAACTATTTGAACTTGCTTAGTAAATAGATTTATTTTTAAATCTTTTACTTATTAATTTTTGGAATATGAATAAACTAGTATTATTTTATTTCAAATATGCATGTATGGATAGAAACAATTGTCTTATGACAAAACAAAATGTCATAACTATTTGAAATAAATAATTATTTAAATAGTCATAACTATTTAAATGTGTTTTATGATAAAGTAGTCTTAACTATTTGAGCTAGTTTAGCAAACATATTTATTTTTTAAATATCTTACTTAATAATTTTTGGAATATTATTAAATTTGTATTATTTTAATCTAAATAAGCTTGTATGAAAAGAAACAATTATTTTATTACAAAATAAAGATCATATTGATTTAAGATGGATAATTATTCAATTAGTCATAACTATTTGAACTGTTTCAGTAAATAGATTTAATTTTTAAATCTCTTATTAATTTTTAAAATATTAGTAGATCAATATTATTTTATTTTGAATAACTTTTCATGAATAGAAACAATTGTTTTATGACAAAATAGAAGGTCATAACAATTTGAAATAGATAATTATTCAAATGGACATGACTATTTGAACTTATTCGATAAGCATATTTATTTTTTAAATCTCCTACCTATTAGTTTTTAGAATATTAATAAATTAGTATTATTTTATTTTGAATAAACTTGTGTGAATAGAAACAATTGCTTTATGCAAAACAAAATATCATAACTATTTGAAATAAATAATTGTTCAAACAGTTATAACTATTTGAACTTACTCAATAAACAGATTTATTTTCTTAAATCTTTTACTTATTAATTTTTGGAATATTACTAAAATAGTATTATTTTATTTCAAATACACTTGTATGAACAAAAATAGTTGATTTATGACAAAACACAAGGTCATAACTATTTGAAATAGATAATTATTCAAATAATCATAATTATTTGAACGTGTTTAGAAAAAATATTTATTTTTTAAACTTTTACTTATTAATTTTTGGAATATTAATAAATTTATATTATTTTATTTAGTATAAGCTTGTATGAATAGAAACAATTATTTTATAACAAAACAAAAGGTCATAATGATTTGAAATAGATAATTTTTCAAATAGTCATAACTATTTGAACTTGTTCGATAAATAGATTCATCTTTTAAATCTCTTACTCATTAATTTTCACAATATTAAAAAATTATTATTATTTTATTTTGAATAAGCCTATATAAACTGATACAATTGTCAAAAGGTCATAACAATTTGAGATAGATAATTATTCAAATAGTTATAACTATTTGAACTTGTTTGGTAAACATATTTATTTTTAAAATCTTCTACTTATTAACGATTGAAATATTAATAAACTAATAGTATTTTAATCTGAATAAGCTTGTATGAACAAAAACAATTGTTTTATGACAAAACAAAAAGTCATAACGATTTGAAATAAATATTTGTTCAAATAGTCATAACTATTTGAACTTATGTAGTAAACACATTTATTTTTAAATCTTTTACTTATTAATTATCTAAATGATAGTAAATTTGCAATATTTTAATTGAAATAAGCTTGTAGGAATGGAAAAAATTATTTTATGACAAAACAAAAGGTTATGCCAATTTTAAATAGGTAATTGTTTAAATAGTCATAACTATTTAAACTTGTTCAATAAACAAATTCAATTTTTAAATCTCTTATTTATTAATTTTCAGAATATTAATAAATTAAAATTATGCTATTCCTAATAAGCTTGTATGAACAGAAATAATTTTGTGACAAAATAAAAGGTCATAACGATTTGAAATAGATAATTATTCAAAATGTCATAACTATTTGCTTGGTCAGGCTAACAGATTCATTTTTTGAATCCGTTACTTATTAATTTTAGAATATTAATAAATTAGCATTAATTTATTCAAATAAGACTATATCAATAAAAATAATTGTTTTATGATAAAACAAATTGTCATAACGATATGAAATAAATAATTGTTTTAATTGTTATAACTGATTGAATTGGTTTGGTAAATAAATTTATTTTTTAAATCTCTTATTAATTTTTAAAATATTAATAAATTAATATTATTTTATTTTGAACAAACTTATATGAGCAAAAATGTTTGTTTTGCAACAAAACAAAAGGACATAATGATTTGAAATAGATAATTATTCATATAGCCTTAACTATTTGAACTGATTCAACAAACAATTTTATTTTTCAAATCTCTTAATTATTAATTTTCATAATATTATTAGATTAGTATTATTTTATTTCAAATAAGCTTGTATGAACATAAATAATTGTTTTATGATAAAATAAAAAGGTTATAACGATGTGAAATATATAATTGTTCAAATAGTCATAATTATTTGAACTAGTTTAGTAAACAGATAATCTCTTACTTATTAATTTTTGAAATATTAATAAATTAGTATTATTTTATTCTAAATAGGCTTGTATGATGAAAAACAATTGTTTTATGACAAAAAAAAGTTTAATACGAATTAAAATAGATAATTATTTAAATGGCCAGAACTATTTAAACTGATTTGATAAACTGATTTATGTTTTAAATCTCCAATTTCTTAATTTTTGGAATATTAATAAAGTAATATTATTTCTCAATTTTTGAAATATTAATAAAGTAATATTATTTTATTTGGGATAAGCTTTTATGAAATGAAACAATTGTTTTATGATAAAACAAAAGGTCATAATGATTTTAAAATGATAATTGTTCGAATAGTCATAACTATTTGAACTTGTTTAGTAAATAGATTTGTTTTTTTAAATTCTTTACTTATTAATTTTTTGAATGTTAATAAAATAATAATATTTTATTTCAAATAAGCATGTATGAACTGAAACAATTATTTTATGACTAAACAAAAGGTTAGAACAATTTAAAATAGATAATTGTTCTAATAGTCTTAATTATTTGAACTAGTTTGGCAAATACATTTTCTTTTTAAATCTCTTACTTGTAAATTTTTAGAATATAATTAGTTTAGCAATATTTTACTCCGAATAAGTTTGTATGGACAAAAACAATTGTTTTATGACAAAACAAAGATCATACCAATATGAAATAGATAATTGTTCAAATATTTATAACTATTTGAACTAGTTTGGTAAACAGATTTAGCTTTTAAATCTCTTATTAATTTTTAAAATATTAATAAATTAGTATTACTTTATTCTGAGTAATTTTGTATAAATAGAAACAAATGTTTTATGATGAAAAAAAGATCATAATGATTTGAAATAAATAATTATTTAAATAGTCATAACTATTTGAACTCACTCAATAAACAGATTTATTTTTTAAATCTTTTACTAATTTTTTTTGGAATTTTAATAAATTAGTATTATTTTATCCAAATAAGATTTTATGATTAGCAACAATTGGTTTATGATAAAACAAAAGGTCATAATGATTTGAAATACATAATTGTTCAAATAGTCATAACTATTTGAACATGTTCAGAAAATAGATTTTTTTAAAATTTTTACTTATTAATCTTTGCAATATTATTAAATTTATATTATTTTATTCGAAATAAGCTTATATGAATAGAAACAATTAGTTTATGGCAAAACAAAAGGTTATAATGATTTGAAATAGATAATTGTTCAAATAGTCATAACTATTTGAACTTATTCGGTAAACAGATTCATTTTTTAAATCTTTTACTCATTAATTTTTAGAATAGTAATAATTTAGTATTATTTTATTTCAAATTGTTTTATGACAAAACAAAAGGTCATAACGATTTGAAATAGATAATTATTCAAATAGATATTACTATTTGAACTTGTTTGATAAACATATTTATCTTTTAAATCTTTTATTTATGAATTGTCAAAATATTAATAAATTAATATTATTTTAATTTGAACAAAAATAATTGTTTTATAACAAAACAAAAGGTCATAATGATTTGAAATAAATAATTATTCAAATGGCCATAGCTATTTGAAATTGTTCAGTAAACAGATTTGAAATAAGCTTTTATCAATAGAAAAAACTGTTTTATGACAATATAAAAGGTTATAGCAATTTGAAATAGATAATTTTTCAAATAACCATAACTATTTAAACTTGTTCGGTAATCTAATTTATTTTTTAAATCTCTTACTTTTTAACTTTTGTAATATTAATAAATTATAATTATGTTATTTCGAATAAGCTTGTATAAACAAATACAATTCTCTAAATATGTTACTTATTAATTTTTAGAATATTAATAATTAGCATTACTTTATTTCGAATAAGATTGTATGAACAGAAACAATTGTTTTATTATAAAACAAATGGTCATAATGATTTGATATAAATAATTGTTCAAATAGTTATAACCAAATGAATTGGTTTGGTAAACATATTTATTTTTTAAATCTCTTATGTATTAATGTTTGAAATATTAATAAATTAATATTATTTTATTCAAAAAAACTTATATGAACAAAAACATTTGTTTTATGATAAAACAAAAGGTAATAACGATTTGAAATAGATAATTGTTCAAATAGTCATAATTATTTGAAACAGTTTTGTAAACAAATTTGTTATGATTTTTTATTTTGTCAAACAATTGTTTCTATTCATACAAGATTTTTCGAATTAAAATAATATTAATTTATTAATAATTCAACAATTAATAAGTAAAAGATTTAAAAAATAAATATGTTTACCGAACAAGTTCAAATAGTCATGATTATTTGAATAATTATCTATTTCAAATCATTGTGACCTTTTGTTTGTAATAAAGCAATTGTTTCAATTAATATAAGCTTATTTGAAATAAAATTATTCAAATATATTAATATACCAAAAATTAATGAGTAAAAGAATTAAAAAATGAATCTATTTACTGAACAAGTTCAAATAATTATGACTATCTAAATAATTATCTATTTCAAAACATTATGACCATTTGTTTTGTCATAAAATAATTGGTTATGTTTATGCAAGCTTATTTTGAATAAAATAATATAAATTTATTAAAATTCTAAAAATTAATAAGTAAAAATTTTAAAAAATAAATATGTTTTCTAAAAATTTAAAAAAATAAATATGTTTTCTGAACACATTCAAATAGTTATGACTATTTGAACAATTATCTATTTCAAATCATTATGACACTTTGTTTTGTCATAAACCAATTGTTTCTATTCATACAAGCTTATTTGGAATAAAATAATGCTAATTTATTAATATTTGTAAAATTAAAAAGTAAAAGATTTAAATAATAAATTTGTTTGCCGAGTAAGTTTAAATATTTGTGACTATTTGAACAATTATATATTTCAAATTGTTATGATCTTTTGTTTTGTCATAAAATAATTGTTTCTATTCATACAAGTTTATTTGGAATAAAATAATACTAATTTATTATTATTCTAAAAATTAATAAGTTAGAGATTTAAAAAAAAAATTGTTTATCAAACAAGTTCAAATAGTTATGTCCATTCGAATTGTTATCTGTTTCAAATTATTATGACATTTTGTTTTGTCATAAAATAATTGTTTCTATTCATACAAACTTATTCAGAATAAAATAATACAAATTTATTACTATTTTGAAAATTAATAAGGATTTAAAAATAAATGTTTTTTTTGAACCAGTTCTAATAGTTAAGACTATTAGAACAATTATCTATTGCAAATCATTCTGATCTTTTGTTTTGTCAAAAAATAGTTGTTTGAATTCATACATGCTTGTTTAAATAGTTATGACTATTTAAACAATATCTATTTAAAATCATTATGACCTTTTATTTTATCATAAAACAACTGTTTCAGTAAATAAAAGTTTATCCAAAATAAAATAATATTACTTTATTAATATTTTAAAATTAATAAGTTAGAGATTTAAAAAATAAATTAGTTTATCAAATTATTTCAAATAATTATGGCCATTTGAACAATTATCTATTTCAAATCATTATGAACTTTTGTTTTGTCATAAAACAATTGTTTTTCATCATACAAGCCTATTCAAAATAAAATAATACTAATTTACTAATATTTCAAAAATTAATAAGAGATTTAAAAAGTTAATCTATTTACCGACCAGTTCAAATAGTTATGACTGTTTGAACAATTATATATTTCAAATTGTTATAAACTTTTGTTATCTCATAAAACAATTATTTCTATTCACACAAGTTTATTCAGAATAAAATAATACTAATGTAATAATATTTTGAAAATTAATAACTAAGAGATTTAAAAAATAAATTAGTTTACTAAACTACTTCAAATAGTTAAGGCTATATGAATAATTCTTTATTTCAAATCGTTATGTCCTTTTATTTTGCTGTAAAATAATTTTTTTAGTTTTTAGAAACTTATTTAGAATAAAATAAAACAAATTTATTAATATTTCAAAACTTAATAAGTAAGAGATTTAATAAACAATTTTGTTTGCCTAACTAGTTCAAATAATTATAACTATTTGAACAATTATTTATTTCAAATCATTATGGACCTTTGTTTTGTCATAAAACAAATGTTTTTGTTCATATAAGTTTGTTTGGAATAAAATAACATTAATTTATTAATATTTTGAAAATTAAGAAAGAAATTTAAAAAATAAATTTGTTTACTAAACTAGTTTAATTAGTTATAATTATTTGAACAATTATATATTTCAAATCATTATAATCATTTTTTTTGTCATAAAATAATTGTTTATGTTCATAAAATCCTATTTGGAACAAAGTAATCTAATTTATTAATATTCTAAAAATTAATATGCAACAGCTTTAAAAAATGAATTCGTATACCTGACCAGTGTAAATAGTTATGGTTGTTTAAACATTTATCTCTCTCAAATTGTTATGATCTTTTGTTTTATCACAAAATAATTGTTTCTGTTCATACAAGCTTACTTTAAATAACATAATTCTATTTTATTAATATTCTAAAAATTAATAAGTACGAGATTTAAAAAATGAATCTGTTTACTGAACAAGTACAAATAATTATGACTATTTGAACAATTATCTATTTGAAATTGCTATAACCTTTTGTTTTGTCATAAAACAAAATTTTCTATTCACACAAGCTTATTTCAAATAAAATTATACAAATTTATTAATATTCAAACAACTAATGAGTAAAAGATTTAAAAAATAAATCTATTTATCAAATAAGTTCAAATAGTTATGACTATTTGAACAATTATTTATTTCAAATCATTACAACTTTTTGTTTTGTCATGACACAATTGTTTTTCTTCATACAAGCCTATTCATATTAAAATAATATTAATTTATTAATATTTTAAAAGTTAATAAGTAAAAAATTTTAAAATAAATATGTTTACCGAACAAGTTCAAATAGCCATAACTCTTTGAATAATTACCTATTTCAAATAGTTATGACCTTTTGTTTTGTCATAAAACAATTGTATCAATTCATATAAGCTTATTCAAAATAAAATATCACTAAATTATTAATATTCTAAAAATTAATGAGTAAGAGATTTAAAAAACTGAATCTGTTTATTGAACAAGTTAAAATAGTTATGAGTATTTGAATAATAATCTATGTCAAATCGTTATGACCTTTGTTTTTTCATAAAATAATTATTTCTATTCATACAAGCTTATTCCAAATAAAATAATTAAATTTATTAATATTCCAAAATTTAATAAGTAAAAATTTAAAATTTTAATTTGTTTTTTAAACGCATTCAAATAGTTATGACCTTTTGTTTTGTGATAAAACAATTATTTCTCTCCATACAAGCTTATTCAAAATAAAATAATACTAATTTATTAATATTTCAAAAATTTATAAGTAAAAGATTTAAAAAATAAATCTGTTTATTGAGAAAGCTCAAATAGTTATGATAGTTTGAACAATTTTTATTTCAAATAGTTATGATCTTCTGTTTTGTCATATAACAATTGTTTCTATTCATACAAGTTTATTTGGAATAAACTAATACTACTTTATTAATATTTTGCAAATTAATAGGTAGCAAATTTTAAAAAATAAATCTATTTAACAAACAAGTTCAAATAGTCATGGCCATTTGAACAATTATCTATTTCAAATCATTATGACCTTTTATTTTGTCTTAAAATAATTGTTTCCATTCATCCAGAATTATTCAAAATAAAATAATATTGATTTATTAATATTTTGAAAATTAATAAGAGATTTAAAAACTAAATCTATTTACCAAACCAGTTTAAATGGTTATGACTATTTGAACAATTATCTATCTCAAATCGTAATGATCTTTATTTTGTCATGCAATAATTATTTCTTTTCATACAAGCTTATTTGGATTAAAATGATACTAATTTAATAATTTTTTGAAAATTAATAAGTAAAATATTTAAAAAATAAATATATTTGCCGAACCAATACATATAGTTAAAACTATTAGAACAATTATTTATTTGAAATCATTCTAACCTTTTCTTTAGTCATAAAACAATTATTTCAATTCATACAAGCTTATTCGAAATAAAATAATATTAATTTATTAACATTTGAAAAATTAATAGGCAAGATATTTAAAAAAATAAATCTGTTTACTGAACAATTACAATTAGATATGACTATTTAAATAATTATCTATTTAAAATTGTTTTGACCATTTGTTTTGTCATAAAACAATTGTTTCCATTAATAAAAACTTATCCAAAATAAAATAATACTACTTTATTAATATTTCAAAAATTATTAAGCAAGAGATTTAAAAACTAAAGTTCTTTTTTGAAGCAGTTCTAATAGTTACAACTATTTGAACAAATATCAATCTCAAATTGTTATGATCTTTTTTTGTCATAAAACAATTGTTTTTGACCATATAAGCTGATTCAAGTAAAAATAATACTAATTTAATAATGTTTTGAAAATTAATAAGTAAGAAATTTTAAAAATAAATGTGTTTGTTGAATCAGTTCAAATAGTTAAGATTATTAAAATAATTATCTATTTCAAATCATTTTGACCTTTTGTTTGTCATAAAATAATCGTTTCAGTTCATACAAGCTTATTTGAAAGAAAATAACACTAATTTATTAACTTTTGAAAAATTAATAAGCAAGAGATTTGAAAAATTAAATCTATTTACCAAACAAGTTCAAATAGTTATAACTATTTGAATAATTATCTATTCAAAATCATTATGAACTTTTGCTTTGTCATAAAACAATTGTTTCAGGTCACAAAGTTTATCCAAAATAAAATAATATTATAGCATTAATATTTTGAAAATTAATAAGTAAGATGTTTAAAAAATAAATCAATTTGAATTAGTTCAAATAATTATGGCCATTTGAACAATTATCTATTTCAAATATTACCTCTCATTTTGCCATAAAACATACAAATTTATTTGAAATAAAATTGTTAGTACCTTTCGTTTTGTAATAAAACAATTATTTTTGAATATACAAGTTTATTTGAAATAAAATAATATTAATTTATTAATATTTCAAGAATTAGTATGAGATTCAAAAAATAAATCTGTTTATCGAATAAGTTCAAATAGTTATGACAATTTGAACGATTATTCATTTCAAATTGTTATAACCTTTTATTTTGTCATAAAACAATTATTTTTGGTCATATAAATTTATTCGAAATAAAATAATACTAAATTAATAATATTCTAAAAATTCGTTACCAAGAGATTTAAAAAATAAATTAGTTTGTCAAACCAGTTCAAACAATTAAGATTATATGAATAATTATCTATTTTAAATCGTTATGACCTTTTGTTTTGTTATAAAACAATTATTTTAGCTTATCCAAGTTTATTCGTAATAAAATAAAGCTAATTTGTTAATGTTTCAACAATTTATAAGTAAGAGATTTAAAAAATAAATTTATTTATTGAACTAGTTCAAATAATTATAACTATTTGAACAATTATATATTTCAAATTGTTATAACCTTTTGTTCTATTATAAAACATTTATTTATGCTCAAACAAGCTTATTTAGAATAAAATAATATTAATCTAATAATATTTTGATAATTAATAATTAAGAGATTTAAAAAATAATTTTGTTTGCCAAACCATTTCAAATAGTTAAGACTATATGAACAATTATCTATTTCAAATAGTTATGACATTTTATTTTGTTGTAAAACAAATTTTCAACTCTTATTAACTTATTAGGGATAAAATAAATTGAATTTATTAATATTTCAAAAATTAATAGATAAGAGATTTAAAAACTACTTTTGTTAACCGAACCAGTTCAAATAATTATGAATATTTAAATAGTTATCTATTTTAAATTGTTATTAACTTTTGTTTAGTCATAAAACAAATATTTTTGTTCATATAAATTTGTTTATAATAAAATAATATTAATTTATTAATATCTTGAAAATTAATAAGTAAGAGATTTAAAAAATAAATCTATTTTCCAAACCAATTCAATTAGTTACAACTGTTTGAACAATTATTTATTTCAAATTATTATGACCATTTGTTTTATCATAAAACAATTGTTTCTATTCATATAGTCTTATTTAGAATAAAGTAATGCTAATTTAAAATTAATAAGTAACAAATTTAGAAAATGTATCTATTAGTTTAGCCAGTGCAAATAGTTATGACTATTTGAACAATTATCTATTTCAAATCATTATGACCTTTTGTTTTGTCATAAAACAATTGTTGCTGGTTGTACAAACTTTTTATCAAATCAATTAAGAAATTTAAAAAATAAATCTATTTACCAAATCAATTAAAATAATTATAGCCATTTGAATAATTATCTATTTTAAATCTTTATGACCTTTTGTTTTGTCATAAAATAATTGTTTTTTTTAGCATGCAAGCTTATTTGAAATAAAATAATACTAATTGATTAATATTTCAAAAGTTAATAAGTAAGAGATTTAAAAAATAAATATGTTTATCAAACCAATTCTAATAGTTACGAGTATTTGAACAATTATCAATCTCAAATCATTAAAATCTTTGTTTTGTCATAAAATAATTGTTTCTGATTATAGAAGCTTATTCGGTTAAAAATAATATTAATTCAATAATATTCTAAGAATTAATAAGAGATTTAAAAAAGAAATTTATTTGTCAAACTAGTTCAAATAGTTAAAACCATTAAAATAATTTTCTATTTGAAATCATTCTAACCTTTTGTTTAGTCATAAAATATTTGTTTCATATCTTACATTCTTATTCAGAATAAAATAATCCAAATTTATTAAAATTCAAAAAATTAATAAGCAAAAGATTTTAAAAAAATAAATCCATTTATTGAACAAATTCAAATAATTATGACTATTTGAATAATTAATTATTTAAAATCATTATGACCTTTTGTTTTGACATAAAACAATTGTTTCAGTTCATGAAGGCTTATCCAAAATAAAATAATACTAATTTATTTCAAAAATTAATAAACAATAGTTTAAAAAAATAATTTCTTTTACATAACAAATTCAAATAGTATGACTATTTGAACAATTGCCTATTGAAAATCATTATGACCTTTTGTTTTGTCATAAAACAATTATTTCAGTTTATACAAGTTTATTCAAAATAAAATAATACTAATTTATTAATATTTCAAAAATTAATAATTAAGTGATTTAAAAAGTGAATATGTTTACCAAATCAGTTTAAATAATTATGGCTATTTCACCAATTATCTATTTCAAATTGTTATTACCTTTTGTTTGGTCATATAACAATTGTTTTTGATCGTACAAGTTTATTCAGAATAAAATAATTATAATTTATTAATCTTTCAAAAATTAATAAGTGAAAGATTTACAAAATAAATCTATTTATGAATTAGTTTAAATAGTTATAACCATCTAAACAAATGTATTTTTCAAATCATTATAACCTTTTGTTCTATCATAAAACAATTATTTCTATTCATACAAGTTTATTTGAAATAAAATAATATTAATATAATAATATTTCAAAAATTAATAACTAAGAGATTAAAAAATAAATTTGTCTACTAAACTACAAATAGTTAAGACTATACGAATAATTATTTATTTTAAATCATTTTTGTTTTGCCATAAAATAATTTTTTCAATTCATAGTAGCTTATTCAGAATAAAATAAAATTAATTTATTAATATTTTAAAAATTAATATGTAAGATATTTAAAAATAATTTTATTTACCTAACCAATTCAAATAATTATGACTATTTGAACAATTATCTATTTCAAATCGTTATGACCTTTTATTTTATTATAAAATAAATGTTTTTATTCATATAAGTTTGCTCAAAATAAAAAAATACTAATCTATTAATATTTCAAAAATTAATAAGAGATTTAAAAAATAAATCTATTTATCAAACTAGTTCAAATAGCGATAATTATTTGAGGAATTATTTATTTTAAATTGTTATAACTTTTTGTTCTACTATAAAACAATAGTTTCTATTCATATAAGCTTATTTAGATTAAAATAATACTAATTTATTAATATTTCAATAATTAATAATAAAAAAATTTTCAAAATAAATATGTTTACCAAACTAGATCAAATAGTCATGACTATTTGAATAAATATCTATTTCAAATCATTATGACCTTTTCTTTTGTCATAAAAGAATTATGTCAAATCATATAAAATTATTCGAAATAAAATAATACTAAGTTATTAATATTCTAAAAATTAATAATTAAGAGATTTAAAAAATGAATATATTTACTGAACAAGCTTAAATAATTATAACTATGTCAACAATTATCTATTTGAAATAGCTATAACATTTTCTTTTGTGATAAAATGATTTTTTTTCTACTTATACAAGCTTATTTCGAATAAAATAATACAAATTTATTAATATTAAGACAATTAATAAGTAAAAGATTTAAAAAATAAATTTGTTTACTAAACAAGTTCAAATCTTTATGACTTTTTGAACAATTTTTTATTTTAATTTGTTATGATTTTTTGTTTTATCATAAAATAATTGTTTCTGATTATACAAGCTTATTCAGATTAAAATAATATTAATTTATTAATATTTCAACAAATAATAAGTAAAAGATTTAAAAAATAAGCATGTTTACTGAACAAGTTCAAATAGTCATGACTATTCGAATAATTTTCTATTTTAAATCATTGTGACCTTTTGTTTTGCAATAAAACAATTGTTTCAGTTTATATAAATTTTTTTAAAATAAAATAATACTAATTTATTAATATTCTAAAAATTAATGAGTAAAAGAATTAAAAAAATGAATCTGTTTACCGAACATGTTCAAATAGTTATGACTATCTGAACAATTATCTATTTCAAAACATTATGACCTTTTGTTTTGTGATAAAACAATTGCTTTTGTTCATGCAAGCTTATTTTGAATAAAATAATATAAATTTATTAATATTTAAAAAATTAATAAGTAAAAATTTAAAAACTAAATATGTTTTCTGAACACGTTCAAGTAGTTATGACTATTTGAATAATTATCTATTTCAAATCATTACGACCTTTTTGTTTTGTAACAAATCAATTGTTTCTATTCATAAAAAGCTTATTTGCAATAATATAATACCAATTTATTAAAATTTCAAAAATTAATAAGTAAAAGATTTAAAAAATAAAACTATTTACCAAGTTGGTTTATATGGTTATAACTATTTCAACAATTATTTATTTCAAATCATTATGATCTTTTGTTTTTTCATAAAACAAGTATTTCTATTCATATAATTTTATTCAAAATAAAATAATATTAATTTATTAATATTCTAAAAATTAATAAGTTGGAGATTTAAAAAATAAATCTCTTTACCGAATACGTTCAAAAAGTCATCTTTGTTTGAACTATCATCTATTTCAAATCGTTATAACATTTTGTTTTGTTGTAAAAAAATTGTTTCTATTCATACAAATTATTAAAAATAAAATAATACTAATTTTTTAATATTTCAAAAATTAATAAGAGATTTAAAAACTAAATATGTTTATTGAACTAGTTCAAATCATTATGATATTTGTTTTGTCAGAAAACAGTTGTTTCTATTCATACAAGCTTATTCAGAGCAAAATATTACAAAATTAATAATATTCTAAAAATTATAAGAGATTTAAAAAATAAATATGTTTGCAAAACCAGTTCAAATAATTAAAACTATTTCAAATCGTTATGATCTTTTGTTTAGTCATAAAATAATTTTTTTAGTTCATACAAGCTTATTTGAAAGAAAATAATACTAATTTATTAACATTTAGAAAATTAATACATAAAAAATTAGAAAAAATAAATCTATTTGCCAAATAAGTTTAAGTAGTTATGATTATTTGAATAATTATCTATTTTAAAAAATATGATCTTTTGTTTTATCATAAAACAATTGTTTTAGTTCATAAAAGTTTATCCAAAATAAAATAATATTACTTTATTAATATTTCAAAAATTGATAAGTTAGAGATTTAAAATATAAGTGAGTTTATCAAATCGATTCAAATAATTAAGGCCATTTGAACAATTATCTATTTCAAATCGTTAAAAACTTTTTTTTTTGTCATAAAACAATTGTTTTTCACCATACAAGCCTATTTGAAATAAAATAATACTAATTTATTAATATTCAAAAATTAATATGCAAGAGATTTAAAAAAAGAATCTGTTTGTCAAAATAGTTTAAACAGTTAAGACTATATGAATAATTATCTATTTCAAATCGTTATGACTTTTTGTTTTGTCATAAAACAATTGTTTCAATTCATACAAGCTTATTCGAAATAAAATAATACTAATTATTATTGTTTTGAAAATTAATAAGTGATCTAAAAAGTGAATCCATTTACTGACTTAGTTCAAATAATTATGGCCATTTCAACAATTATCTATTTCAAATTGTTATTACATTTTGTTTGTCATATAACAATTATTTTTAATCATACAAGTTTATTCAAAATAAAACAATACTAATTTATTATTTTTTCAAAAATTAATAAGTATGAGATTTAAAAAAATAAATCTATTTACCGAACCAATTTAAATAATTATGACTATTTAAACAATTATATACTTCAAATCATTATACCCTTTTGCTCTATCATAAAACAATTATTTTTGTTCATACAAGCTTATTCGAAATAAAATAATACTAAATAATAATATTCCAAAAATTAATAACTAAGAGATTTAAAAAATAAATTTGTTTGCCGAAGTAATTCCAATGATTAAGACTATATAAACAATTATCTATTTCAAATCACTTATGTTTTGTCATAAAATAAATTTTCAATTCACACTAGCTTATTTGGAATAAAATAAAATGAATTTATTAATATTTTAGAAATTAATATGTAAGGGATTTAAAAAATAATTTTGTTTACCTAACGAGTTCAAATAATTATGACTACTTGAATAATTATCTATTTCAAATGGTTATGACCTTTTGTTTGCCATAAAACAAATGTTTTTGTTTATATAAGTTTGTTTGAAAAAAAAATGCTAATCTATTAATATTTCAAAAATTAATAAGAGATTTAAAAAATAAATTTGTTTATTAAACCAATTAAAATAGTTATGATTATTTGAACAATTATTTCTTTCAAATTGTTATAACTTTTTGTTCTATTGTAAAACAATAGTTTCTATTTATACAAGCTTATTTGGATTAAAATAATACTAATTTATTAATATTTTGATAATTAATAACTAAAAAATTTAAAAAATAAATATGTTTACCAAATTAGATCAAATATTCATGACTATTTGAATAAATATCTATTTCAAATCGTTATGACCTTTTGTTTTGCCATAAAAAATTATTTCAATTCTAATAAGCTTATTCGAAATAAAATAATACTAACTTATCAATATTCTAAAAATTAATAATTAAGACATTTAAAAAATGAATCTATTTATCGAACAAGTTTAAATAATTTGACTATTTCAACAATTATCTGTTTAAAATTGCTATAACCTTTTGTTTTGTCATAAAATGATTTTTTCTGTTCATACAAGCTTAAATAATACAATTTTATTAATATTAAGATAAATAGTAAGCAAAAGATTTAAAAAAAATAAATTTGTTTACTGAACAAGCTCAAATTTTTATGACTATTTGAACAATTATTTATTTGAAATTGTTATAACTTTTTGTTTTGTCATAAAACAATTGTTTGTGTTCATATAAGCTTATTCAAAATAAAATAATATTACTTTATTAATATTTTAACAATTAATAAGTAAAAGAATTAAAAAATAAATATGTTTTTCTAAGAAATTCAAATAGTCATGACTGTTTGAATAATTATCTATTTCAAATCATTGTAACTTTTGTTTTGTAATAAAACAATTGTTTCAATTCATATAAGCTTATTTGAAATAAAATAATTCTAATTTATTAATATTCTGAAAATTAATGAGTAAGAGAATCAAAAAATGAATCTGTTTACAAACATGTTCAAATAGTTATACCTATCTGAACAATTATTTATTTGAAAACATTATTATCTTTTGTTTTGTCATAAAATAATTGGTTATGTTCATGAAAGCTTATTTCAAATAAAATAATATAAGTTTATTAACATTCCAAAATTAACAAGTAAAAATTTAAAAAATAAATATGTTTTCTAAGCACATTCAAATAGTAATGACTATTTTAAGTATAATCTATTTCAAATCATTATGAGCTTTTGTTTTGTCATAAATCAATTGTTTTTGTTCATAAAAGCTTATTCAAAATAAAATAATGCTAATTTATTAAAATTCCAAAAACTAATAAGTAAAAGATTTAAAAAATAAATTTGTTTACCCAAAGAGTTTAAATAGTTATGATTATTTATACAATTATTTATTTGAAATCATTATGATCTTTTGTTTTGTCATAAAAAAATTGTTTCTACTCATATAATTGTTTTGAAATAAAATAATTCTAATTTATTAAAATTCTAAAAATTAATAAGTTGGAAATTTAAAATATAAATCTGTTTGCCAAGTAAGTTCATATAGTCATATCCATTTGAACTATCATCTATTTCAAATTGTTGTGACATTTTATTTTGTCATAAAACAATTGTTTCTATTCATAGAAAATTATTCAAAATAAAATAATACTAATTTTTTAATATTTCAAAACTTAATAAGAGATTCAAAAATCAATATTACTAATTTCTTAATATTTCAAAAATTAATGAGAGATTCAAATCGTTATGACTTTTTGTTTTGTCATAAAAAATTATTTCAGTCCATATAAGGTTATTTGAAATAAAATAATACTATGTTATTAATATTTTAAAAATTAATAATTAAGAAATTTAAAAAATGAATCTATTTACCAAATAAGTTTAAATAATTATGACCATTTAAATAATTATTGATTTGGAATTGCTTTAACCTTTTGGTTTGTCATAAAATGATTTTTTTAATTTGTACAAGCTTATTTCAAATAAAATAATACAAATTTATTAATATTAAGACAATTAATAAGTAAAAGATTTAAAAAATAAATATGTTTACCAAACAAGTTCAAATCATTATGACTATTTGAACAATTATTTGTTTCAAATTCTTATGACTTTTTTGTTTTATCTTAAAACAATTGTTTTTTTTCCATATGAGCTTATTTAGATTAAAATAATATTAATTTATTAATATTTCAACAATTAATAAGTGAAAGATTTAAAAAATATATGTTTACGAAACAAGTTCAAATAGTCATGACTATTTAAATAATTATCTACTTCAAATCATTGTAACCTTTTGTTTTGTAATAAAACAATTTCATCAATTCATTAAGCTTTTTCAAAATAAAATAATACTAATTTATTTATATTCCAAAAATTAAAGAGTAAGAGAATTAACAAAAATAAATTTGTTTACCAAATAAGTTCAAATAGTTATGACTATCTGAGTAATTATCTATTTCAAAATATTATGACCTTTTGTTTTGTTATAAAATAATTAGTTTTATTCATTCAAGCTTATTTCAAACAAAATAATATAAATTTATTAATGCTCCAAAAATTAATAAGTACAAATTTAAAAAATAAATCAATTTTTTGAACACGTTCAAATAGTTATGACAATTTGTTTTGTCATAAACCAATTGTTTCTATTCAAAAAACCTTATTTTGAATAAAATTATACTAATTTATTAATATTTCAAAATTAATAAGTTAAAAGATTTAAAAAATAAATCTATTTATTAAGCAAGTTCAAATAGTTATGACTATTTGAACAATTATTTATTTCAAATTGTTATGATCTTTTGTTTTATCATAAAACAATTGTTTCTATTCATACAAGTTTATTCAAAATAAAATAATACTAATTTATTGATATTCTAAAAATTCATAAGTTGAAGATTTAAAAAATTAATCTGTTTACCTAACAAGTTCAAATTATCATGTCCATTTGAACTATTATCTATTTCAAATCATTATGACATTTTGTTCTAGTGTAAAACAATTGTTTCTATTCATCCAAAATTATTCAGAATAAAATAAAACTAATTTATTACTATTTCAAAAATTAATAAGAGATTTAAAAACTAAATCACTTTACTGAACCAGTCCAAATAGTTATGACTATTTAAATAATTATCTATCTCCAATTGTTAAGATCTTTGCTTTGTCCTAAAAATTTATTTCTATTCAACAAGCTTATTCAAAGTACAATATTGCTAAATTAATAATATTCTAAACATTAATAAGTAAGGATTTAAAAAATAAATGTGTTTGTCGAACCAATTTAAATAGTTAAGACTATTAGAATAATTATCTATTTCAAATCGTTCTGACTTTTTGTTTAGTCATAAAATAATTGCTTTAGCTCATACATGCTTATTCAAAATAAAATAATACTAATTTATTAACATTCAAAAAATTAATAAGTAAGAAATTAGAAAAAAAATCTATTTACCGAACAAGTTCAAATAGTTTTGACTATTCGAACAATTATCTATTTAAAATTGTTATGACCTTTTATTTTATCATAAAACAATTGTTTTAGTTCATAAAAGCTTATTTGAAATAAAATAATATTACTTTATTAATATTACAAAAATTGATAAGTTAGGGATTTAAAACTTAAATCAGTTTATTGAATCAATTTAAATAATTATGGCCATTTGAACTATTATCTATTTCAAATCATTGTGAACTTCAGTTTACTCATAAAACAATTGTTTTTCATCATACAAGACTATTCGGAATAAAATAATACTAATTTATTAATATTTCAAAAATTAATGAGTAGGAGATTTAAAAAAGAAATCTATTGATCAAACCAGTTCAAATAGTTATTACTATTTGAATAATTATACATTTCAAATTGTTATAATATTTTGTTCTGTCATAAAACAATTAATTCTGTTCATACAAGCTTATTTGGAATGAAATACTACTAATGTAATAATATTCTAAAAATTAACAACTAAGAGATTTAAAAAAAAATTTATTTGCTGAGCCAATTCAAATAGTTAAGGTTGTATGAACAATTCTCTATTCCAAATCATTATGTCCTTTTATTTTGTCGTAAAACAATTTTTTCAATTCTTACTAACTTATTCAAAATAAAATAAAACAAATTTATTAATATTTCAAAAATTAATTAGTAAGAAATTTAAAAAATAATTCTGTTTGCTGAACCAGTTCAAAAAATTATGATTATTTGAACAATTATTTATTTCAAATCACTATGACCTTTTGTTTTATCATAAAACAAATAGTTTTGTTCATATAAGTTTGTTTGGAGTCAAATAAAACTAATCTATTAAAATTTTAAAAATTAATAAAAGAATTAAAAAATAAATCTATTTATCAAACCAATTCAAATAGTTATGAATATTTAAGCAATTATTTATTTAAAATCATTATGACTTTTTATTCTGTTCATACAAGCTTATTCAAATTAATATAATACTAATTTATTAATATTTTGACAATTAATAAGGAAAAATTTTAAAAAATAAATATGTTTACTGAACTAGATCAAATAGTTATGACTATTTGAATAATTATCTATTTCAAATCATTATGACCTTTTGTTTTGTCATAAAAAAATTATTTCAATTCATATAAGGTTATTTGAAATAAAATAATACTATGTTATTAATATTCTGAAAATTAATAATTAAGAAATTTAAAAAATAAATCTATTTATTGAACAAGTTTAAATAATACTATTTTACTTACCAAACAATTATTGATTTGGAATCACTATAACCTTTTGGTTTGTTATAAAATGATTTTTTTTCTATTCATACAAGCATATTTTGAATAAAAATAATACGAATTTATTAATATTAAGACAATTAATAAGTAAAAGATTTAAAAAATAATTTTGTTTATCTAACAAGTTCAAATTGTTATGACTATTTGAATAATTATTTATTTCAAATTCTTATGACTTTTGTGTTTTATCATAAAATAATTATTTTTTTCCATACAAGATTATTCAGATTAAAATAATATTAATTTATTAATATTTTGACAATTAATAAGTAAAAAATTTTTAAAAATGTTTACTAAACAAGTTCAAATAGTCATTACTATTTAAATAATTAGCTACTTCAAATCATTGTGACCTTTTGTTTTGTACTAAAACAATTATTTCAATTCATGTAAGTTTATTTGAAATAAAATAATACTAATTTATTAATATTTCAAAAATTAAAGAGTAGGAGAATTAAAAAAATAAATTTGTTTATTGAACAAGTTCAAATAGTTATGACTATCTAAACAATTATCTATTTCTAAACATTATGATATTTTGTTTTGTCATAAAACAATTGGTTTTATTCATACAAGCTTATTTTAAACAAAATAACATCAATTTATTCATTTTCCAAAAATTAATAAGTAAAAATTTAAAAAATAAATATATTTTTTGAACACATTCAAATGATTATAACTATTTGAATAATTCTTTATTTCAAATCGTTATGACCATTTGTTTTGTCATAAACCAATTGTTTCTGTTCAAAAAACCTTATTTGGAATAAAATAATACTAATTTATTAATATTCTAGAATTAATAACTAAAAGATTTTAAAAATAAATTTGCTTATCGAACAGTTCAAATAGTTATGATTATTTGAATAATTATTTATTTCAAATCAATATAATCCTTTGTTTTGTTATAAAACAATTGTTTCTATTCATATAAGTTTATTCAAAATAAAATAATACTAATTTATTAATATTCTAAAAATTAATAAGTTGAAGATTTAAAAAATTAATCTGTTTACCAAACAAGTTTGAATAGTCATGTCCATTTGAACTATTATCTATTTCAAATCATTATTACATTTTGTTTTGTCATAAAACCATTGTTTCTATTCATACAAAATTATTCAAAATAAAATAATGCTAATTTATTACTATTTCAAAAATTAATTGGAGATTTAAAAACTAAATCTCTTTACCAAACCAATTCAAACAGTTGACTATTTGAATAATTATATACCTCAAATCATTATGATCTTTGTTCTATCCTAAAACATTTATTTTTGTTCATACAAGCTTATTCAGAGTAAAATATTGTTAAATTAATAACATTCTAAATATTAATAAGTAAGGATTTAAAAAATAAATGTGTTTGCCGAACTAGTTCAAATAGTTAAGACTGTTAGAACAATTACCTATTTCAAATCATTTTAACCTTTTATTTAGTCATAAAATAATTGCTTCAGCTCATACATGCTTATTCAAAATAAAATAATACTAATTTATTAACATTTAGAAAATTAATAAATAAGAAATTAAAAAAAATCTATTTACAGAACAAGTTCAAATAGTTTTGACTATTTGAATAATTATCTATTTAAAATCATTATGACCTTGTATTTTATCAAAAAATAATTGTTTCAGCTTATTAAAACTTGTCTGAAATAAAATAATGTTACTTTATTAATATTATAAAAATTGATAAGTTAGATATTTAAAACATAAATCAGTTTAAATAATTATGACCATTTGAACAATTATCTATTTCAAATTGTTATTAACTTTTGTTTTGTCATAAAACAATTGTTTTTCATCATACAAGCCTATTTGAAATAAAATAATACTAATTTGTTAATATTTTAAAAATTAATAAGTAGGAGATTTAAAAAATAAATCTGCTTATCAAACCAATTCAAATAGTTATGATTATTTAAAAAATTATATATTTCAAATTGTTATAACCTTTTGTTCCGACAAAAAATAATTATTTTTGTTCATACAAGCTTATTCAAAATAAATTAATACTAATGTAATAATATTCTAAAAATTAATAACTAAGAGATTTAAAAAAATAAATTTATTTGCTGAACCAGTTCAAATATTTATGGTTATATTAACAATTCTTTATTTCAAATTGTTATGGCTTTTTGTTTTGTCTAAAACAATTTTTTCAATTCTTACTAACTTATTCAAAATAAAACAAAATAAATCTATTAATATTTCAAAAAATTAATCATTAAGAGATTTAAAAAATAATTTTGTTTACCGAACCAATTTAAAAAATTATGACTATTTGAACAGCTATCTATTTCAAATTATTATGACCTTTCATTTTGTTGTAAAATAAATGTTTTTGTTCATATAAGTTTGTTCCAAGCTAAAAAAAAAATACTAATCTATTAAAATTAATGAGAGATGTAAAAAATAAATCTATTTATCAAACCAGTTCAAATAGCTATAACAATTTGAGGAATTATTTATTTCAAATTGTTATGACTTTTTGTTCTACTAATAGTTTTTGTTCATACAAGCTTATTCGAATTAAAATAATACTAATATATTAATATTTTGACATTTAATAAATAAAAAATTTTAAAAAATAAATATGTTTACCAAACTAAATCAAATAGTCATGACTATTTGAATAATTATCTATTTCAAATCGTTATGACCTTTTTTTTTTATAAAAAACTTATTTCAGTTCAATAAGGTTATTTGAAATAAAATAATACTACGTTATTAATATTTCAAAAATTAATGATTAAGAGATTTTTAAAATAAATCTATTTACCGAACTAGTTTAAATAATTATATAACATTATGTTATTAATATTTCAAAAATTAATAATTAAGAGATTTTAAAAATGAGTCTATTTACCGAAAAAGTTTAAATAATTATGACCATTTGAACAATTATCGATTTGGGATTGCTATTGTTAGGAAAATGGGGTCCAGTCCCATGTAAGTGGTTTTGGACCAAGTAAAGGCCATGGGCCTTGATCTTTTATTTTACACAGAGCCCTAGCTACTTAATAAAAAAGAGGTGGGATTGTTTTAGGTGTGTGTCGAAAACCAAACAGAAAAAGAAAAAAAGCCAGAAAAAATAGAGAAAAAAAAAAGAGAAGGGAGAGTTGATTAAACGGAAGTCGATCCGTGGTCCGATTGAGTTAAAACCTTGTCAGGAGGTTTATGATTCAGAGTTTTACATTTTGAACGGTGAAGATCGGGTTTGAAGCTCTCTAAGAACAAATCCAGGGTGTATTTGTTGAGTCACTTATTTGGTGAGATTTTTCCAATTGTTTCTCTAGTTGTTGATTAGCTCTAGTTTTAGCTAGAAAAGAACTTTGTATAACTATTATTTGATAGTGAAGATTTTTTTGGTGGCCCGTGGTTTTTTCCTTCTACATTGGAGGGTTTTCCACGTAAATCTTGGTGTGCTTTATTTTTTCTGCGTATTTGATTATTGATTGTTGTCTATTGCTTCTGTATTGTTGTGATTATTGCTTCAGGCGTAACAAGTGGTATCAGAGCGAGGGTTATTTTGAGACATCGATACAGAAGCAACCCAGGATAGAAGTAAATTCTGTTTAAGATCATAGAGAGTGATACAAGTTCCATGATAAAATTGACAGCATCGAATTATTCAATTTGGAAGCCTATGATGGAGGATCATCTATACTGCAAAGATTTGTAGGAGCCAGTATTGGGTGATTCGGCTAAACCAACAGATATGAAAGATGAAAGCTAGAAGAAGCTAGGTAGAAAGACGCTGGCTACAATCAGAAAATAGGTTGATATCAACGTGTTCCATCATGTAACGCAGGAATCAGATGCTCACATTATTTGGAAAAAATTGGCAGCATTGTATGAGAAAAAAACAGGTATGAATAAAGTTATGCTTGTTAAAAAGATTGTAACTTTACAGTACAGGGATGGACGATCTGTTACAGAGCACTTGAGTGATTTTTAAGATATATTTAATCGGATGACTACTATGGAGCTTAAGATGGATGATGAAATGAAGGCGTTATTTCTTTTGGGTTCATTGCCAGATAGCTGGAATACTCTAGTTATGACTGTTTTTAATTCAGCTCCTGATTATAAGGTGACATTGGAGATGGTAAAGGACAATATGCTTAATGAAGAAGCAAGGCGAAAAGATGTAGACCCTGGGAATCAAGCTTTAGTCACAGAGAACAGGGGTAAAAACATCGACAGAGGTCAGGACTCAAAAGGTCGTGGTAAGTCTAAACATAGATCCAAGTCTAGAGGTAAAGTGAAGTGTTTCCATTGTGGTAAGGCAGGTCATATAAAACGAAATTGTAAAATCTTGAATCCAAAAGCGAAAAGATGAGAAAGGCAAGAGTTCAGATGATAGCAATGTTGCAGCAATGAATTCAGATAGTGATTCAGTTACTTTGATTTGTACACATGGTGATTGCAATCATGTTAGTGATCCCGGCATTGAGTGGATAGTTGACATAGGAGCGGCATATCATTGTGTTCCTAAGAGAGAGTTTTTTACAACTTACAAAGCAGGAGACTTTGGTTGTACCAAGATAGAAAACAAGAGTGTGTCACAAATTGTTGGGATTGGTGATATTGTTGTACAAACTAGTACAGGCTGCATGTTGACTTTGAAGGATGTCAGACACATTTCAGATATGAGAATGAACTTGCTTGCTATTAATGTCCTTGATAAGGAGGGATATGAAAGCCGACAAAAGAATGGATAATGAAAGCTTCTCAAAGGATCTATGGTAGTTGCAAGGGGAAAACTATGCTGCACAATGTATAAGACATGATACAATTGAACGGTAACCAGGGAAATATCATTGAAAATGATGTTTCAGCAAACTTGTGGCACAGGAGGCTGGCACACATGAGTGAAAAAGGGTTACAGGTTTTGGCAAGGCACTCTCTCATTCCCTTGACCAAAGGTATGTCTCTCGATTCATGTGATTATTGTTTGTTTGGTATGCATCATAGAGTTTCTTTTCGTAAAAGTTCTTAGAGAAAAGAAAATAGATTGGAATTAATTTATTCTGACGTATGTGGTCCCATTGAGGTTGAGTCATTAGGTGGTAGCAGATATTTTGTTACTTTTATTGATGATGCTTCACGTAAGACTTGGGTGTATATGTTGAAATACAAAAGTCAGGTACTGCAGTATTTTCAAAAATTTCATGCCATGGTTGAAAGAATGACAGGGTTACCCTTGAAGTCTATTTGAATTAATAATGGTGGGGAATACACATCTAAAGGCTTTGAAGAGTATTGCTCAAAGCATGGGATCAGGCATGAGAGGACAGAACCTGGAACACTGCAGCATAATGGTATAGTTGAAAGAATGAATCGCACCATTATGGAAAAAGTCAGATGTATGTTGAGGATGGCAAAATTACCAAAGCCATTCTGGGGTGAAGCAGTCAACACAACTTGTTATTTACTTAACAGGTCACCATCAATTCCTTTGGGCTTTGACATTCCAGAAAGAGTGTGGACAGGGAAAGATACTTCATACTCTCACTTGAAAGTTTTTAGGTGTAAAGCATTCATGCATGTGCCAAAAGAGCAGAGATCAAAACTTGATAGTAAAGCTACACAGTGTGTGTTTGTAGGATATGGTGATGAGGAATTTGGCTACAGGGTATGGGATCCAGTAAAGAGAAAGACAGTCAGAAACAGGGATGTGGTCTTTCATGAAAAAGAAACCATAGCAGACTTTGAGAAAAATGAGAATACTACATAGGTTACTGTTGAGTGTGATGTTTCAACACCGACAGGGATTTCACAGGAAAGAGCCATAGATGGTGAAAATGAGCAAGAAACAGAACTTGAGGATATGAATGAGCCAGCTACAGTTGGTGATGAACCATATGCTATTAGTTTTGAGCAGGGGGAGCAATCCTCTCTACCTGAGAGTGTTGAGCAGGGGGAGCTACCTTCGGCATCAAGTGATGTAGAGTCTCAGCCTAAGAGGTCTACTAGAGAACGCAGGCCATCTACCAGGTATCCAAGTTCAGATTTTATTTTAGTTACCAGTGAAAGGGAGCCAGAAAGCTTTCAAGATGAGCAGGCTACTCCGGATAGAGAGCATTGGTTAAAAGCAATGAAAGAAGAGATGGCGTCATTGCGAAAGAATGGTACTTATGATCTTATTAAACTTCCCAGGGAAAAGCTTAAGCTTTGCAGTAACTTGGCCGGAATGAGTTCCCTGGCCAAGATAAGTTCCAAATGAAACTGCTATGGTGATGAATCTCCTCCTAATGGGGCTGGAGGGGAAGATTATTAAGAAAATGGGGTCCAGTCCCATGTAAGTGGTTTTGGACCAAGTAAAGGCCATGGCCTTGATCTTTTATTTTACACAGAGCCCTAGCTACTTAATAAAAAAGAGGTGGGGTTGTTTTAGGTGTGTGTCGAAAACCAAACAGAAAAAGAAAAAAAGCCAGAAAAAGTAGAGAAAGAAAAAGGAGAAGGGAGAGTTGATTAAACAAAAGTCGATCCGTGGTCCGATTGAGTTAGAACCTTGTCAGGAGGTTTATGATTCAGAGTTCTACATTCTGAATGGTGAAGATCGGGTTTGAAGCTCTCTAGGAACAAATCCAGGGTGTATTTGTTGAGTCACTTATTTGGTGAGATTTCTCCAATTGTTTCTCTAGTTGTTGATTAGCTCTAGTTTTAGCTAGAGAAGAACTTTGTATAACTATTATTTGATAGTGAAGATTTTTCTGGTGGTCCATGATTTTTTCCCTCTACACTGGAGGGTTTTCCATGTAAATCTTGGTGTGCTTTATTTTTCCTACGTATTTGATTATTGATTGTTGTCTATTGCTTCTGTATTGTTGTGATTATTGCTTTAGGCGTAACAGCTATAACCTTTTGGTTTGTCATTAAATGATTTTTTCTATTCATTCAAGCTTATTTCGAATAAAATAATGTAAATTTATTAATAATAAGATAATCAATAAGTAAAAGATTTAAAAAAATAAATCTATTTACCCAACAAGTTCAAATCATTATGACTATTTGAACAATTATTTATTTCAAAAATCTTATGACTTTTTTATTTTGTCATAAAACAATTGTTTCAATCTATACAAGCTTATTCAGATTAAAATAATATTAATTTATTAATATTTCAACAATTACTAAGTAAAAGATTTTGAAAAAATATGTTTACTAAACAAGTTCAAATAGTCTTGACTATTTGAATAATTATCTACTTCAAATCATTCTGACCTTTTGTTTCATAATAAAATAATTATTTCAATTCATGTAAGCTTGTTTGAAATAAAATAATACTAATTTACTAATATATAGATCTGAAAATCTATAGCTAGGCTTAACAAATGGAGTTGCCACCAATCTTTTTTAACTAGGTGTGATTGGTCACCTAAGGAATCTACCCTTTTAAGGAGCTCCTAAGCTTGACTAAAGGTCCCTAAAAGAATAGGTTCGGGTCTACTAACTAGAACAGGGTTCAAGAGTTCGGTTACATATAGGGAAGGTTATAACACCCCTACATACCCATTCGAAAGATGGTACCATTTTATTTTAAATTTATCCTAAGATCTTGATTATAATAGTCTTAAATTTTTATGTTGAATATTGAAAATAATTCTTAAGATTCTCCATCAATCTGGCAGAATTCTTAAAAATACTTCTTCACCTCAAAAGTATTCAAGAATCCCATTTGTTTTCTTGAAGAGATTCCATTGTTGGAAAATTTTAATTATTTTTATATTTTTATTGAAAATATATCTAATTCATCCACCATTTGGGCCAAAATTAGAAATATCTTCTCACCTAGAAATTTCTTAGATAACCAACCGTTGGCGATTACTAAGAATTTCATCATCAGAATTTATTTTTTTTATTTCTAAATTTTTCACCATTTGGGAAAATATAGAATTTTCATTTTTTGATCTTTGGAAAGAAAATAATATGATATTTATTTTTACTAAAATTTCATTTAAATTCTTCCACCATTTAGGACAAAGTTAAAGAAATTTCTCACCTAGAGATTTCTTAGGAATTTACCATTTGAAATTTCTAAGATTCTCATCTTTAGATAATTGTCAAATATTTTCAACCAAAAAATTTTTTATTTGGAAAAGAATAGAATTACTTTTATTGAAATTTCAACTAAATTATTCCACGATTTGGGACAAATTTAGAGAAATTTCTCACCTAAAGATTTCTTAGAAAATTTACCATTTGAAAATTCTAAAAATCTCATCATTGGGTAATTAGCATTTATTTCCAAAATTTTTATTAAATTTTTATATTTTTTTGATTGACAATAAATATAAATTATTGTTGTTAAAACTTTATCTAAATTATTCCACCATTTGGGACAAATTCAGATAAAATTCCTCACCTAGGAATTTTATAGAAAATTTACCATTTTAAATTTCTAAAAATTCCATCATTGGATAATTATTATTTATTTTCAAAAAAATATTTTATTTTGTTTTATATTTTTTTCTCATTCAAAATCTAATCATGTAAAAATAAAAAATAAAAAAAAATGGAATACATAAATAGAAATAATAAAATATAATAATAAAAAATAATTAAAATATCAAAATAGGATATGGCTTGGCTAGGCAGTTACGGCACGGCTCAGCTCAGAGATGTAGCTCAGAGATGTGGCTTGGAGGCTCGGCTCAACTCAACTGTAGGAATCAGTTGGAATGTAGGTCAACGGAAGTAGGTTAACGCTTAGGTCAGGTCACCCAAATGGAAACGCATGGATCCTAGAGATCTATTAAGGTGAAAACGGCATCATTTTAGGGCCGATATAAAAGATTGAGGTTAGCCTTTTTCCTTAGATTTTCCTTTTCCTCCTTTCTCTTTTTCCCTTGTCTCTCCCTCTTTCTAGATTAAATGAACTCTGATTGAATATCCATTAAATTTTGAAAAATGTTGTCAAAATCTGGGTTTGTTCGTTGAAAGTTGGTTAAAACTTCATCGATTTCTAGAAAGTTGTCATCGAAAACAAGGGAACAAATCGAAATCTTGCTGAAAAATTCAAACGTTGCCGAAAAATTTCACTAGAATATGGAAATTTTCCCAAAAAATTCCAAAAAAAAAATTTCTTTCTTGAATTTAAAAATTTTCTAACAGATTTCTGATTGCTTTTGTGGTGTATTCCTTTCTGAACTATCTGTATTTCTTTTCTAAACTCTTTTTCTCCCTCTCTGTGTTTTTTTTTTTGTGTATTTATTGCCTTTGATCAGTGGGTATTTATAAGGTATGATCAGAAGAGTTTTTAATTAACCCTAATTCCCTCTTTGATAGGATTTTCATATTATAAGAAAACGTAGGATTTATCTTAGACAGATTGAATCCATCTACAACCTTACCAACCCCAATTCATGGTAAAAATCTTTATTAATTTTATTTTTTTCCTTTTTTTTCTTATTATTATCATTATCAGTTAATCTAGTAATACTACATCCTAAAGATAAATAAAAAACATAAACGTAAAATCAGTGATAACCAACAAAACAAATAAATAATCAAGAAAAGATAAAATCTAGAATAAAAAATTAAATAAATAAATAAATAATAAACAAGCCAATGAGTAATTGGGCTTAATAGTCTAACTCCTTTAAACTAGGCCTAATTGATTCAGGCTTGGACCAAGTAGAGTGTTTATAAGTAATTTAAAAACTAAATTTGTTTACTGAATCATTTCAAATAATTATGGCCATTTCAAAAATTATCTATTTTAAATCGTTATTACCTTTTATTTGGTCATAATAACAAATATTTTTGATCATTTAAGCTTATTCAGAATAAAATAATATTAATTTATTAATCTTTCAAAAATTAATAAGAGATTTAAAAAATAATTCTGTTTATCAAACCAGTTCAAAGAGTTATGATAATTTGAACAATTGTATGCATCAAATTGTTATAACATTTTGTTTTATCACAAAACAATTATTTATGTTTATACAAGCTTATTTTGAATAAAATAATACTAATCTAATAATATTTTGAAAATTAATAACTAAGAGAATTAAAAACAAATTTTTTTGCTAAACCAATCCAAATATTTAAGACTATATGGACAATTATCCATTTCAAAATGTTATGACCTTTTGTTTTGTCATAAAACAATTTTTCAATTCATACTAGCTTATTTAGAATAAAATAAAATGAATTTATTAATATTTCAAAAACAAATAAGTAAGAGATTTAAAAAAATAGATATAACTATTTGAACAATTATCCATTTCAAATCATTATGATCTTTTCTTTTTTCATAAACAAATTGTTTCTATTCATAAAAGCTTATTTGGAATAAACAAATACTAATTTTTCAAAATTCCAAAAATTAATAAGTAGAAGATTGAAAAAATAAATTTATTTACTATGTGAGTTCAAATAGTTATGACTATTTGATTAATTATTTATTTTAAATTATTATGTTTTTTTATCTTATCATAAAACAATTATTTCTATTCATACAAGTTTATTCGAAATAAAATAATACTAATTTATTAATATTCTAAAAATTAATAAGTTAGAGATTTAAAAAATAAATTTATTCACTGAACTAGTTCAAATAGTCATATCCATTTGAGCTATTATGTATTTCAAATCATTATAACATTTTGTTTTGGTATAAAACAATTGTTTTTGTTTAAAATAATACTATTTTATTAACAATCAAAAAATTAATAAGCAAGAAATTTAAAATAATAAGCAAGAAAATTAATAAGCTTATTCGAAATAAATTAATACTAATTTATTAGCATTCAAAAAATTAATAAGAAAGAGATTTAAAAAATTAAATCTGTTAATCAAACAATTTTAAATAGTTATTACTATTTAAACAATTGTCTATTTAAAATTGTTATAACATTTTGATTTGTCATAAAATAATTATTTCAGTAAATACAAGCTTTGATGGAATAAAATAATACTAGTTTATTAATATTTTTTAAATTAATAAGAAATTAAAAAAAAATAAATATGTTTACTGAATTAGTTAATATAATTATTGCTATTTGAATGATTATCTATTTCAAATCATTATGACCTTTTGTCTTGTCATAAAACATTTGTTTTTTTATCATACAAGCTTATTTGAAATAAAATAATACCGATTTATTAATATTTCAAAAATTAATAAGCAAGAGATTTAAAAAATAAATCTGTTTACTAAACAAGTTCAAATAGTTATGACTATTTCAATAATTATCAATCTCAAATCGTTAATATCTTTGTTTTGTTATTAACCGGTTGTTTCTAATCATAGAAGCTTATGTAGTTAAAAATAATACTAATTTAATAATATTTTAAAAATTAATAAGTATGAGATTTTAAAAATAAGTGTTATGAGATTTTAAAAATAAGTGTGCTTGCGGAACCAATTCAAAAAGTTAAAACCATTAGAATAAATGTCTATTTTGGATCGTTATGATCTCTTGTTAAGTCATAAAATATTTGTTTCATATCTTACAAGCTTATTCGAAATAAAATAATCCAGATGAATAAGCAAAAGATTTGAAAAAATAAATTTGTTTAACATTCGTAATTGTTTCAGTTCATAAAAGCTTCTCTAAAATAAAGTAATACTAATTTTTTAATATTTCAAAAATTAATAAACAAGAGTTTAAAAAAATAAATTTGTTTACAGAACAAATTCAAATAGTTATGACTATTTGAATAATTGTTTATTTAAAATCATTATGACCTTTTGTTTTGTCAAAAAACAATTGTTTTAATTCATGCAAGCTTATTTGAAATAAAATAATACTAATTTATTAATATTTCAAAAATTAATAAGTGATTTAAAAAGTGAATCTGTTTATTGAATCAGTTCAAATAATTATGACTATCTCAATAATTATAGATTTCAAATCGTTATTACCTTTCATTCAATCATATAATAATTATTTTTTATCATACAAGGTTGTTCGGAATAAAATAATACAAATTTATTAATCTTTCAGAAATTAATAAGTAAGAGATTTAAAAAATAAATCTATCCATCGAATCAGTTTAAATAGTTATGACTATTTGAACAATTATATACTTCAAATCAATTATTTAAAAAATAAATCATTTGTTCTGTCATAAAACAATTATTTATGCTCATACAAGTTTATTTAAAATAAAATAATAGTAATCTAATAATATTCCAAAAATTAATAACTAAGAGATTTAAAAATTAAATTTGTTTACTGAACCGGTTCAAATAGTTAAGACTATATGAACAATTATCTATTTCAAATCATTATGACATTTTCTTTGGTCATAAAACAAAATTTCCAATTCATACTAACTTATTCAGAATAAAATAAAATGAATTTATTAATATTTAAAAAAACTAATAAGTAAGAGATTTAAAAGATAATTCTATTTACCTATCTAGTTCTAATAATTATGACTATTTGAACAATTATCTATTTCAAATTGTTATGACTTTTTATTTTGCCATAAAACAAATGTTTTTGTGCATATAAGTTTGTTTGGAATAAAATAATACTAATCTATTAATTTTTCAAAAATTGATAAGAGATTTAAAAAATAAATCTTTTTATCAAACCAATTCAAATAGTTATGATTATTTGAGCAATTACTTATTTCAAATCGTTATTACTTTTAATTCTATTATAAAACAATAGTTTCTATTTGTACGAGCTTATTCAGATTAAAATAATACTAATTTATTAATATTTCAACAATTAATAAGTAAAAAATTAAAAAAATAAAAATGTTTACCAAACTAGATCAAATAGTCATGACTATTTGAATAATTATCTATTTCAAATTTTTATGACTTTGTTTTGTCATAAAAGAAATTATTTCATATAAGCTTATTTGAAATAAAATAATACTAAGTTATTAATATTCCAAAAATTAATAATTAAGAGATTTAAAAAATGAATTTGTTTATTGAAGAAGTTTAAATAATTATGACTATTTTAACAATTATCTATTTGAAATCTCTATAACCTTTTGTTTGTCATAGAAAGATTTCTTCTATTCATACAAGTTTATTTCAAATAAAATAATACAAATTTATTAATATTAAGACAATTAATAAGTAAAAGATTTAAAAAATAAATTTGTTTACCAAATAAGTTCAAATCATTATGATTATTTAAACAATAAATTGTGACGATTTTTTGTTTTACCATAAAACAATTGTTTCTATTCAACAAGCTTATTCAAATTAAAATAATATTAATTTATTAATATTTTGACAGTTAGTAAGTAAAAGATTTAAAAAATAAATATGTTTACCGAACAAGTTCAAATAGTCATACTATTTGAATAATTATCTATTTCAAATCATTGTGACCTTTTGTTTTGTAATAAAACAAATATATTAGTTAATATAAGTTTATTTGAAATAAAATAATACTAATTTATTAATATTCCAAAAATTAATGAGTAAGAGAATTAAATAAATGAATCTGTTTATTGAAAAAGTTTAAATAGTTATGACTATCTGAACAATTATCTATTTCAACACATTATGACTTTTTATTTTGTCAGAAAGCAATTAGATCTATTCATGAAAGCTTATTTTGAATAAAATAATATAAATTTATTAATATTCTAAAAATTAATAGGTAATAATTTAAATAATAAATTTGTTTTTCTGAACACATTTAAATAGTTATGATTATTTAAATAATTATCTATTTCAAATTGTTATAACCATTTGTTTTGTGATAAATCAATTGTTTATGTTCATACAAGGTTATTTAGAATAAAATAATACTAATTTATTAAAATTCTAAAAATTAATAAGCAAAGGATTTAAAAAATAAATTAGTTAACCGAATGAGTTTAAATAGTTCTGACTATTTGAACAAACATTTTTTTCAAATCATTATGATCTTTTTTTTCAATTATATATTTGTAATCGTTAAGACCTTTTGTTTTGTTATAAAATAATTATTTCAGCTTATACAAGCTTATTTGGAATAGAATAAAACTAATTTATTAATATTTCAAAAATTTATAAGTAAAAGATTTAGAAAATAACTCTATTTACTGAATCAGTTTAAATAATTATAACTATTTAAACAATTATCTATTTCAAATTTTTATTACTTTATGTTTTGTCATAAAACAATTGATTTCAAATCATTATAACCTTTTTTATTTTGTAATGAAACAATTGGTTCTATTCATACTATCTTATTTGTAATAAAATAATACTAATTTAATAATATTTCAAAACTTAATAACCAAGAAAATTAAAAAATAAATCTAATTGCCAAACTGGTTCAAATAATTAAGACTATATGAATGATTATCTATTTCAAATAGTTACGACCCTTTGTTTTGTTGTAAAACAAAATTTTTTTTGTACAAGCATATTTAGATTAAAATAATAATAATTTGATAATATTTCAAAAATTAATAAGTAAAAGATTTAAAAAATAAATTTGTTTACCAAATTAGTTCAAATGTTTAAAACTATTAAAATAATTATCTGTTTCAAACCATTATAACCATTTGTTTAGTCATAAAACAATTGCTTCAGTTCATACATAATTATTTAGAATAACTTAATATTAATTTATTAACATTAAGAAAATTAATAAGAAAGAGATTTAAAAAAAATAAATCTGTTTAATAAACCAGTTCAGATAGTTATTACTATTTGAACAATTGTATATTTAGAATCGTTATAACCTTTTGATTTGTCATAAAACAATTGTTTTAGTTAATACAAGATTAGATGGAATAAAATAATACTAATTTATTAATATTTCCTAAATTTATAAGAAATTTAAGAAATAAATCTGTTTACCAAATCAGTTAAAATAATTATGGCCATTTGAGCGAATCGTTATGACCTTTTGTTTTGTCATAAAACAATTTTTTTTATCATAAAAGCTTATTCGAATTAAAATAATAATAATTTATTAATATTTCATAAATTAATAAGTAAGATATTTAAAAAATAAATTTGTTTACCGAACCAATTCAAATAATTATGACTATTTGAACAATTATCAATCTCAAATTGTTAAGATCTTTGTTTTGTCATAAAACAATTGTTTCTGATCATAAAAGCTTATTCGGTTAAAAATAATACTAATTTAATAATATTCCAAAAGTTACTAAATAAGAGATTTAAAGCATAAATGTGTTTGTCAAACTAGTTCCAATAGTTAAAACTATTATAATAATTTTCTATTTCAAATTGTTTTGACCTTTTATTTAGTCACAAAATATTTGTTTCATATTTTACAAGTTTATTTAGAATAAAATAATCTTAATTTATTAACTTTGAAAAATTAATAAGAAAAAGATTTAAAAAAATAAATCTATTTATCGAGCAAGTCAAATAGTTTAACCATTTAAACAATTATTTATTTAAAATCGTTATGACCAATTGTTTTGACATAAAACAATTGTTTTAGTTCATAAAAGCTTATCTAAAATAAAATAATACTAATTTCTTAATATCTTAAAAATTAATAAGGAAGAGTTTAAGAAAATAAATTTGTTTACCAAATAAATTCAAATAGTTCAACTATTTGAACAATTATCTATTTAAAATCATTATGACCTTTTGTTTTGTCACAAAATAATTGTTTCAATTTATACAAGCTTATTCAAAATAAAATAATACTAATTTATTAATATTCTAAAAATTAATAAGTAAATGATTGAGGGTAATAACGATTTGAAATAGATAATTGTTGAAATGGCTATAATTATTTGAACTGATATGGTAAACAATTAACTTTTTAAATCACTTATTAATTTTTAAAATATTAATAAATTAGTATTATTTTATTTTTAATAAACTTGTATTAACTGAAATAATTATTTTATGACAAAACAAAAGGTCATAATGATTTTAAATAGACAATTGTTCAAATAATTATAACAATTTGAATTTATTTGGTAAACAAATTTATTTTTTTAAACTCTTGCTTATTAATTTTTGGAATATTAAGAAATTAGTATTATGTTATTTTAGATAAGCTTTTATGAACTAAAATAATTGTTTTATGTCACAACAAATGGTCATAATGATTTTGAATAAATAATTGTTCAATTAGTTAAACTATTTGACTTGCTCGATAAACAAATTTATTTTTTCAAATCTTTTAATTATTAATTTTTTGAAGTTGATAAATTTTAATTATTTTATTCTGAATAAGCTAGTAAAATATGAAACAAATATTTTGTGACTAAACAAATGAATAAAACAATCTGAAATAGATACTTATTATAATGGTTTTAACGATTTAAATTGGTTTTGCAAGCACATGTATTTTTTTAATCTCTTACTTATTAATTTTTAGAATATGATTAAATTAGTATTATTTTTAACCAAATAAGCTTCTATGATCAGAAACAATTGTTTTATGATGTTAACCTTGAATTGATCCTTATTTTGAAATGACAAAACATTAAGCTAAATAAGCTTGATCAAGATTTTGAAAAAGATTTATTTAGTACATGTTCTTAAGTTTTAAATTTTGGTACTAAATAAATAATATGATTCTCAAAGCTTAAACAAACCTTTCTTTGTTTTCATATTTCTCAAACCAAATCTATCTTTAAAGATTATTTATTTGAGCTTAAATGAAAGTCCAATTGTTGCTTTTAAAGTGAACTTATTCATTTTGGACTTAATTCAATTTTGATAATATTGGTTTTGAGAAATAGATTAACTTAAGAAAGTTGTTTTACAAGAATAAAGTTTTCCAACATAGAAATTGTTTTATTTTTTTGTATTAATTCACAAAGTCTTAATATTTGAATTTTATATGGTTGGAAAGCTCTTTGAGTCTACTTTCTAATGGATTAAACAAAATCAAAATTCAAATTTTCTAAAAAAAGCTTTTGAATTTTTACTAGACACTCTATAGTTGTCAGAAAAACTGCACAAGGTGTAATTTTGAAAATTGACTATACTTCATACATAGTGAATTAGGTGATGGACTGGATAGAAAGCCTTTTAAGTCTAGTTTCTAAATCTTCAAATGGTTTGTGATTTGGATTTGTATAACTCATGTTATGATCAAATTAATAAGTAGAGTGCAAAACGTGAAACTACCACCCAGCATGGACAGGATCGATCTCCTTTAGAAGGGATTGATTGGTTTTCAAATAGAATGCTCCTAGGACTGAAAATCCAGAAAAGGGATCGATCCCTTACAAAAGAGATCGATCAGTTAGGCTATTTTCAAAGGGAAATTGGTTCAAAACATGAACCAATTGATCCCCTAAGGGAGGGGATCGATCCCCTGAAACCCAAAATCATTCCAACGACTATTTTATCAAGGATTCAACGGCTAGTTTCACTTCCCAAACACTTCCAACAGCTACTTCTTCAATTTCTCTATAAATTGGGCACTCCAACACACCAAGAAGATTGATGAATCAAGAGAGCAAGAGCCAACAAGTAATATTTTCATTTTCTTAAATAATCAAGAGTTTTTAGAGCTTCAAAGTCTATATGTTTGCATTTATTGTATCCAATTATTTTTGTTGTTCATTCATTATTTTCTTGTCTATACCATTGTATACTTCAAATTAGCAAACACCCAACCTTTGAGAGGTTCTTAGAGTTTGCAAAACACTTAAAAAAATTTGTATTATGTGCTTGTAAGCTTAAGGGGGAGGATAACCCTTAAGAGTGTGTAGTGTTGAGTTTGTAAAGCTTTAAGAAACTTGTTGTAATCTTCAACACATAGTGGATTGGAGCCTTGGTGTGGACAACCAAGAGAGAGGACAAAGGTGCCTTGTGGAGAAGGACTGAACCTCTATAAATCATTGTCTTTGATTTCTTTATCTTTATCTCCTTATAATTTATTGTTGTTCATATTTGATTTCAAGTTCATTAATTGTTATTGTTTTCATTATTTTTCATCAAAAGGGCTTATTGTCTTAATTTCCATTCAACTATATTGAAATCATTATTTGGGAAGAATTTAGAGAGATCCAATTCGCCCCCCTCTTGGATCACCATCTAACCTATAAAGCTAACAATTGGTATCAGAGCTTTAGTCTCTTTTTGTAGGTTTAACCACCTTGAGTAAAGATCCTATGACTCAATTTTGGTTCCAAATGGTGATGAAGTCCTCAAAGCTCCCATGGTTGATAAATTTGAATTTTGTGATTGGAGAAGGAGGATGAAGATATTCATAATGGCCCAAGATTTTAGAGCTTGGAATGTGGTTGAAAAAGGGCTTGGAATTCCTTTAAATGATGCAAACTACATGAGGCAAATAATAGATGATTCAAAGGCTAAGTGCATTCTTTATAGAGCTTTAGATGATTACGACTTCAACTTGGTCTCAAAATGCTCAACCTCAAATAAGATATGGAGAAAGTTGGATGAGCTATATGAAAGATAAATTTCCAACCAACATGCATCATGTCTCATGGCTATTGATGAACCAAAGGTAACCTCTAACTCTTATGATTCAAACTCTTATACTTTTAATGAGTTACAATATGCTTACAATGATTTAGTAATTGAAAATATGCATTTGAAACATAAGAAAATAATTTCAAAATTAAAAGTTGAAAATGAATTTTTAATGAGTACAAAGAAGGATTTGGAAAAACAAAATGAGAAGTTGAAAATAGATTTAAAAACCTCTCAAATTAGGTATGAAATTTTAGAAAAAAAATTTTGATTTGAAAAAGAAATTTGATGTTTGGATGAATGAAAAACAAGAGCTTTTAGATAAGAGTTTAAGTGCTAAAAAGATTAAATGCTATTTTTTGTAATTTTCATGATCATACTATACATATCTGTCCTATTAGAAGAAAAGTCCCATTTAGAATTAGGCAAGTATGGGTTCCAAAAGGAACAAAAGACTTGGTGACTAACTCTCAAAGACCCAAAGTAATTTGGGTATCAAAAATCAAATGAGATTGTCTCTTGTAGGTGTGCTAGAGCAAAGAGCTACAATGTGAGATTGAAGATTGAATACTCTAGACACACAATAGAGATGGGTAACCTCTAAACTTTTATTTGAAGAGTATTTGAATTTGGTTACCTATTCTTGATGAAATTTGAATGCTTGAATGATTATGCAAAATTTGGTTGCCTATTCTTGTTAGACATAGAATGCTTAATGGATATTGGTATATGCTTTATTGATATATGTGAGCATGAATTGAATATGCATTTATTTTGCTCTTAAATATGTTTTAGATGTTTGTTGAAAATGTTTGTGGTGTTAAATAAAAGTTTTCTAAATGGTTTGAAGAGCTTAAATGTGCGTTTAAACATATTTGCACTTCTTAATAGCCATTTTCAAAGAAATATGGGGATTAAGAGTTGAATTTTTTATTTCCTTGTTTCTAATGACAAATGACCACTTGAACAACTTTGTTTTGTCATTTGAAAATTGTTGGAATGGTTCAAGTTGGTTAAAAATGAGCTTGACTAGTTTTGAGATTTATTAAGGTATATTTCAAGCAAAAATGAGTTTTAAAGTGCAAAAATCAAAATCCTAGACATATTAAGCTTTGAATGATTTATCCTATGTTATTTTGCATAAATATACTTTTTAAAATGATTTTAGCATGATGGAAATGATTTTTGTGATTTTTATGCATATTGATTTGTAATTGTTGAACATTCTTATATGACCATGTTGATTAAAATACTTAATTTGTTTTTAATGCTTGGATGGTGTGAAATATATATTTTTAAACTTGATTGTTATATTCTAAATTGTTATAACTCTTAATTTGTGAATTAATGAACATATTGTGCTTAAGTGATATATATAAAAACTGATTCTTTGTTTGTCTATGTTTTTGGTCAAGATATGTCATATGATGATCAATTCAATTTGACCTTAATGCTTGTGATTTGAAAGTGCTTAAATTATCTTTTTTTTTTTAATTTGTGAAATGCTTTTGTGAAATAAGCTTATTCTTGTGCTAAATTGATTCATTAATTTTATGAAATATTTTGGAACTTGTGCTTAATTGACTTATCTTTTAGTTTGGGATAAGTATTGATGAACTAATTGTGTTTAATGAGATATGTTGTTAGTTCATCTATTGTTCTTGTCAAGTGTGTGTATATATGGTAAATATAATTTATCTTTACTTGACATGCTTGCAACATGACTTAAGTGAGTGATTTTCTTATGATGTTTATTTTTAGCTTAAGTCATTGTTGATTATGGCCTATAATTTGTGTAGACATATTTATGCTTTTGTGCTAAAATTTTCTTGAATATGTTTTTGATGATAAATGTCTTCTTGAGTTTTTAGTTTTCATATAGCCTAAAATTTATTTTGACATATTCTTTGGTGAGTTCTTGAATATACATGAATATTGAATATGTCTATTTTGTGTTCATGAATGATCTAAAAGGTTTGATTTTTGCATATTACATGAGAATTTTTGCTTTAGTGCCATTCTTGTGCTATTTGATGTTTAAATTGATATATGGCTTCTAGCTTAAGTATATATCTCCCTTGTAATTAGCAACTTATGCTTAGTGAATAAATTTTCTTTTACCTATAATGACTTAGAATATGGAATTGTTTTCTAACAATTGGTATAATTTTGATCAATTGATCTTCTTGATGCTTCTAATGAAAATCTTTTGTCAAGAAATTTTTCTAAGTCTATGTTAGGAGAACTTGAAATGAGCATGGATGAGCCTACATTTTTGAAATTTCAAGTATAGTAAGCAAAGCATGTCATCTTCATCAATTAAGCCCAAGTACACAAAAGACTAGCTCAAATGATGTGGATTGGAGGATTCAAAGCCTCACTCAACTACAATGAGCATAACAACATAGCTTGATAAGGATGGGGGTAATTGTATTGAATCTATGCTATGTGCCTATGATTTATAATGTTTAATGCATGATTTGATAAATGCTTGCTTTAATAGGTGCAAAAATGAGATATTGTGTTTGAATTTGTGAACACTTTGCACAAATTAATCACTAAGCTACTTGATAAAATTTGTCTTAATTTTTTTTAAGCTTGGATTGATTAATTCACCTTCATTAATATTCATGCCTAGTTCTTGATTGCTTTGATTAATAGTTTTAATTGCATGAATATTCATTTGAATCTTTGGACATGGACATGAGTTAAATAGATTGATTTCTTTGAACATGTTCATTGATTGAGTCCATTGAGATAGCATGTACCATATTATGTCTAAAGGTTTGCATTTTTTTTTAGTATATTGCTATACATGTTTCGAAATGTTCTTGCATATGCTTGTGTGATTTTGTTTGAAATAAATATATGTTTGATTACTTGCGTATGCTTAGATTAAGTACATTGTTATGCATTGAAATAATTTGGATTATAATTGAACAATTATGCTTTCATTATTTTTTTACTATAGCATATGTGCTCATCATGTTTGGAAAATCATTCTTATATAATTTTTGTTATGACATGATGATAATTGAACCTCATTGCTCATTAGCACTTATGATTTATTATATACATATGAGCTTTTGGTTCTTGTTTGGATAGGATAGCTTACGAAAGATTACTATTATCATTTATGCATGTATTGAATGAATCTTTTCATATGCTTAAAGTATGTTTGTTCTATGAAGTTGAATAAAATTGCTAACAATTGGTAACAATTGGTATCAAAATTGCTAAAATATTTTTAACTTTCATAGATGCTTATTTATGTGCCTATCCTTGACATAACTTGTACCTCTCATGTAAAATTATGTGTGCCTTTATTGATTAATCCTTATTTTGAAAATGAGGAAAAATATTATAATACAATTTTGCTTGACTTGTTTTGTGATAACAATTTGTATGCTTCTTGATGACATATCTTTAATAATTGGTATCCATAAAAATTGGTATGAGCTTGTATGCATGTGCTTGAATTTATGCTTAATTGCTATTGATGTTTTAGGTTCTAAGCACATTTTATGATAACATGATTTATGAGTGGATTGTATATCAGTCATTATCTTTTGCTCATAAATTTCATGTAGTAAATTTGATGACTTGTGCTAAAATGCCAAATTTTGATACACTTATACTTTTGTGCTTGAATACATGTATGTGAACTTCATTGTGCATATTACACTTGATTACATGCATTCAAAATACTTTTGATATTATTGGTATCAAGCATTTTGTCGTATGCCTTGAATTGATCTCTCTTTCTTTTGAAATGACAAAAAGGGGGAAAGAGTTTAGAGATATTTCTCCTTGTATGCTTATTGCAATTGGTATAGGAGTTTAAACATTTGGTATAAAGACCATAAACAAAAAACAAAAGAAATGTTTCATGAATATATTTGTTAATGATGCCTCTTTGTGTTTATTTGCTCATTAATATGCTCATGCCTTTTTGCTATGACAAAAAGGGGGAAAAATATCATATGGATAAATTTGCTTGTGCTTGACATGCATATGTTTGATTGTGCTTATTTCATATATTTGACTAGCATATGTTTGTTAAGTTGTGTTGGATTAGGATGCATAAATTGAGGGGGAGTTTTGCCATGCATTGCTTAAGGGGGAGTTTTCCAAAATGTCTTTCAAAATCTTAAATGTTTCAAAAAAAGTTTTTCATCAAGCAAATTTATCTTTAACTTTTGTCATATCAAAAAGGGGAAGATTGTTAGCCTTGAATTGATCCTTATTTTGAATGACAAAACATTAAGCTAAATAAGCTTGATCAAGATTTTGAAAAAGATTTATTTAGTACATGTTCTTAAGTTTTATATTTTGGTACTAAATAAATAATATGATTCTCGAAGCTTAAACAAACCTTTCTTTGTTTTCGTATTTCTCAAAACCAAATCTATCTTCAAAGATTATTTATTTGAGCTTAAATGAAAGTCCAATTGTTGTTTTTAAAGTGAACTTATTTATTTTGGACTTAATACAATTTTGATAATGTTGGTTTTGAGAAATAGATTAACTTAAGAAAGCTGTTTTACAAGAATAAAGTTTTCCAACATCGAACTTTTTTTATTTTTCTATATTAATTCACAAAGTCTTAATATTTGAATTTTATATGGTTGGAAAGCTCTTTGAGTCTACGTTCTAATGGATTAAACAAAATCCAAAATTTCTAAGAATATTTTTTGAATTTTTACTAGACACTCTACAATTGTTAGAAAAACTACACAATGTGTAATTTTGAAACTTGACTATAATTCGTACACAATGAATTAGGTGATGATTTTATATGGATCGAAAGCCCTTTAAGTCTAGTTTCTAAATCTTCAAACGGTTTGTGATTTGGATTTGTATAACTCAAGTTATGATCAAATTAGTAAGTAGAGTGTAAAACGTGAAACTACCACCCAACATTGACAAGATCGATCCCCTCTAGAAGGGATCGATTGGTTTTCAAACAGAATGCTCCCAGGACCGAAAATCCAGAAAAGGGATCTATCCTTTACAAAAGGGATCGATCGGTTAGGCTATTTTCAAAGGGAAATTGGTTCAAAACATGAACCAATCGATGCCCTAAGGGAGGGGATTGATCCCTTGAAGCCCAAAATCACTCCAATGGCTATTCTATCAAGGATTCAATGGCTACTTTCACTTCCAAACACTTTCAACGGCTACTTTTTCAATTTCTCTATAAATTGGGCACTCCAACACACCAAGAAGATTGATGAATCAAGAGAGCAAGAGCGAACAAGCAATATTTTCATTCTCTTAAATAATCAAGAGTTTTTAGAGCTTCAAAGTCTATATCTTTGCATTTATTGTATCCAAATTATTTTTGTTTTTCATTCATCATTTTCTTGTCTATACCATTGTATACTTCAAATTAGCAAACACCCAACCTTTGAGAGGTTCTTAGAGTTTGCAAAACACTTCAAAAAAATTGTATTGTGTGCATGTAAGCTTAAGGGGGAGGATAACCCTTAAGAGTGTGTAGTGTTGAGTTTGTAAAGCTTTAAGAAGCTCGTTTGTAATCTTCAACAAATAGTGGATTGGAGCCTTAGTGTGGACAACCAAGAGAGAGGATGTAGTTGCCTTGTGGAGAAGGACCAAACTTCTATAAATCATTGTGTTTGATTTCTTTATCCCTATCTCCTTATAATTTATTATTGTTCATATTTGATTTTAAGTTCATTAATTGTTATTGTTTTCATTATATTTTCATCAAAAGGGCTTATTGTCTTAATTTCCATTCAACTATATTGAAATCATTATTTGGGAAGAGTTTGAAGAGATCTAATTCACCCCCCTCTTGGATCACCATCTAACCTAAAAGCTAACATATGACAAAACAAAGATCTTAATGATTTGATATTGATAATTGTTCAAATAGTCATAACTATTTGAGCTGTTTGGTAAACAAATTTACTTTTTAAATATCTTACTTATTAATTTTTGAAATATTAATAAATTAGTATTATTTTATTTCGAATAAGCTTGTATGATGAAAAGCAATTATTATATGACAAAACAAAAGGTCATAACGATTTGAAATAAATAATCGTTCAACCGGCCATAATTATTTTATCTGATTAGGTAAACAGATTTATTTTTAAAATTTTTTACTTATTAATTTAGGAAATATTAATAAATTGGTATTATTTTATTCCATCTAAGCTTGTATTAACTGAAACAATTGTTTTATGACAAATCAAAAGGTTATAACGATTTTAAATAGACAATTGTTCAAATAGTAATAACTATTTAACTTATTCAATAAATAGATTTATTTTTTAAAATCTCTTTTTTATTAATTTTTTGAATGTTAACAAATTAGTATTAATTTATTCTGAATAAGCTTGTATGAACTGAAACAATTGTTTTATAACTAAACAAAAGGTCAGAACAATTTGAAATGTATAATTATTCTAATAGTCTTAACCATTTGAATTGATTCAGTAAAAAAATTTATTTTTTAAATCTCTTATTAATTTTTGAAATATTATTAAACTAATATTATTTTAATCTGAATAAGCCTATACAAACAAAACAATTATTTTATAACAAAAGAAAATGTCATAACAATTTGAAATAGATAATCGTTCATATAGTCTTAACTATTTGAACTAGTTTGGCAATTAGATATATTTTTTAATTTTCTTGGTTATTAAGTTCTAGAATATTATTAAATTAGTATTATTTTATTTCGAATAAAATAATATGAACAAAACCAATTGTTTGATGACAAAATAAAAGGTTATAATAATTTAAAATAGTTAATTATTCAAATAGTCAAAACTATTTGAAATAGTTTGGTAAGCAAATTCACTTTTAAATCTCTTACTGATTAATTTTCTAAATGTTAATAAATTAATATTGTTTTATTTTGAACAAACTTATATTAAGAAAAGCAATTGTTTTATGACAAAACAAAAAATAATAATGATTTGAAATTAATAATTGTTCAAATAGTTACAATTATTCGAACTGCTTCGATAAATAAAATTATTTTCTAAATCTTTTACTTATAACTTTTTCAAATATTAACAAATTAGTTTCATTCTATTTTGAATAAGCTTGTATGAGCTAAAATAATTGTTTTATGACAAAACAAAAGGTCATAACAAATTGAAATAAATAATTGTTCATATAGTCTTAACTGCTTAAACTAGATTGATAAACGAATTTATTTTTAAATCTCTTAGTTATTAATTTTCATAATATTAATAAATTAGTATTATTTTATTTCGAATAAACTTGTATGAATAGAACAATTGTTTTATGATAGAACAAAAGGTTATAATATTTGAAATAGATAATTATTCAAATAGTCATAACTATTTGAACTGGTTCAGTAAATAGATTTATTTTTTAAATCTCTTATTAATTCTTGAAATATTAATGAATTAGTATTATTTTATTTTGAATAAGCTTATATCTTGAAAAACAATTGTTTTATGACAAAATAAAAGGTAAGAACGATTTGAAATAAATAGTTGTTCAAATAGCCATAATTATTTCTACTATTTCAGTAAACTAATTTATTTTTTAAATCTCTTACTTATTAATTTTATAAATATTAATAAAGTAGTATTATTTTATTTTGGATAAGTTTTTATGAACTACGACAATTGTTTTATGACAAAACAAATGGTCAAAATGATTTTAAATAGATAATTGTTCAAGTGGTCATAACTATTTGAACTTGTTCAGTAAATAGATTTATTTTTTCAAATCTCATGCTTATTAATTTTTTGAATGTTAATAAATTAGTATTATTTTATTCTGAATAAACCTGTATGAACTAAAACAATTATTATATGACTAACCAAAATGTCAAAATAATTTGAAATATATAATTATTCTAATAGTTTTAACTATTTGAACTGATTTAGCAAACACATTTATTTTTTAAATATCTTATTAACTTTTGGAATTTTATTAAATTAGTATTATTTTTATCCAAATAAGCTTGTATGATCAGAAACAATTATTTTATGAGAAACCAAAGATCATAATGATTTAAGATTGATATTTGTTCAAATAGTCATAACTATTTGCCTTGGTTTGGAAAATTGCTTTAGTTTTTAAATCTCTTACTTATTAATTTTCAAAATATTAATAAAGTAGTATTATTTTATTTCGAATAAGTTTTTATGAACTAAAACAATTTTTTTATGAAAAAATAAAAGGTCATATTGACTTTGAATAGATTAGTTTTTTGCCAAACAAATTTATTTCTATTTCTCTTAGTTATTAATTTTTGGAATATTATTAGAATAATATTATTTTATTCGAATAACCTTGTATGAACAAAAACAATTGTTTTATGATAGAACAAAAGGTTATAACAATTTAAAGTATACAATTGTTCAATTGTTCTAATAGTCATAACTATTTGAACTGATATGGTAAACAGATTTATTTTTTAAAATCTCTTATTAATTTTTGAAAGATTAATAAATTAGTATTATTTTATTCCAAATAAGCTTGAATGATCAAAAACATTTGTTATATGACCAAACAAAAGGTAACAATGATTTGAAATAGATAACTGTTAAAATGGCCATAATTATTTGAAATGATTCCATAAATAGATTCATTTTTTAAATCACTTATTAATTTTTGGAATATTAATAAATTTATATTATTTTATTTTGAATAAGCTTGTATGAACTAAAATGATTGTTTTATGACAAAACAAAAGGTCATAATGATTTTAAATAGATAATTGTTCATGTAGTCTTAATTGTTTGAACTATTTTGGCAAATATATTTATTCTTTAAATCTCTTAGCTATTAATTTTTTGAATATTATTGAATTAGTATTATTTTATTTTGAATAAACTTGTATGAATTGAAACAATTATTTTATGACAGGTTAAAAGGTTATAACAATTTGAAATAATTATTCAATAGGAACTGGTTCGGTAAATAGAGTTATTTTTAAATCTCCTACTTATTAATTTTTAAAATAATAAATAAATTAGTAATATTTTAATTCAAATAGGCTTGTATGATGAAAAAAATTATTTTATGACAATAAAAGTTCATAACGATTTGAAATAGATAATTATTGAAATGGCCATAACTATTTGAACTGATTTGGTAAACAGATTTACTTTTTAAATCACTTATTAATTTCTGAAATATTAAAAATTATTATTATTATTTTATTCAAATATGCTTGTATGAACCAAAACAATTGTTTTATGACAAAACAAAAGGTGATAATGATTTTAAATACACAATTGTTCAAATAATCGTAACTATTTGAATTTGTTGAGAAAATAAATTTATTTTTTTAAATCTCTTGCTTATTCATTTTTTAAATTTAATAAATTAGTATTATTTTATTTTGTATAAGTTTTTATGAAGTGAAACAATTATTTTATGATAAAACAAAAGGTCAAAACGATTTTAAATAAGTAATTGTTCAAATAGTCATAACAATTTAAGCTTGTGCGATAAATAGATTTATTTTTTTGAATCTTTTGCTTTTTAATTTTTTGAATGTTAATATATTAGGATTATTTTATTCCAAATAAGCTTGTCTAATATGAACAAATATTTTATGACTAAACAAAAGGTCAAAACGATTTGAAATAGATAATTATTCTAATAATTTTAACTATTTGAACTAGTTCAACAAACACATTTATTTTTTAAATCTCTTACTTATTAATTTTCATAATATTATTAAATTAGTATTATTTTTAACCGAATAAGCTTCTATGATAAAAAACAATTGTTTCATGACAAAATAAAGATCATAATGATTTGAAATTGACAATTGTTCAAATAGTCATAACTATTCGAACAGGTTGAATAAATATATTTATTTTTTAAATCTCTTACTTATTAATTTTAGAAATATTAATAAATTAGTATTATTTTTTCCTTATAAGTTTGTATTAACTAAAACAATTGTTTTGTGACAAAATAAATGGTCATAATGATTTAAATAGACAATTGTTCAAATAGTAATAACTATTTGAACTTCTTTGGTAAGTAGATTTTTTTAATCTCTTTATTATTAATTTTTTGAATTTTAATAAATTAGGATTAATTTATGCCGAATAAGCATGCATAAACTTAAACAACTGTTTTATGACTAAACAAAAGATCAAAACAATTTGAAATAGATAACTGTTCTAATAGTCTTACCATATGAACTCGTTCAATAAACAAATTTATTTTTTAAATCTCTTACTTATTAATTTTTGAAATATTATTAAATTTGTATTATTTTAATTTGAATAAGCATGTACAAACAAAAAAATTTATTTTATGACAAACCAAAAGGTCATAACGATTTGAAATTGATAATTGTTCATATAGTCTTAATTGTTTGAACTAATTTGGTAATTAGATTTATTTTTTAATTTCCATGGTTATTAAGTTTTAGAATATTATTAAATTAGTATTATTTTATTTCAAATAAAATGGTATGAACAGAATCAATTATTTGATGACAAAACAAAAGATTATAATGATTTAAAATAGATAATTATTCAAATAGTTAAAACTATTTGAAATGGTTCAGTAAATAAATTTATTTTTTAAATCTCCTACTTATTAATTTTTGAAATATTAATAAATTAGTATTATTTTATTCCAAATAGGCTTGTATAATGAAAAACAATTGTTTTATGAAAAAACAAAAGTTCATAACAATTTGAAATAGATAATTGTTCAAATGACCATGATTATTTGAATTGATTTGATAAACTAATTTATGTTTTAAATCTCTAACTTACCAATTTTTAAAATATTAATAAAGTAATATTATTTTATTTTGGATAGGCTTTTATGAATTGAAACAATTGTTTTATGATAAAATAAAATGTCATAGCAATTTTAAATAGATAATTATTCAAAGAGTCATAACTATTTGAACTTCTTCGATGAACTGATTTATTTTTTCAATTTCTTGCTTGTTAATTTTTTGAATGTTAATAAATTAGGATTATTTTATTTTGAATAAGAATGTATCAACTGAAACAATTATTTTATGACTAAACAAAATGCCAAAATAATTCGAAATAGATAATTTATTCTAATAGGTTTAACTATTTGAACTGGTCCGGTAAATACGATTCAAAGTATACGATTATTCAAATAGTCATAACTAATTAAACTAGTACAATAAACATTTTTAATGGTTAGATCTCTTACTTATTAATTTTTGAAAGATTAATAAATTAGTATTATTTTATTTCGAATAAGCTTGTATGATCAAAAAAAATTTTTATATGATTAAGCAAAAGGTAATAACAATTTGAAATAGATAATTGTTGAAATGGCCATAATTATTGGAATTGATTTGGTAAACAGATTTACTTTTTAAATCACTTACTTATTAATTTTTGAAATATTAATAAATTAGTATTATTTTATTTTGAATAAGCTTGTATGAACTGAAACAATTGTTTTATGAGAAAACAAAAGGTCATAAAGATTTCAAATAGACAATTATTCAAATAGTCATAACTATTTGAATTTTTTTGGTAAACAAATTTATTTTTTTAAACTATTACCTATTAATTTTTGAAATATTAAGAAATTTGTATTATTTTATTTTGGATAAGCTTTTATGAACTAAAACAAATGTTTTATGTAAAAAAAAAAGGTCATAACAATTTTAAATAAATAATTGTTCAAATAGTCATAACTGTTTGAAATTATTCGATAAATAAATTTATTTTTTCAAATCTTTTGTGTATTAATTTTCCAAATGTTAATAAATTTGAATTATTTTATTCCAAATAGGCTTGTACGACATGAAACAAATATTTTATAACTAAAGAAAAGGTCTGAAGGACTTGAAATAAATAATTATTCTAGTAGTTTTAACTATTTGAACTGGTTTGGTGAACATAATTATTTTTTAAATCTATTACTTATTAATTTTTTGAATACTATTAAATTAGTATTATTTTTAACCAAAAAAGCTTCTATGAACAAAAACAATTGTTTTATGACAAAACAAAGATTTTAACAATTTAAGATTGATAATTGTTCAAACAATCATAACTATTTAAATTTGTTTGGTAAACAAATTTATTTTTTAAATTTGTTACTTATTAATTTTTGAATATTAATAAATTAGTATGATTTTATTTCAAATTAGCTTGTATGATGAAAAACAATTGTTTTATGACAACCAAAGCTCATAATGATTTGGAAGAGATAATCATTCAAATGGCCATAATTATTTTAACCGATTCAATAAATAGATTTATTTTTAAAATTTTTAACTTATTAATTTAGGAAATATTAGTAAATTAGTATTATTTTATTCCTTCTAAGCTTGTATTAATTGAAATAATTATTTTATGACAAATCAAAAGGTTATAATGATTTTATATAGACATTGTTCAAATAATAATAATAATTATTTGAACTTTTCGGTAAATTGATTGATTTTTTAAATCTCTTTCATATTAATTTTTTTACTATTAATAAATTAGTATTAATTTATTCTGAATAAACTTGTATGAATTGAAACAATTATTTTATGACTAAACAGAAGGTCAAAACGATTTGAAATAAATAATTATTCTAATAGTCTTAACCATTTAAACTAATTCGGTAAATAAATTTATTTTTTAAATCTCTTATTAATTTTAAAATATTATTAAATTAGTATTATTTTAATCTGAATAAGCTTGTATGAACAAAATAATTGTTTTATGACAAAAGAAAAGGTCATAACGATTTGAACTAGATAATTGTTCATATAGTCTTAACTATTTGAACTACTTCAATAATTAGATTTATTTTATAATTTTCTTGGTTATTATGTTTTGGAATATTATTAAATTTATATTATTTTATTTTGAGTAAAATAGTATGAACAGAACCAATTGTTTGATGACAAAATAAAAAGTTATAACGATTTGAAACAGATAATATTCAAATAGTCAAAACTATTTGAAATGGTTTGGTAAGCAAATTTACTTTTTAAATCTCTTACTTATTAATTTTTAAATATTAATAAATTAGAATGATTTTATTTCAAACAAACTTATATTAACAAAAACAATTATTTTATAATAAAACAAAAAGTAATAACGATTTGAAATACATAATTGTTCCAATAGTTATAATTATTTGAATTAGTCCAATAAAAAAAATTATTTTCTAAGTCTCTTACTTATTAATTTTTGAAATTTTAATATATTAGTATTATTTTATTTCAAATAAGCTTTTATGAATAGAAATAGTTTGTTTATGATAAAACAAAAGGTCATAACGATTTAAAATAGATAATTATTCAAATAGTCAAAATTATTTTTTAAATCTCTTACTTATTAATTTTTAAAATATTAATAAATTCATTTTATTTTATTCCAAATAAGCTAGTATGAATTCAAAAAAACTTATTTTATGACAAAACAAAAGGTCATAATGATTTGAAATAGATAATTATTCATATAGTCTTAAATATTTGAACTAGTTAGGCAAATAAATTTATTTTTTAATTCTCTTAGTTGTTAATTTTTGGAATATTATTAGATTAGTATTATTTTATTCTGAATAAATTTGTATGAACAAAAATAATTGTTTTATTACAAAACAAAAGGTTATAATATTTGAAGTTTACAATTTTCAAATAGTCATAACTATTTGAACTAGTTTGATAAATAGATTTATTTTTTAAATCTCTTACTTATTAGTTTTTGAGAGATTAATAAATTAGTATTATTTTATTCCAAACAAAAGGTAATAATTATTTGAAATAGATAATTGTTGATAGGGCCATAATTTTTTGAATTGATCCAATAAACAGATTCACTTTTTAAATCACTTATTTATTAATTTTTGGAATATTAATAAATTAGTATTATTTTATTTCAAATAAGCTTGTATGAATTGAAATAATTGTTTTATGACAAAATAAAAAGGTCATAACAATTTGGAATAGATAATTGTTCATATGGTCTTAATTGTTTGAATTGCTTTGATAAACAGATTTATGTTTTAAATCTCTTAGTTATTAATTTTTGGAATATTATTAAATTAGTATTATTTTATTTCAAATAAGCTTATATGAATTGAAACAATTATTTTATAATAAAACAAAAGGTTATAATGATTTGAAATAAATAACTATTCAAATAGGAATTGGTTTGGTAAACAGATTTATTTTTTAAATTTACTAATTAATTTTAAATAGATAATTGTTCAAATAGTCATAACTATTTGAACTTGTTCGATAAGCAAAATTTTTTTTTTATTTTTTGTTTATTAATTTTTTGAATGTTAATAAATTAGTATTATTATATTTTGAATAAGCATGTATAAACTAAAACAATTATTTTATAACTAAACAAAAGGTCAAAACAATTTAAAATAGATAATTGTTCTAATAGTATTAACTATTTGAACTAGTTTGGCAAATACATTTCTTTTTTAAATCTCTTATTAATTTTTAAAATATTATTAATTTAGCAATATTTTATTTTGAATAAACTTGTATGAACAAAAACAATTGCTTTATAACAAAACAAAGATCATAACGATTTGAGATAAATAATTGTTCAAATAGTCATAACTATTTGAACTAGTTCAATAAATAGATTTAGTTTTTAAATCTCTTATTAATTTTTTACATATCAGTAAATTAGTATTATTTTATTATGAATATTTTTGTATAAATAGAAACAATCATTTTATGACAAGACAAAATATCATAATGATTTGAAATAGATAATAGTTCAAAAGGACATGACTATTTGAATTTGTTCAGTAAACAAATTTATTTTTTAAATCTCCAACTTATTAATTTTTAGAATATTAATAATTAGTATTATTTTATTTCAAATAAACTTGTATGAATAGAAACAATTAATTTATGACAAAACAAAAGATCGTAACAATTTGAAATAAGTAATTGTTCAAATAGTTATAACTATTTGAACTCACTCGTTAAACAGATTTATTTTTAAATTGTTTACTTATTAATTTTTGGAATTTTAATAAATTAATATTATTTTATTTCAACTAAGCTTTTATGAACAGAAACAATTAGTTTATGACAAAACAAAAGGTTATAACTATTTGAAATAGATAATTGTTGAAATAGTCATAAATATTTGAACGTATTTAGAAAACATATTTATTTTTTAAATTTTTACTTATTAATTTTTGAAATATTAATAAATTTATGTTATTTTATTTGAAATAAGCTTGCATGAACATAATCAATTGTTTTATGACAAAACAAAATGTCATAATATTTTGAAATAGATAACTGTTCAGATAGTCATAACTATTTGAACATATTCGGTAAACAAATTTATTTTTTAATTTTCTTACTCATTAATTTTTGAAATATTAATAAATTAGTATTATTTTATTTCAAATAAGCTTATATGAGCTGAAACAATTGTTTTCTTACAAAATAAATGATCACAATGATTTGAAATAGATACTTAGTTAAATAGTCATGACTATTTGAACTTGTTCAGTAAACATTTATTTTTTAAATCTTTTACTTATTAATTGTTGAAAATGTTAATAAATTAATATTATTTTAATCCAAATAAGCTTTAGTGAATAGAAACAATTGTTTTATTACAAAATAAATAGTCATAACAATTTGAAATAAATAATTGTTCAAATAGTCATAAAGATTTGAATTTATTTAGTAAATAGATTTATTTTTAAATCTTTTACTTATTAACTGTCTTAATATTAATAAATTTGTATTATTTTAATTGAAATAAGCTTGTATAAACAAAAAAATCATTTTATGACAAAACAAAAGGTTATAGCGATTTCAAATAGATAATTGTTCAAATAGTCATAATTATTTAAACCTTTTCAATAAATAGATTCTTTTTTTAAATCTCTTAATTATTAAATTTTGGAATATTAATAACTTAGTATTATCTTATTTTAAATAAGCACATATAAAATAAAATAAATTTTTTGTGACAAAACAAAAAGGTCACAATAATTTGAAATAGATAATTATTCAAATTGTCATGACAATTTGATTTGGTTTGATAAACATATTTATTTTCTAAATTTTTACTTAGTAATTGTCAAAATATTAATAAATTAGTATTATTTTAATTCAGATAAGCATGTATAAATAGAAACAATTGTTTTATAATTGAACAAAAAGTCATAACTCTTTGAAATAGATAATTGCTTAATTTGATCTGGTTTGATAAATATATTTATTTTTAAAATTTTTTACTTATTAATTGTCAAAATATTAATAAATTAGTATTATTTTAATTCATATAAGCATGTATAAATAGAAACTATTGTTTTATAACAGAATAAAAAGTCATAACATTTTGAAATAAATAATTACTCAAATAGTCATAAGTATTTGAACTAGTTTGATAAACATATTTGTTTTTTAAATCTATTATTAATTTTTGAAATATTAATAGATTAATATTATTTTATTTCGAACAAACTTATATGAACAAAAATATTTTTTTATGACAAAATAAAAGGTCATAATGATTTGTAATAAATAATTATTCAAATAGTTATAATTATTTGAACTGGTTAGGTAAATAAAATTATTTTTTAAATTTTGTACATATTAATTTGTGAAATATTAATAACTTCATTTTATTTTATTTCGAATAAGCTAGTATGAATTAAAAAAATTGTTTTATGAGAACAAAAAAGATTTGAAATAGATAATTGCTTATATAGTCTTAACTATTTGAACTAGTTCAACAAACAAATTTATTTTTTAAATCCTTAATTATTAATTTTTGGAATATTATTTGATTAGTAGTACTTTATTTCGAATATGTTTGTATGAACAGAAATAATTGCTTTATGATAGAATAAAATGTTATAACAATTTGAAGTATAGAATTGTTCAAATAGTCATAATTATTTAAATTGGTTCGGTAAACAGATTTATTTTTTAAATCTCTTGCTTATTAATTTTTGAAAGACTTATAAATTAGCATTATTTTATTTTGAATAAACTTGTACGATCAAAAACAATTGCTATATGACCAAACAAAAGGTAATAACTATTTAAAATAGATAATTATTGAAATGGCCATTTGAACTGATTTGGCAAACAAATTTATTTTTTAAATCTCTTACTTATTAATTTTTGAAATATTATTAAGTTAGTATTATTTTAATTCAAATAAGCTTATATGAACAAAACAATTGTTTTATGACGAAAGAAAAGGTCATAACAATTTGAAATGGCTTGGCAATTAGATTTATTTTTTAATTTTCTTAGTTATTAAGTTTTGAAATATTATTAAATTAGTGTTATTTTATTCCAAATAAAATATTATGGGTAGAACCAATTGTTTGATGACAAATAAAGGGTTATAACGATTTGAAATAGATAATTATTTAAATAGTCAAAACTATTTGAAATGGTTTGGTAAGCATATTTACTTTTTAAATTTCTTACTGATTAATTTTTTAAATATTAATAAATTAGTATTATTTTATTTCAAACAAACTTATATTAACAAAAACAATTGTTTTATGATAAAACAAAAAGTAATAACGATTTAAAATAGATAATTATTCAAATAATTATAATTATCTGAGCTAGTTCAGTAAATAGAATTATTTTTTAAATCTCTTATAAATTTTTGAAATATTAATAAATTAGTTTTATTCTATTTTGAATAAGCTTGTATGAGCAGAAATAATTATTTTATAACAAAATAAAAAAGTCATAACAATTTGAAATAAAATAATTGTTCATATAGTCTTAACTAATTGAATTGGTTCAACAAACAGATTTATTATTTAAATCTCTTATTAATTTTTAGAATATTACTAAATTAGTATTTTTTTTATTCGAAATAAGCTTATATGAACAAAAATAATTGTTTTATGATAGAACAAAGGTTATAACAATTTGACATAGATATTTGTTTAAATAGTTATAACTATTTAAACTGGTTCAATAAACAGATATATTTTTTAAATCTCTTATTAATTCCTAAAATATTAATAAATTAGTATTATTTTATTTCGAATAAACTTGTATGTTGAAAAACAATTTTTATATGACAAAACAAAAGCTAATAACAATTTGAAATAGATATTTGTTCAAATGGCCATAATTATCTGAACTGATTCAATAAATCGATTTATTTTTGTAAATCTCTTACGTATTAATTTTTGAACTATTAATAATGTAGTATTATTTTATTTTTGATAAGCTTTTATAAACTAAAACAATTGTTTTATGACAAAACAAATGGTCATAATGATTTTAAGTAGATAATTGTTCAAATAGTCATAACTATTTAAACTTATTTAGTAAACAGATTTATTTTGTCAAATCTCAAGCTTATTAATTTTTTGAATATTAATAAATTAGTATTATTTTATTCCAAATAAACTTGTATGAACTGAAACAATTATTATATGAGTAAACAAAAGGTTAGAACAACTTGAAATAGATAATTACTCTAATAGTCTTAACTATTTAAATTGATTCAGTAAACACATTTATGTTTTAAATCTCTTATTAATTTTTAGAATATTATTAAATTAGAATTATATTTATCTGAATAAGCTTGTATGATCAAAAACAATTGTTTTATGAGAAAAAAAGATCATAATGTTTTGAGATTGATTTTTGTTCAAATATTCATAACTATTTGAACTAGTTTAGAAAACAGCTTTAATTTTTAATTCTCTTGCTTATTAATTTTTTAAATATTAATAAAGTAGTATTATTTTATTTTGGATAAGTTTTTATGAACTGAAATAATTGTTTTATGACAAAACAAAATATCATAATGACTTTATATAGATAACTGTTTAAATAGTCAAATCTATTTGAACTTGTTTAGTAAACAGATTATTTTTTTAAATCTCTTACTCATTAATTTTTCCAATGTTAATAAATTAATACTATCTTTTTTTGAATAAGCTTGTATAGATTGAAGTAATTGTTTTATAACTAAATAAAAAGTCAAAACGATTTGAAATAGATAATTGTTCTAATAGTCTTAACTATTCGAACTGGTTTGGCTAAAACAATTATTTTTTAAATCTCTTACTTACTAATTTTTGGAATATTATTAAATTAATATTATTTTAATCCAAATAAGTTTGTATGAAAAGAAACAATTATTTTATAACAAAATAAAGATCACAACTATTTGAGATAGATAACTGTTCAAATAATCATAACTATTTGAATTGTTTCCGTAAAGAGATTTACTTTTTAAATCTCTTATTAATTTTTGAAATATTAATATATAAGTATTATTTTATTTTGAATAATTTTGTATGAACAAAAAAAATTGTTTTATGACAAAACATAAGGTTATAATGATTTGAAATAGATAATTGTTCAAATGGACATGATTGTTTGAACATGTTTAGTAAACATATTTGTTTTTTAAATCTCCTACCTATTAATTTTTAGAATATTAATAAATTAGTATTATTTTATTTTGAATAAGTTTGTATGAATAGAAACAATTATTTTATGACAAAACAAAAGATGATAACTTTTTGAAATAACTAATTATTCAAATAGTCATAACTATTTGAACTTACTCAGTAAACAGATTAATTTTTTTAAACTTTTTGCTTATTAACTTTTGGAATACTAATAAATTAATATTATTTTATTTTGAATAAGCTTGTATGAATAGAAACGATTGATTTATGACAAAACAAAAGGTCATAACTATTTGAAGTAAATAATTGTTCAAATAGTCATAACTATTCGAATGTGTTCAAAAAACACATTTATTTTTTAAATTTTTTACTTATTTATTTTTGGAATATTAGTACATTTATATTAGTTTATTTGAAAACCTTATATGAATAGAATCAATTATTTTAAGACAAAAAAAGGTCATAATGATTTGAAATAGATAATTATTCAAATAGTCATAACTATTTGAACTTGTTCTTTAAACAGATTCATATTTTAAATCTCTTACTCAATAATTTTTGGAATATTAATAAATTAGTATTATTTTGTTTCAAATAAGCCTATATGAACTGATGTAATTATTTTATGATGAAAGAAAAGCTCAGAATGATTTGAAATAGATAATTATTCAAATCGTCATGACTATTTAAACTTATTTGGTAAACATATTTATTTTTAAAATCTTATTAATTGTCAAAATATCAATAAATTAATATTATTTTAATCCAAATAAGGTTGTATGAACAAAAACAATTATTTTATGACAAAACAAAAAGGCATAACGATTTGAAATAAATAATTGTTCAAATAGCCATAACTATTTAAACTTATTTGATAAAATTTATTTTTTAAATCTTTTACTTATTAATTATCGAAATATTAATAAATTTGTATTATTTTAATTGAAATAAGCTTGTACGAATATAAAAAAATATTTTATGACAAAACAAAATATTATAGCGATTTGTAATAGGTAATTATTCAAATAGTCATAACATTTTGAGCTTGTTAGATAAACAGATTCAGTTTTTAAATCTCTTACTTATTATTTTTTGGAATATTAATAAATTAGAATTATATTATTCTGAATCAGCTTGTACAAATAGAGACAATTATTTTGTGGCAAAACAACAGGTCATAACGATTTGAAATAGATGATTGTTCAAACAGTCATAACTTTTTGCACTGGTCAAGCCAATTGATACATTTTCTAAATCCATTACTTATTAATTTTCAAAATATTAATTAGTTAGCATTATTTTATTCTGAATACAACAATATAAACAGAAATAATTATTCGACAAACAAAAGAACCTTTTTTTTGCTTCTGTTTCTTTACTGTGTCTGCTTTTTTCTCTGTTCCTGTTTTTATTCTTTCAGCACCTATTTATAGGGATTGATCAGAAGAGTTTTTGATCAATCCCAATTCCTTCTGGGACTTAGATTCAATCTTTGAATCCAATCCCAACTCTGTCAGCCCTAAATTTTCGTCAGAATTCCAGTCCTTCTAATCCTAATCCCAATCAAGATTCAACCAAGAAAAAAAAATAAAATAAAAAATATATTAATAGATAAATGATAATATGTAAATAGATAAATAATAATAATAATAATAGATAAATAATAATATATATAATAATATATAATAGATATATAAATAGATAAAATATATATATATTAATAAATAGTAATAATAGATAAATAAATAATAAATGCAAAAATAAAATACAAAAACACACAATACAAAGTACAGAATAAAAAAAATAAAATAGAATAAAATAAAATAAAAATAAAATAAAATAAACTAAAATGGGCTTATCTATTTGGATCAGGCCCAATTGATCTGGGTTGGACCAAATTAGGTGTCTACAGCTGCCCCTCTTTGCACATTTTTTGTGAAACAAAAATTGCACAAAGACGTAGACACCCATTCAAGGCTCCACTCGACCTCTTTTTTTATTTTTTTCGTTAAAATTCTGATCAAAACTCCTTTAAGCAGAGGTTCAACGACTTTGAAAAACATAAACAAAGCTCCTCTAATCAGAGGCTCTACGACTTTGAAAGATAAACAAAGCTCCTCTAATCAGAGGCTCACACTCGATCATTTTTTTTGTTTTTTTTTCCTAAAATTCTAATCAAAGCTCCTCTAGGCAGAGGCTCAACGACTTTGAAGAACATAAACAAAGCTCCTCTAATCAGACGCTCTACGACTTTGAAAGATAAACAAAGCTCCTCTAATCAGAGGCTCACACTCGATCCATTTTTTTTTTTGCTTTTTTCATTAAAATTCTAATCAAAGCTCCTTTAAGTAGAGGCTTAATGACTTTGAAAAACATAAACAAAGCTTTTCTAATGAGAGGCTCTACAACTTTTGAAAGTAAATTGCTCTTCTAAACATAGGCATCACAACTTTGAAAAATAAATCGCTCCTTGAAAATCATGTCCAAAGGAGTTGAAAATCATGTTTGAAGGAATTTCAGGAGATTATGCCCAAGGTCTTACAAATCAACCCTAATACCGAGAGACATCCTATTTTAAGGATTAAAAACTTACCTGACAAGCTTTTTCTCAAATTTGAAAATGTCTTCACATCTGTCTTCTCTATGTGGGATGTTGGAATACCTCTGCTTTTTGAATTTATACACTATATTTTCTTAAATGTAGTATATGCTATGCAATGCATATAAAATTCAATGCATGTTATGCAAATGTTGACTAATTGTGGTACTCAAGTTTTTCAAGCTCTCTCATTGGGCATCACCCTTTATTCTTCAAAGACCAGATTACGCTGCTTTTCTAAGATCAAGTCAATGTAGCTCTTAATCATCTCTTTCACTCACATTCTTCTTGTAAGACATCTCTTTCCAAATTCAATGTCCTTATCAAGAACTAAACATCTCGATTCTGCCTTTATCACTTTTGACTTATTTAATATAATGTAAAAATCTTTCATGCCATTATTCATTCATCAATCATATTTCAAACTCAAAAAGTAAGAATGCATTTGCACATTTCTTCCATTGTAGGGTATTAAAAAGAAAAAAACAAGAATGGTTGAGAAACAGTCACCAGAATAGGGACATAAAGAGTGAAACAGAATGTCTTTTATTAGCAAAATGTTGGCAAACTTTGGCCAAGAAAGAATTACAAGGATAAGTATAGGGGACAAAGCCCAAAAATGAACAATCGGATAATCATGATAACACATCTCAAGGTTTTTTTGAAAATCCAACCATCTGATGTATTTAACAACTTAGAGCTCTTCTGAATTTGCTAATCTCCATGCCAATAGATTTTCAAATTTGTTGTTGTATTCTCTTTATCTAAGTTACCTTTTCAGGTTTTCAACTTAGATAAACCCCCTATGACTCAAACCGCCCTTTTAGGGTTTTCGCCTTGAGTCCTCCTTTTTCATTCACTTTTTTTTTATTTTTCCTTTTTTTTCATTTTTTTTTCATTTTTTTCATTTTTTTCTTTTTTTCATTTTTTTTTTTTTTATTTTTTTGTTCAAGCATAGTATTTCTTCATAGCATCAAAATTTATAGGATGGGGTAAATCATTTCCATCCATCTCAGTCAGTATCAACGCTCCACTCGAGAAAAGCTTGTTTTACCACATACAGCCTTTCCCATTTCGAAGTCCATTTTCCTCTATTATCGTGCTGAATTGGGAGGATTTTTTTCAAGACCAACTCTCCTTCTCAAAAGCAACAGGGTCGAATCTTTTTGTCATGAGCCCTCATCATTTTTTTTTGGTATAGCTAACCATGACACAGTGCAGTTAATCTCTTTTCTTTCATGAAATTTAATTGTTCATAGGGTTCTCGAATCCATTCAGCCTCTTCCAACTCAACTTCTTTTACGACCCTCAAGGATAGGATCTCCACTTCCACTGGTAGTACAGCTTCCATCCCATAAACCAAAGAAAATGAGGTTACCCTAGTAAAGGTGTGCACTGATGTTCAATATGCATGCAGTGCAAATGGTAACTTCTTATGCTAATCTTTGTAAGTCTCGATTATCTTTTCAAGAATTTTTTTTATGTTCTTGTTGGCTGCCTCAACTGCCTCATTCATTTTCGGACGGTATAGTGCTGAGTTGTGATGCTTGATCTTGTATTGAGCATATATTTCTTGCATCATCTTACTATTTAGATTCTTGGCATTTTCTAAAATAATTCTCTCTGAAAGTCCATATCTACAGATGATCTCTCTCTTATAAACTTATAAACCACAGATCGTGTTACACTTACATATGATGCTGCCTCCACCTATTTAGTGAAGTAATCTATCATCATAGAAATAAATCTATGCCCATTAGAAGCCTTTGGGGTGATAGGACTAATGACATCCATGCCTCACATTAAGAATAGCAAAGACGGTGCCATAACATGTAAAGCAGATGGTGAAGCATGCATCTTATTAGCATATATCTGGCATTTGTGACATCTACGAGCATAGTTAATGCAATCACTCTCTATTGTCAACCAGTAGTATCCTACTCTCATGATCTGTCTCACCATCATATGTCCACTGGCATGTGCCTCACATATTCCATCATGTACCTCTTCAATGATTTTTCTTGCTTCAGCCTTACTTACGCATCTTAGTAACACTTGATCATGACTTCTTTTATACAGAACCTCCCTATCTAGGAAAAAACTCATAGCTAATCTTCGGATGACCCTTTTATCATTTTTTGTTGCTTGAACTGGGTATTGTTGATCCTTAATATACTATAGGATATCATAATACTAGGGCTTCCCATCTTTTTCCTCTTTTACATTAGAGCAATGAGCTGGCATATCCTTAACATCTAGCCTGATGGGTTGAATGTCAGTAATGTCATTAATTCGAATCATTACAGCCAGAGTAGCCAAGACATCAGTAATCAAATTCTTTTCTCGAGGTAAATGATCAAACTGGATATCTTCAAATTGCTTTATCAGGTCTAAAATATATTTATGATATGGAACAAGTTTTAAATCTCTCATCTCCCATTCCCCTTTCAACTGATATATAACTAAAGCTAAGTCTTCAAACACTTTTAATACTTTCACTCTTTTATCTATAGCAGCTTGTAAGCCCATAACACATGCCTCATATTCAACGATATTATTTGTGTAATTAAAATTTAACATTGCTGTTACAGGGCAGTATTATTCTTCTGGAGAGATCAGAATTACCCAATTTCGTGTCCCAAGGCATTAGCAGCTCCATCAAAATCATTTTTCAACACTTTTCTTCATGCTCCCCTTTCTCCAGTTGGGAAATAGTCATTAGATCTTCATCAGGGAATTTTAACCTCATTGGTTCATACTCTTTAGTAGCACGATCTACGATGAACTTCGCTATAGTGCCTCCTTTTATTACCTTTAGGCTTACATATATAATATCATATTTTAAGAGCATTACTTGTCATCTAACAATTCTTTCAGATAAAAAAAGCTTCTTAAAGATATATTTAATTAGATCCAGTCTTGCTATGAGCCATGTGGTATGATAGAGCATATATTGTTTGAGTTTTTTGATAGTCCACGCTAATGCACAACACATTTTCTCTAATGAGGAATACTTGGATTCATACTCTGTGAACTTTTTACTCAGATAGTAAATAGCTCTCTCCTTTCGACTAGACTCATCTTGTTGCCTCAGCACACATCCCATTGAATTTCACATACTGTTAAGTATAGAATTAAGGTTTCTCTGGAACAGGTGGCACCAACACTTGAGGGTTTGACAAGTATTGCTTAATTTTATCAAAAGCCACTTGATGTTCTTCATTCCATTTTTCAAGATTATTCTTATGGAGAAGCTTAAATATAAGATCAAATTTGTAGGTAAGCTGAGAGATAAATCGAGAAATGTAATTCAATCTTCCCAAAAAACCTCGAACTTTCTTTGGTGTACTTGGAGGTGACAATTCTGAATGGCTCGTATCTTATCTAGGTCAACTTCAATTTCTCTTTCACTGATCGCAAAGCCTAGTAACTTCCTTGACTTTACCCCGAAGGTGCACTTGGCTGGGTTTAACTTGAGTGGAACATTCTCAATCTTTCAAATAACTTTTGAGGCTGGTGACATGATCTTCATCCTCACAAGATTTTTTAATCATATCGTCTACATACACTTCGATCTCTTTATGCATCATATCATGGAAGAGTGTTACCATGGCCCTTTGATATGTTGCCCTAATATTCTTTAACCCAAATGGCATGACTTTGTAGCAAAAGGTTCCCTACATGGTCATGAAAGTGATTTTTTCCATATCATCTGCAGCCATTTTTATCTAATTATACCCTGAGAAACCATTTATAAAGGAGAAAATTGAATGCCTAGCCGTGTTATCTACCAATGTGTCGATATGAGACAAAGAAAAATTATCCTTTGGACTAGTTTTATTCAAATCATGATAGTCTACACACATTCGTACCTTTTCATCTTTCTTAGGAACGGGTACTATATTGGCTACCCACTTTGGATACTTAGCCACTTGTAGAAAACCTACATCAAACTATTTTTTCACCTCTTCTTTGATCTTTAGTAGCATTTCAGGCTTCATTCGTCTCAATTTCTGTTGAACCAGCTTACATTCTGGCTTTAGGGGTAATCTATGCTCTACTATCTCCGTGCTCAGCCCTGGTATATCCTAGTAAGACCAAGCAAATACATCCATGAATTCTTAAAATAGGTCTGCGAAACGTTGTCTATCTCCTGATGAAAGTGAAGTGCCAATTCTAACATCTTTTTCATTCTTTTCATCTCCCAGATTCACTAAGTCAACTATCTCCTGATGAGGCTCAATTGGCTTATTTTCTTGTTCAATCAATCTCATTAGGTTTGGAGGCATAACATATTCCTCAGAATTTTCTTTATTGTCAAGTTCATCAGTGTTAATTGAATATTCAAAACTAACCTCTTGATTGTTATCATAATTATCTTCATGTTCATTTAAGGACCTGAAATTGAATGAAATGGGATATGTTGGCAAGATGTGTTTGGAAAAATGGCAATAATGAAGACACAAGAAGAAATGAGTGAAAATGCATCCTTCCTAATTTTTATTAAAATAATAAAAGATGAATGGCCCAAACAAGAAAGATCACCCCAATGCCTTAGGCAATAGCTATTGGGATGTTACAATTACATTGTATTGGTTTCAAAAGTCACAGGCATTTCAATGGCACTCTAATTGTTCAGCTCATAATTTGGTGGATAAAAGTGGACCCACCCCTCTTGATTAAGCCCCACTTTATCTTCAATAGCATTAATGGTTAACTGGCCAAAATCTTTTTTCATGTTTTTTCTTGTATTTGGATACATGAATCCTCTAGGTCTGAAAGTCTCGTATAGGTGTGGGATAACCATTAGTCTTGCTGTTTTTCCTGCTGGCCTTCTCTTAATCTCTCATTCTGCTATCTCATAGCTTAGGCCTAACCTTTCACTATTGTCTATCACTGTCGGGGGTTCTTTTATTCCCTGTAAGTTCTTGCCTAGCCCTAATCTTGGATACCAACCCTTATTGATGACTTGGTTCATCACTATCCTTGAAAAAAGCTAATTTTTAAGTCTTTCACCTACAAAATTAACTAGCTCAAAAGATCGATAGGAGCATTCTAATGCTTCTTCGACAGCCTCTACATACGAAATATTCAACGGTTGGGTCACTAACATGTCTTCTTCCCTAACTACCACTACTAATTGACCTTCTACATTAAACTTGATCTTTTGGTGCAAGGTAAAGGGTACAACTCCTGCCATGTGAATCCATGGCCTTCTCAATAAACAACTATAGGATAAAAAGATATCCATCACTTGAAATTCACATTAAAAGTGCATGGCCCAATTTACAAGGCATCTCGATATCCTCCAAGACTTCTCTTATAGTCTCATCAAAAGTTTTTACGATCATCTGATTATCTTTTATATGAGAGTAGTTAATGGGTAGCTTCACCAAAGTTGACATAGGCATGACATTTATAGCAGAGCCATTATCAATAAGGACCTTGGCTATGATATGGCTCTTGTATTTGACCATGATATACAAAGCCTTGGCATTTCCCTTTTCTTTCAAGGGAATCTCATCATCGCTGAATGAAATATGATTTGACATGACTAGATTTTCAGCCAGGTGGTTCACATATTTAACAGATACATTATGTGCCATATATGCCTAGTTCAATACTTTCAGTAGGGCATTTCGGTGTGGCTCTGAGTTTAACAGCAGTGATAATAATGAGATTCGAGCTAGCATTTTGTTCAACAGTTCAATAACTGAATACTCACTATGTTTTACCAGCTTCAGAAATTCATAAATCTTTTTTTCTAATATCGACTTCGGATGATCTTTCTCAGGTTCTACTTCAAAGTTATTTCATCCTTCTACTTCCTTGGCTTTCTCTATTCTAGCCTTCTTTAACATTTCTGGAGTGTAACACCTTTCACTTCAGGTAATGCCTCCTACACCAGTTATATTGGAGGTGTCAGCTTTAGGGACATCCCCTTCTTGCCCCTATACTACTGTATCGCAGCCATATCTCTAGGGTACAACTTTATCATCCTTGTATAGGAAAAGAGTCAAAACTTTAAAAGTTACTGGCCTGGGAATGAGTTTATCTATAATTGACTTTGGCTTGTTCCCACAATGAATTGTCACCAGTTTTGGAAATAATTTTACAGGCTTATCAGTCATGGACACTTTAACACCTTCTAAGTCTATTTTTTTTCTCATAGACCTCTATCTGGTATGAATTCAAAAGCTTTTGCACCTTTTGGTGAAACTGTTCATAAATTTTGATAGAGTGGCCCATTGCTCCACTATGATATTTACAACTAGTGCCGGCTATATATACTCTATGATAACTATGTGGACTCACTAGTTATATCATGTCAGCTTTCCATAAAATATCAAACAGCTGACTAAAAGGTGTCTTAATATCTGCCACTTCTTTCTTCAAATGGCATTTCTGTTCTTTACTTAGAGTATTCACATTATGATTAGGCAAGGGATTGCACTAACATTTGGTGCAGTCACCCCTCCTGTATCAAAGCTAATCATTCCATCCTTGATAAATTATTGCACTTTGTGCTTCAAGGAGGTGCAATTTTTGGTGGAGTGATTGATAATCCCATAGTGATAGTCATAATGGGCTGTGGGATCATACCACTTAGGGTAAGGTGGCTTGAGGGGTTCTAACTTACTAGGAGCAATCAAATGACTGTTGTAAAGCTCCCGATATAATTCTGTATAAGTCATTAGGATTGGGTCAAATATAGGTTTTTCCTGAATAGTTCGTTGCTCCCATGAACCACCCATTGGGTTAGCTGGTCAAATTTGGGGTCTTGGGGTTGGCTAAGTGTTAGGACTATATGTGGTATTTTGAGACCTAAGAGGAAGTTGATATGTTTAGGGATAAGGTGACTATACAAATGGTTGGTATGGGTAAGAGGAAGTGTTATTTATAGTAGGATAATATGGAAGGTATCCTTGTGGTGAGTAGGGTTGATAACCCTCAAATTGCTGTCTATCAAAGCTCACAGCCTGAGCTTCAGTCTTTTTCTTCTTCGAGACTCTTTTGTTGAATGCTTCACCTCCTTTTAACTTGCCATTCTTGATGGCACTCTCGATAATTTCTTTCGAAATTACCATGTCAGTAAAATTTTTGGTTGTATTCCCTATCATCTTCTCATAATAGAGAGGATTTAAAGTGCTAACAAACAGCACTGTAGTCTCTTTTTTAGTCAAAGGAGGTTGTACCTGAAAAGCTACATCCCTCCATCTTTGGGCGTATTCTTTAAAAGACTCATTTATTTTTTTCTTTAGGTTCTGTAAAGATAAACGATCAGGAGCCAAATTGATAATATGTCGATATTGACTAATGAAGTCATGAGCCATATCGCTCTATGAACGAATACGGGTTCTGTCCAATTGAACATACCACCTAGCAGTAGAGCCTGTAAGGCTATCTTGAAAAATATGCATTAAGAGTTTTTCATTTGAGCATGAGCTGCCATCTTCTAACAATACATGGTGATATGAGTTTTGGGGCACTTCGTACCATCATATTTCTCGAATTCTGGTACTTTGAACTTTGGTGAAATGACTACATCCAAGACTAAGCACAGCCCAGCAGCATTAACAGAACCATAAAATCCAATGCCTTTTACAGCCTGTAACCTTTGTTTCAGCATACTAATCTTTGTATCTTCTTGAGACTCCGCCACTTTTGCTTTCTCCTTATTTTTCAAGTCATCTAGATCAGAAATTGGTTTTACTACCTTTTCAGTAAAGACATGATTTACATAGCTATGGTAATGTCCTAGATTGAAGGCTAATGGCATTCCAGGATATGTAGGACATACAAAGTGTTGTGGTGGAACCTCATGTGTAGACTAGGCTTGAGGTGGACCAAAACCTGAAGGATACAAAGGGTCAGCCACTTCTTGTAATGAGAGAACTTGTTGGCTTGTATTTTCTTCAACTCTTTTTCCCTTGTTCAGCTTATTGAGAGCATCTAAAATCTTGCTCAACTTATTTTCAATCTTTTCCTATGCTTTTTCTAGCTTTTCAAATCTATGAGAGTTTTTTTGCTCCATTTGTCTGGCTCTGGATCTTGTATTGTAATGATGGACAGGGTTCTCGTTAGATGGAGCTATCCTTGAACCTTGAGTACTATATCTTAGAATTAGTAAATTTGTATGACTATCTCATGATTACTTTGTTAAGTGTAATGAATGAGAATGCAATGAATGAAAAATGCATGTATGCAAAGAACATTTGCCTTAAAGATGGTATTTAACTAAAAGATTTCATTTATTCCAAAAAAACTTTTATTTACATTGAGTTTATCATTCTAGAGTTATAACCATAAGATTGCTTGATCTGTTCATACTAGGCCTTGGCTTCTTCGATGAAGTTCAACAGATGTTGTCCATGTTCTTCTACTGGGGCCATCACTTGTTTCAATGCCTCTACCTCTTCCACCATCTCTTTTGCCTTGCATACCTCTTTACAAATTTGGGTTATTAGGTGCTTAATGTATTTCTGTCTTTCTAAGTTCTCTTTTTAATCTCACCAGACTTAGTATGATAACTCTTTATGCTCCCTAACCAATGCAGCAATGTGGTTTTATTGTTCATTCAACTTTTGTCTTAGCTTGCTTAGATAGCAAATTAGCATCTTATTCTCTATCTGTACTTAGGTACTTTCTTCTTCTAATTCAGCATACTCTTGCTTCAATCTTGCATTCTCCTCAGTTAGCTCAACAATAGTTATCTCTTTGGCCCTTTCTCTCACACATAACCTTTTTATGTTTTTGGTGTAGCTCTGCTAAGTCTTCAACAGCTGTATCACATTCTCTAGCAATCTTACGAACTCTAGCTTCATGACTTTCAGCTTTATCTTTCCACTGGTCTTTTTCTTCTTAAAGCTTCTGGATTTCTTGCTTTAAGTTACCCTTTTCAGACTCAAATTCTTTTGTTGCAAGCTCTAATTCTGATGGTGTCTCTTCAAGTTTTTCTACTGTTGGCAGTTGAGAGCTTTCATAAGTGAATACCATTTCTTGTCTTCGTTTTCTCTCCAAACCAAATACCCTAGAATGACTTTATTAGTAAACGGTCCATGACTCACTCTTCAGGGATTTTTCCATGCTTTAATCATCTCATTCATCCTCTAAAATGCTTTTGGCTCACTATAAGAGAAATCTAATTGATGAAGCCCATGTGTCATAGGAATGAACTATTCTGCCCCAAACTGCCTTCTCACTAGGAGTGGTGCATAATTTATCACTCCTCACAAACCTAGAAGTGGGACCACTGTATTATCCCCACATTGATACAACATAGGCTCACGATTCATCCATGGGGCCAACCATCTTACTTCGACACTGGTCAATTTTTATAGGAAAGTTATCCATTCCTTTTTAGACTTTCGTTCTGACCACCCACTTTCACCAAATTCTTTGATCGAAGCTCGATAACGGATATAAAGCTTCGAGAAAGCACCTTTCCCCCATTCGAAATGGCTTTTCATCCATAAGTATAATAATTGCATACAGCCTATAAAGTGCCATCCATTTCGACGATAGTAACTCAAAGATCTAATAGTCTCTGCTAATATTACCGTTGAAGGGTTATAGCCATTGATCATACTCTCGAAGAAGTCAACCATTACTATCTTAATATAACCCAAAACCTTTGGGAAGATCACCATTCTGTATATGGCTAAGGCAAATATATCTAACCCTCATTTTTCGTTGGCATATTGCACTAGAAACTCATGAAAGAACTTCTAAGGTAGGCAAACCTGTTCTTGTTTCTTCTTTGTATGAGAATCCACAACTTCTTTGTCTATCCCTATAAGTTAAGCCAAACCCTTACGAAATCCTGACTTGTATTTTTTGACATATATCTTATTAGGAGCCTTGAGGTGCAAACCCAATAAAACTGAATATTCTTCGATGGTTGTGTCATATCAACTTCATTGAAGATGAAACACTTGTATGCAGGATCCCAGAATTATGCTGTAGCTCTAATTAGTTGAATGTCATAACTACTGCTAGAAGGTATGCTATATGCCTGTGTCTCTGGCAAAACTACTTTTGTCTTGACGGACTCATCTTCTTCCATATGTCAACCAAATCCTCTAGATTATTTTGTTTGAAAAGGATAGATGTTTTTTAAGACAAGGTAGAATCATATCTGATTGGTAAACAATCTTCCATTTTCAGTTGAATCTTTTCTGACGGATTCTTACTTCGTTGGGTGTCTCACAAGGTGCTAATACGAATGAAGAACAAACTAGTCATTTTGTGGAGTCCATGAAAAATTTTGTTGAAGACCGTCTTTCAAGCAAATGTTCTTTATGCAACTTTATGACATGAGCATGAACCAATGCAAAAGAATAAGAGAAAAGGTTAGTATGCCCAGAAAAAATAAATAAATAAATAAATAAGTAAATTAAAACATCACACAGAATAAGAGGGATGAATACTATGTTTTTGGTCAATTCTAAAAGGGAAGAGTGATGGCTCTATCTATAGGTTAGGCACTCTTAAGGTTCACTATATGTGGTTTAAGGTTAAAGTCTAAAGGTTCCCAAATTGCTCCTTACATCATTGTCCATCACAGAATAGCAAAGCACCCTAATCCTCACCCATTACAGGCTACAAGCGAAAAATGTTCAATTTGAGTGGGAGTATTTTGCTAGCCACTGCGGAGGCATTAAACCTCACGAAAGCAATAGGTACTTTACTCCCTCTTAGAGGGACAGACCTCGGGTATAGAGCTCATGTTATGCATATGCATATGAATGACATAATTAATAAAGTAAATAAACATGAATGAATAAAAGAATCTATACAAAAGGTTCAATTGTATTAGGCTTTTGGATAACACAAATTTATTTGTTGGCTTAACTCTCAGTGATCCCCAATGGAGTCACCAAGCTCTCATAATGTCTAGATTCGGGGATTTATCACTAAACATTGACTTGAAGGAGTCGCCACCAATCTTTTTTATTTAGGTGTGATTGGCCACCTAAAGAATCTATCCTTTTAGGGAACACCTAAGTTTAAGGGTCCCTAAAAGAATATGTTCAGGTCTACTGACCAGAACAGGATTTGGGAGTTCGATTACGTGTAAGAAAGGTTATAGCACCCTCACAATGCCCATCAAAAGATGGTACCAACTTAATTTTGTGTTATCTAATAAGCCTTAAAAATTTATCAAGTAATTAATTATCGAAAATTATTCTCAATTGACTCTAATACTTTTGGCAAAAAATTGAGAAAATTCCCTCACCTCAAGAGTATGCAAGAAAACTATTGTTTCACTTGCAGAGGCTTCATCGTCGGATTATTTAACATTAAAGAAAATTCAAGAAATAAAAAGAAAAAAAAATGATTGCTTTTGTATAGGGAAAATTGATACTTTCAACTTTTCCTCAAAAATATTTTTTAGAAAGCTTATTTTCAAGGAAAATTGATATTTTCAACTTTTCCTCAAAAAATATTTTTTGAAAAAAACTTATTTTCTAGGAAAATTGATACTTTCAACCTTTCCTTAAAAAATATATATATATATTTTAGAAAATGTATTTTCAAGGAAAATTGATACTTTCAACTTTTCCTCAAAAAATATTTTTTTTGAATTTTATTTAAAGAAAATAAAATAAAATAAAATAAAATAAAAATGAAAATAAAATAAAGAAAAATAAAATAAAATAAAATGTAATAAACAATTCTAATCTAATAAATAATAATAATAATAAATAAATAATAATAATAAATAAATAAATAATAATAAAAAAAACTGGGAACGGCTCAGCTTGGCGGCTCGGTTCGACGTGGCTTGAGGAAGAAAAGACGGTTCGAAGATGTGACTCAGCTCAGATCAGCTCGGCTTCAAAAACAGCTTGCACTCGGGTTGAATGCGGGTTGAAAACGAGTTGACGCTAGGGTCGGATCGCCCGATTTCAAAACGCGCAGATCCTTTGGGCACAGTAACAACAAAATGATGTCATTTTCGCTGGGTATAAAAGGCTAATTCCTTTGTCTTTTAGCAGACCTTTCTTCCCCTCTCTCTCTCTTCCCTTTCTTTTCTCTCCCTTCTCTCTAAACCGATGAAGAACTCTGGTTAAATCTCATCGGATTTTGGAAATTTTCATCAAAATCTGGGTTTTTCGTCAAAAGTTCACCGAAAAATTGATCGATTTCTGGAAATAGTCACCGAAAACTGAGAAGCTGGCTGAAAAATTCAAACTTGACTGAAAAAGTGGCAGAAAAATTCAAACTTCGTCGAAAAATTCAACCGAATCTGAAAATTTTCCAAAAATTTCTAGAAAAAAAATTCACCAAAAATTCTAAAAAATTTCCACCGATTCTTAGAGCTATTCTAACGCACAAAAACCTTTTTTTAGCTTCTGTTTCTTCTCTGTGTCTGTTTTTTTCTCTGTTACTGTTTCTGTTTTTTCAGCACCTATTTATAGGGATTGATCAGAAGAGTTTTTGATCAATCCCAATTCCTTATGGGACTTAAATTCAATCTTTGAATCCAATTTCAACTCTGCCAGCCCCAAATTTTCTCCAGAATTCCAGTCCTTCTAATCCTAATCCCAATCGGGATTCAACCAAGAAAAAAAATAAAATAAAATAAAAATGTATTAATAGATAAATGATAATATGTAAATAGATAAATAATAATAGATATATAATAATATATAATAGATATTTAAACAGATAAAAAATATATATTAATAAATAGTAATAATAGATAAATAAATAATAAATAAATAAATAAAATACAAAAATACACAATACAAAATAAATAAAAAATAAAATAGAATAAAATAAAAATAAAATAAAATAAAATAAAACAAACTGAAATGGGCTTACCCATTTGGACCAGGCCCAATTGATCCAGGCCTGGACCAAATTGGGTGTCTACAAGATTTAAAAACTAAATTTGTTTATGGAAACAGTTCAAACAGTTATGAGTATGTAAACAATTATTTATCTCAAAATGTTATTATCTTTATTTTGTCATAAAACAATTGTTTATTTTGATACAAATTTATTCGGATTAAAATAATATTAATTTAATAATATTCTAAAAATTAATAAGTAAGAGATTTAAAAAATAAATGTGCTTGCCGAACCAATTCACATAGTTAAGACTATTAGAATAATTATTTATTTCAAATCATTTTGACCTTTTGTTTAGTCATAAAATAATTATTTCAGTTCATACAAGCTTATTCAAAATAAAATAATAGTAATTTGTTAACATTTGAAAAATTAATGAGCAAGAGATTAAAAAAAATTGTTTGCCAAATAAGTTCAAATAGATTTAACTATTTAAACAATTATCTATTTAAAGTTATTATGACCTTTTATTTTGTCATAAAATATTTCTTTCAGTTCATAAAAAATTATCCAAAATAAAATAATACTACTTTACTAATATTTCAAAAATTAATAAACAAGAGATTTAAAAACTAAGCTGTTTTTTGAACCAGTTCAAATAGTTTATGATTATTTTAAATCAATATGAAATATTTATGATCCTTATTTTCAAATAAAACAATTGTTTTGATCATACAAGCTTTTTTGAATAAAAAATATTAATTTAATAATATTCCAAAAATTAATTAGAGATTTAAAAAAAATATGTTTGTCGAACCAGTTCAAATAGTTAAGACTACTAGAATAATTATCTATTTCAAATCATGTTGACCTTTTGTTTAGTCATATAACAATTGCTTTAGTTTATACAAGCTTAATCGGAATAAAATAATACTAATTTATTAACATTCAAAAAAATTAATAAGTAGGGGATTTGAAAAAATAAATTCATTTACTGAACAAATTCAAATAGTTATGACTATTTTAACAATTATCTACTTAAAATCATTATGACCTTTTGTTTTGTCATAAAACCATTGTTTTAGTTCATAAAAGCTTATCCAAAATAAAAAAATACTACTTTATTAATATTTCAAAAGTTAATAAGTAAGAGATTTAAAAAATAAATCAATTTACCAAAAAAGTTCAAATAATTATGGCCATTTGAATAGCTACCTATTTCAAATCATTATTACTTTTTGTTTCATCTTAAAACATTTTTTTTCAACATACAAGCTTATTCAAAATAAAATAATACTAATTTATTAATATTTCAAGAATTAATAAGAGATTTAAAAAATAAATCTGTTTACTAAACCATTTCAAATAGTTATGACTATTTGAACAATTATCTATTTCAAATTGTTATAACCTTTTGTTCTATCATAAAACAATTATTTCTATTTATACAGGCTTATTCAAAATAAAATAATACTAATTTAGTAATAATCAAAAAATTAATAACTAAGAGATTTAAAAATAAATCTATTTGCCAAACCAGTTATCAGAATAAATCTTCAAGGATCATAGCTTGGTTTTTTTCTTTTGTTTTCTTCACTTACCTATATTCACTCTATAAATTTACTTTCCCTTTTCGCTCATTTCCTTTTGTAAACCTACTTTACCTTTCCACTCTCTTTCTGTAAATGGTATCAAAGCTTTGTAAAAAGATCTTGTTATATCCTGAGTGTATCCACTTTTAAGTGTAATCTACGTGTAAGTTTCTCTGAACTCTACTTTATTGTTTACATTACTTTCATATTTTGAAGCTCATACTTTGAATTTTTATGGTTTTGTTGCTTGTGTTTATGGACTTTGTTTGCCTTTTTGCTAACTGGCTTGCAAGAAACCTTTAAAAATCCAAAACCACATTTTAAGCACCTAAAATATGGAAAGACATGAAGAAAATACTTGTATTGCTTCAAGAAAAACTTATTACCATGGCTTACATATAAAGCCATCTTGTGAATCTCATAATATAGCTGTAACTGGAACTTTTAAATGGTTTAGTTGATCTTTCTACCTCTTTAAAAAGTTATTAATAAAAGTAGAAAATATTGAAGAAAAAAATAAAAAAATAGACCTGAAAGCCCAGACGGTTCATACAAAAAACTCAAATATTGAGTTAGGACCTTTGTATTATAGAAACACCATAATGACTTTATAAAATAAACCCTTATCTTCAAAGACCTCAACACAAAGAAAAATGGACTTTAAATCTTATAAATATATTATTGAAAGTTTCAAAATGAAGATGAATGAAACAATAGACTTGAAACAACGAGTGGAATATTTGTAAGAAATAGAAAAGATTTATGAAGAACATAAATCTCTTTTTCAACAATTTAATTGTTATTACATGCTTAAATATGACACAACTAGTGAAAGTAGTGAAGAAGAAGCTGTAGATGATAATTTTGAAATTTTAGCTACTAACCCAGTAGTAGAATTTCTTTAGATTCATCCGATGAAGAAATAAAACCTTTATCACAACCAATAGATAGAGGGAAAAGAAAGGTAGAAGAAGTTTCTAAACTAAAAATTGATGATCTTTTATGATTCCCAGATTTTGTAAAAAACCCAAAAAATTATCAACCTGTTGAAACATATCTAGTTGATCCCATTTATTTCCTTAAAAAAGAGGAAATAAAGCACACTTCAACTATTGAGAGCAAGGCCAAACAACCCAAGCTCAACAAACATCGTTTGCGAATATAGATTCTTTAAACAAAAGAACTGTAGCTCAATGAGGAACTTATTTAGATCTATCAAAAGCCCTTCTTTTAGAATATGGAAAAACCATTGATGAATGGGCACAATCAATGTCTATTGTAGTAACCAACTGCAAAGATATTTGGAATAAAGAAAGATTTTTAAATTATTTTTGTGGTACCTGGAAAGGTGATGCTCTAAAGTTTCTCAAAAAATAGGAAACTATTGAATTAGGAAAATCTCAAAAAATAGAACTTCTTAATTCTTCTACAATTTCTAGTCTTTTAAAACTTCTTACACAAATCATAAAAAATGAGATATATGGGATGATGGAAGAAATTGATGCTGTTGATGAAGCTCAATATATTTTTTCAAAACTCAAACTTTGTAACATCCTAAATCTGGATGAATTTTCCAAAAAATATTTTTTAGAATATCAATGTTTGGTTGGTTAGAATAATATTTTCATAAACTTCCTTCACCATGGGATGAATTATGTACCCAAAATTATCCTATCTTTTTAAAAACAAAATTAGACAAATCTACTATTACAAATCCTAGTATACAATTGTATGATACTTTAGGTAATAGAATACATTATATACAAAATCAAGTTATTAAATACTGTCTAAAGCAGTAGGTAGCATAACAAGTCAAAAGCAAACTTAGTCATAAATAATGTACTAAAATTTTGAATGATGAATTTAATTTTGGTTGTAATCAATAATCAAAATTAAAAAAATGTTTTAAAAAGAAACATTATTCTATGAAAAAATGGAAACCACACAAACAATATATTCAACCAAAAAGGAAATATATTATACAAAAGAAAAAAGGAAAAGAAAAGTCCCAGAAAAAAGAAAAAGAAAAATGCTAATGTTTCATTTATGATGAAAAAGGTCATATCACACCTAATTGTCTTAACAAGGGACGAAGTGCTAAAAATATGATTAAAACTCTTGAACAACAAGAGCTTTGTATAGTCTATGCAAAAGAAATATCAGATTCTAAAGAAATTCTTTATGAAATATTTTCTAAAACTGATTCTAAAATTTTTGATAATGAATATATTTTTATGCTTAATGAAGCTTTATCTAACCAATCAAATTCCTATTTTCCCAAGAGATAATCAATCTTAATCATAGAATTATCAAACAACCAATTCTATTTTAAATCTTCTTCTTGAAAAACTAGAATAAAAGAGACAAAATCTTTAGTTTTAAAAACTAATTTCATTAGCTTCAGCAATAAAAAAGTAACCAACTTTTTTACCTTTATTGAAGGAAATTTTTTATTTCAAAATTATAAGCCTTACTCTTTACATATCCTACTACACATATGAGTAACAATCTCTAGTTGTCGAAGCAATGTGTTACCATTAAACAAATGGGAACCTATGAAACATCCAATAATAGTTGTAGGAATTGAAGGTAAAGAAACTCTCATAGGTTATAAGGTGAAAAATGTTCCTATTTATCTTAATAATACTAAGTTCATTATTCTTAAAATACTATGTTTTCCTTATATACATGAAGACATACTATTAGGAAATAACTTTTTTATAAAATATTTACTTTTTTATATTTATCTTGATAATATTTTCCTTACAATGGATAATCAATCCATTAAAATTGATATGGTAAAAGAACCACAAAATATTTGTGATAAAAATTTTTAGCCAAAAGCTTTACAGTCACAAATCAAATTAATCAGTGAAAACACTGGTTATATCCTATTTTAAAAGAAAACTTTTCAAAAAAACCCTTAAAACTTTGGGAAATAAGCCCTTGTTTTTGTTCTCTCAAACTCATTGATCTTTTAAAAATCATTCGATTAAAACCTATGATCTATACCAAACAAGATATACATGAATTTGAAATCCAAATTTCTGAACTCCTAACAAAAAGATTAATTGAATCAACAAATAGCCCTCATTCGAGCCCTACATTCTTGGCAAGAAACCATGCAAAAATTAAAAGAGGAAAACCTCGTATGGTAATAAACTATAAGAGGTTAAATCAAAATCTAGTCTTTGATGGTTATTATATTCCTCGAAAAGATGTTTTGATAAATTTAGCAAAAAATGCTAAATATTTTTCTAAATTTGATTACAAAATCAGGTTTTTGGCAGATAATGAATCAAAACCCTTAATTGTTTTCAATGCACCTACAGGTCGCTACCAGTGGACTATAATGCCATTTGGTCTCTGCAATGCACCACAAATATTTCAAAGATGGATGAATAAAATTTTTGCAAAACACTAAAATTTTTCTTGTGTTTATATTGATGATATTTTAGTTTTTTTTCAAAACTTTAGATGAGCACAAAAAAATCTAAATCTCATTGCACAAGAATTTATTTTACCTGGTATAATACTCAGTCCTAAAAAGATTAAGCTAGAGAAAACTCAAATAGAGTTTTTAGGATTAAAACTTTTTGATAATGATCTTGAACTACAAGATCATATTATTTTTAAAATTAGAGAATTTCCAGAACAACTGGAAACTAAAAAACAATTACAACAATTTTTAGGAATTCTTAATTATGGAAGACAATTTTTCAAAAATCTCTCCAAAAAAGAGAAATTTCTTTAAGGAAAACTTCGAAACAATATACCATTTTCTTGGAATGATTCTGATACTGCTATTATTAAACAAATAAAAATAGAGCTTACTAAAATCCTAAAAATATATCTTCCTACACAAGGAGATTTATTAATTTTAGAAACAGATGCCAGTGAAGAACATTAGGGTTTGTTTTAAAAGAAAAAAATCTTCATTAAAAAATGAATTGATTTGTGATTATAATTCTGGTAAATTCAAACCCAATGAAATCAAGTATATTATTTTCAAAAAAGAATTATTAGCTATTAAAAATGTCGTTACTCAATTTCATATTTTTCTTGCACTAAAAACATTTGTTATTAGAACTGATAATCAATCAGTTCAAGATTTTCTTAAAAATAAAAAATTGTCTGATAACCTAAGAAGAATAAAATGGTATAATTTTCTATGTCAATATAGTTTTGCTATTGAATTTATTAATAGTGATAAAAATTTTCTTGCAGATTATCTTAGCAAGCCAAATGGATCGAGGCAAACAACCTCTACAATCCCAACAAGAAGATGGAGAACTATCCAAAAAAAAAAACAAACTAAAAAGGTTTTTTCTTCCTCCTCTTTACATAGATTTCTAAATAATGCTAATTCAGGATTATTCATTTATTAACCTCATGGATATTTACCTCATCAACTTCCATAAAGACCTTATCATCATTCCATAAATCAACTAGATTTCTCCCAATTTGCATAAGATCCCAACCAATGGACTCCTATGTCCTATTCCCAAATAGTATCCTTTGCTCAACAAGTCTTAAACGAAGTTCAATTTTCAAACCTAAAAATTAAGGACTTCTACAATCCTGGACTTCAACCAAAAGTTTATGAGTTATTAAACAACATCTAGAAATCCCATCTTTCAAACAATAAATCTCAATTTCGTAAAGGGATGACTAGATTAGTTGAATTCCTAGTTAAATAAACTAAAGATTTTCATAATTTTCATAAGAAACTTTCCAGAGTCTTCTTGTATCTAATTTGTTAAAACAACAAGATATAGATTTCTTTGTTTTGAAAGAAAACCAATATTCAATATAAGAAATAAACAATTTTCTTATCATTCTGTGAGTATTTTGAAACATAAAATTATCCAAAAATATGGAAATTTTATCATATACTTTTTTTTTTCAAAAAAGCTATAGTATACCTAACCAATGAATTATTTCAGTAGATAAATTCAGCATTATTCAACAAATAGAAAAACTGTTAGTTGAAAAATTTTTTGAATACTACTTTGTAACTTATATTTTCACTACTAAGCTTGGTGACCAAATCCCTAAACTCAAGTTCAAACTAAATCATGATCCTTTCGATATAACAAGTGTCGAATTAGGAATTGTTAGTGGAATCCTTGTTCAAAATTTTTCTTTCGAACTTATCAAAAACTTCCTAGCTTTCATTAAGCATCATTTTCACAAAATGACTAAATATGCTCGACATTTTTTCTATATTCATTTCCAAATAACCAATCTTCTAAGAATCTTTTAAAGATAAAGATTTTATCAACCCTACAAGATCTGGGAAGCTTAAAAGATTCATACAGGAGCTTTGTTGGAACCACCAATGGATGCCTTAGGAAATACAGATGATTTAAACAAAATCATTTAAAAATATTCAAATCTTTCATAATACCAATTTCAAATAGGAATTTATATGATGCAAAAAGAAAAAACCTTGCTTCAAATGGCCATCAAACCTAATTTTCCCAAAATTATTGCTTGGACTGATGGCAAAAGAATATTTATCTTAGCATACAATGCTCTAGATGAAGATTTGGAAATAGAATCTGAACTAAAAGCTTTAAAGCTATTGCATCAGCTTTTAAAAATGGAACATCTTGATCACCCTCAAGAAATTCTTTTTCAATACCAAGAAGGTTGGCAGATGTGGAACAAGTTAGAATAGTGTCTCATAAATCCTACAATCTGAAAGACAAAGAGTTACAAAATCTAGACAACAAACTTGAAGGATAAGCTATTCTACACCAAAAAAAGCCTATTTTCAAAGTTGCCAATAGAAGAAAACATAGCTATCTAGAGCCCAACAACAATTGACAAAATCACTATAGCAGAAGTCACTATAGCAGTTACTGTCAGATAAAATTTTCAATAGTGTAAAGATAAACATTTGGATACTATTTAAAAACTTTTCTCACCTATAAATAAGAGGCCCTTTCAACAAAAAAAGAGGTAAAGGCTTGAAGGATCATAGCTTGGTTTTTTCCTTTTGCTTTCTTCACCTACCTATCTTTACTCTGTAAATTTACTTTCCCTTTCCACTCATTTCTTTCTGTAAACCTACTTTCCTTTTTCGCTCTCTTTCTATAAAGGTATCAGACTATATGAACAATTATTTATTTCAAATTGTTATGACATTTTGCTTTGTCATAAAACAATTATTTCAGTTCATATAAGCTTATCCCCAAAAAAATAATATTACTTTATTAATATTTCAAAAGTTAATAAGGGATTTAAAAAATAAATCATTTTACTGAAATAGTTCAAATAAGTATGGCCATTTGAACAACTACCTATTTCAAATCATTATTATTTTTTGTTTTGTCTTAAAACAATTGTTTTTCAACATACAAGCTTATTTGAAATAAAATAAAACTAATTTATTAATATCTCAAGAATTAATAAGAGATTTAAAAAGTACATCTATTTACCAATTTAGTTCAAATAGTTATGACTATTTGAACAATTATCTATTTCAAATTGTTATAACCTTTTGTTCTATCATAAAATAATTATTTCTATTCATACGGGCTTATTTAGAATAAAATAATACTAATTTAATAATATTCTAAAAATTAATAAATACAAGATTTTAAACAATAAATCTATGTGTCAAACTAGTTCAAATAGTTAAGGCTATATGAACAATTATTTATTTCAAATTGTTATGACCTTTTGTTTTGTCATAAAATAATTATTTCAGCTTATATAAGCTTATTTGGAATAGAACAAAATTAATTTATTAATTTTAAAAAATTTATAAGTAAGAGATTTAGAAAATAATTTTATTTAGTAAACCAGTTCAAATGATTATAACTATTTGAACAATTATCAATTTCAAATCATTATTACTAATTTATTAATATTTAGAAAATTAATCAATAAGAGATTTAAAAAATAAATCTATTTACCAAACCATTTAAAAATAGTTTTGACTATTTGAATAATTATCTATTTCCAATCATTATAACCTTTTTTTTTCTCATCAAATAATAGGTTCTGTAGATACTATTTTATTTAGAATAAAATAATACTAATTTAATAATATTTTAAAACTTAATAACCAAGAAAATTAAAAAATAAATCTAATAGCCAAAAAAGTTCAAATAGTTAAGACTATATGAACGATTATTTATTTCAAATTGTTATGACCATTGGATTTGTCATAAAATAATTGTTTTGTTCATACAAGCTTATTCGAATTAAAATAATACTAATTTAATAATAGTTAAAAAATAAATAAGAGATTTAAGAAACAAATTTGTTTACCGAATCAATTTAAATGGTTAAAACTATTGAACAATTATCTATTTTAAATCATTTTGACCTTTTGTTTAGTCATAAAATAATTATTTCAATTCATACAAGCTTATTCAAAATAAATTAATACCAATTTATTAACATTCAAAAAATTAATAAGAAAGAGATTTAAAAAAAAAAAACTATTTATCGAATAAGTTCAAATAGTTATTACAATTTGAACAATTGTTAATTTAGAAGCTTTAAAACCTTTTGAATTATCATAAAATAATTGTTTCAGTTAATACAAGCTTATTTCGAATAAAATAATACAAATTTATTAATATTAAGAAAATTAATAAGTAAAAGATTTAAATAATAAATATGTTTATCGAATAAGTTCAAATCGTTATAACTTTTTATTTTATCATAAAACAATTGTTTCTATTCATACAAACTTATTCAAATTAAAATAATTTTAATTTACTAATATTTTGATAATTAATAAGTAAAAGATTTAAAACATAAATATATTTGTCGAACTAGTTCAAATAGTTATGACTATTTGAATAATTATCTATTTCAAATCATTACGACCTTTTCTTTTGTAATAAAACAATTGTTTCAATTCATATGAGCTTATTTGAAGTAAAATAATACTAATTTATTAATATTTCAAAAAGAGTAAGAAAATTAAAAAAGGAATCTGTTTATCAAACAAGTTCAAATAGTTATGACTATCTAAACAATTATCTATATAAAAACATTATGACCTTTTGTTTTATGTTAAAAAAATTGGTTCTATTCATGCAAGCTTATTTAGAATAAACAAATACAAATTTATTAATATTTCAAAAATTAATAAGTTAAAATTTAAAAAATAAATCTATTTTCTTAACTTCTTCAAATACTTATGACTATTTGAACAATTATCTATTTCAAATAGTTATGACCTTTTGTTTTGTCATAAACCAATTGTTTCTATTCATACAAGGTTATTCGTAACAAAATAATACTAATTTATTAAAATTCCAAAAGTTAATAAGTAAAAGATTTAAAAAATAAATCTATTTACTGAGTGAGTTTAAATAGTTATAACTATTTGAACAGTTATTTATTTCAAATCATTATAAACTTTTGTTTTGTCATAAAATAGTTGTTTCTATTCATACAAGTTTGTTTATAATAAAATAATACTAATTTATTAATATAATAAAATTAATGAGTTGGCGACTTAAAAAATTAATCTGTTTACAAAACAAGTTCAAATAGTCACACCCATTTGAACTATTATCTATTTTAAATTGTTATGACATTTTGTTTGTTGTAAAATAATTGTTTTTATTCATAAAAAATTATTCATAATAAAATAATACTAATTTATTAATAGTTCAAAAATAAATAAGAGATTTAAAAACTAAATCTATTGACCAGGCTAGTTCAAATTGTTATGTCTATTTGAACAATTATCTATCTCAAATCATTATGATCTTTGTTTTGTCATAAAACAATTGTTTCTATTCATACAAGCTTATTCGAAGTAAAATATTACTAAACTAATAATATTCTAAAATTACTTAGCAATAGATTTAAAAAGTAAATGTATTTGCCAAACCAGTTCAAATAGTTAAGAATATTAGAATAATTATCTATTTCAAATCGTTCTGACCTTTTGTTTAGTCATAAAATAATTGTTTCAGTTCATGCATGCTTATTCAAAATAAAATAATATTATTTTATTAACATTCAAAAAATTAATTAGCAAGATATTTAAAAAAATAAATATGTTTACTGAACAAATTCAAATAGTTATAACTATTTGAATAATTATCTATTTAAAATCATTATAACCTTTTGTTTTATAATAAAACAATTTTTTCAGTTTATAAAAAGCTTATCCAAAATAAAATAATATTACTTTATTAATATTTTAAAAATTAAGAAGTTGGAGATTTAAAAAAAAATCAATTTATCGAATCAGTTCCAATAATTATGGCCATTTGAACTATTATCTATGTCAAATTGTTATGAACTTTTGTTTTGTCATAAAACAATTCTTTTCATCATAAAAGCCTATTCGAAATAAAATAATACTAATTTATTAATATTTCAAAAATTAATAAGTAAGATATTTAAAAAGTAAATCTGTTTAGCGAACTAGTTTAAATAGTTTGACTATTTGAACAATTATATATTTCAAATAGTTATAACCTTTTGTTTTGTCATAAAAAAATTATTTATGTTCATACAAGCTTATTTGAAATAAAATAATACTAATCTAATAATATTATGAAAATTAATAACTAAAAGATTTAAAAAATAAATTTGTTTGCCAAACTAGTTCAAATAGTAAAGGTTATATGAATAATTATCTATTTCAAATTGTTATTATCTTTTGTTTTGTCATAAAACAAATGTTTTTGTTCATATAAGTTTGTTTGGAATAAAATAATATTAATTTATTAATACTTCAAAAATTATTGAGAGATTTAAAATATAAATTTATTTATCAAACTAGTTCAATTAGTTATAACAATTTGAATAATTATTTATTTCAAATTGTTATGACCATTTGTTTTATCACAAAACAATTGTTCTATTAATATTGTTTTATTTGGAATAAAATAATGCTAATTTGTTAATATTCTAAAATTTAATAAGTAACGGATTTGAAAAATGAATATGTTGACCTAAACAGTGCAAATAATTATAATTGTTTGAACAATTATCTATTTCAAATCATTATGATATTTTGTTTTGTCACAAAACAATTGTTTCTATTCGTACAAGCTTATTTGGAATAGCATAATTTTAATTTATTAATATTTCAAAAATTAATAAGTAAGAGATTTAAAAACTCTATTTATCGAACAAGTTTAAATAGTTATAATTATTTGAACAATTGCCTATTTCAAATCGCTATAACCTTTTGTTTTGTTATAAAATAATTTTTTCTATTCATACAAGCTTATTTCAATTAAAATAATACAAATTTATTAATATTAAGATAATTAATAAATAAAAGATTTAAAAAGTATCTATATTTACTGAATAAATTCAAATAGTTGAGACTATTTGAAAAATTATTTATTTCAAATCGTTATGACTTTTTGTTTTATCATAAAATAATTGTTTTTGTTCAAACAAGCTTATTCAAATTAAAATAATATTAATTTAGTAACATTTTGACAATTAATAAGTAACATATTTTAAAAATAAATATGTTTATTGAACAAGTTTAAATAGTCATAACTATTTAAATAATTATCTATTTCAAATTATTATGACCTTTTGTTTCATCATAAAACAATTATATTAGTTCATATAGGCTTATTCGAAATAAAATAATACTAATTTATTAATATTTCAAAAATTAATGAGTAAAAGATTTAAAAAATAAATTTATTTATCGAACAAGTTCAAATAGTTTTGACTATATAAACAAATTTCTATTTCAAATCGTTATGATATTTTGTTTTGTCATAAAATAATTGTTTCTGTTCATATAAGCTTATTTCAATTAAAATATTATAAATTTATTAATATTCCAAAAATTAATAAGTAAAATTTTAAAAAATAAATGTTTTCTAAACACATTTAAATAGTTATAACTATTTGAACAATTATTTATTTCAAATCATTATGACCTTTTGTTTTATCATAAACCAATTGTTTCTATTCATGCAAGCGTATTCAAAAGAAATAATACTAGTTTATTAATATTTTAAAAATTAATAAGTAAAAGATTTAAAAAATAAATCTATTTACCAAGCAAGTTCAAATAGTTATGCCTGTTTGAATAATTTTTTATTTTAAATAGTTATGATTTTTTGTTTTATTGTAAAACAATTGTTTTGATTCATGAAAGTTTATTCAAAATAAAATAATACTGATTTATTAATATTCTGAAAATTAATAGGTAGGAGATTTAAAAAATAAATCTGTTTATCAAACAAGTTCAAATGGTCATGTCTATATGAACAATTATCTATTTCAAATCATTATAACATTTTGTCTTGTCATAAAACAATTGTTTCTATTCATGCAAATTATTCAAAATAAAATAATATTAATTTATTAATATTTTGAAAATTAATAAGAGATTTAAAAATTAAATCTGTTTACTAAAACAGTTTAAATAGTTATTACTATTTGAATAATTATCTATCTCAAATCGTTATGATATTTATTTTGTCATAAAAAATTGTTTCTTTTCATACAAGCTTATTCGGATTAAAATAATACTAATTTAATAATATTCCAAAAATTAATAAGAGCTTTGAAAAAGGAATGTGTTTGTTGAGCTAGTTTAAATAGTTAAGACTATTATAACAATTATTTATTGCAAATCGTTATGACCTTTTGTTTGGTCATAAAACAATTATTTTAGTTCATACAAGCTTATTCAGAATAAAATAATAGTAATTTATTAACATTCAAAAAATTAATGAGCAAGAGATTTAAAAAATATAAATCTATTTATCCAACAAGTTCAAATAGATTTGACTAGTTAAGCAATTATCCATTTAAAGTTGTTACAACCTTTTGTTTTGTCATAAAATAATTGTTTCATTTCATAAAAACTTATTCAAAATAAAATAATACTACTTTATTAATATTTCAAAAATTAATAAATAAGAGATTTAAAACTAAAATTGTTTTCTGAACTAGTTCAAATAGTTATGACTATTTGAACAAATATCAATCTTAAATCATTATAATCTTTTTTTTCTCATAACACAATCATTTTTTAACATACAAGCTTATTTGGACAAAAATAATACTAATTTAATAATAATCCAAAAATTAGTGAAAGATTAAAAAAAATGTATTTGCTAAACCAGTTCAAATAGTTAAGACTATTAGATAATTATCTATTTCAAATCGTTTTAATCTTTTATTTAGTCCTATAATAATTGTTTTAGTTCATACATGATTATTCATAATAAATTAATACTAATTTATTAACATTCCAAAAATTAGTAAGTAAGAGATTTGAAAAGATAAATATGTTTACCGAACAAGTTCAAAGAGTTATGGCTATTTGAACAATTATCAATTTAAAATCATTATGACGTTTTGTTTTGTCATAAAACAATTGTTTTAGTTCATAAAAGCTTATCCAAAAGAAAATAATGCTACTTTATTATTATTTTGAAAGTTAATAATTAAAAGATTTAAAAAATAAATCAATTTACTAGATAAGTTCAAATAATTATAGCCATTTGAGCAACTATTTATTTCAAATTATTATTACCTTTTGTCTGTCATAAAACAATTGTTTTTCAAAAACTAAATTTGTTTACAGAACCAGTTCAAATAGTTATGACTACTTGAACAATTATCTATTTCAAATTGTTATAACATTTTGTTCTATAATAAAACAATTATTTCTATTCATACAAGCTTATTCGAAATAAAATAATACTAATTTAGTAACATTTTGAAAATTAATAACTAAGAAATTTAAAAAATAAATCTATTTGCTGAACCAATTCAAACAGTTAAGACTATATGAATAATTATTTATCTTAAATTGTTATGACCTTTTGTTTCGTCATAAAACAATTATTTCATCTCATAGAAGCTTATTGGGAATAGAGTAAAACTAATTTATTAATATTTTAAAAATTTATAAGAGATTTAGAAAATAATTCTATATACCAAACCAGTTCAAATAATTATAACTATTTGAACAATTATCTAATTCAAATTATTATTACTTTTTATTTTGTAATAAAATAAATTTTTTGTTAATATAAGTTTGTTCAAAATTAAATAATACTAATTTATTAATATTTATCAAACTAGTTCAAATAGTTATGACTATTTGTGCAATTATTTATTTCAAATTGTTATCACTTTTTGTTCTATTATAAAATAATAGTTTCTGTTCATACAAGCTTATTAAGATTAAAATAATATCAATTTATTAATATTTCAAAAATTAATAATTAAGAAATTTAAAACATAATTATGCTTACTGAATTAGATCAAATAGTCATGATTATTTGAATAATTATCTATTTCAAATCATTATGACCTTTTATTTTGTCATAAAAAAATAATTTTGGTTCGTACAAGCTTTTTCAAAATAAAATAATACTAAGTTATTAATATTCTGAAAATTAATAATTAAGAGATTTAAAAAATGAATCTATTTAACGAATAAGTTTAAATAATTATGACTATTTGAACAATTATCTATTTAAAATCACTATAACCTTTTGTTTTGTCATAAAATGACTTTTTTCTATTCATACAAGCTTATTTTGAATAAAATAATACAAATTTATTAATATTAAGACAATTAATAAGTAAAATATCTAACAAATAAAGCTATTTACCAAACAAGTTCAAATCTTTATGACTATTTGAACAATTATTTATTTCAAATTGTTATGACCTTTTGTTTTGCCATAAAACAATTTTTTCTATTTATACAAGCTTATTTAAATTAAAAAAAATTCATTTATTAATATTTCAACAAATAATAAGCAAAAGATTTAAAAAATAAATATGTTTATCGAACAAGTTCAAATGGTCATGAGTATTTGAATAATTAATTATTTCAAATCATTGTGATCTTTTGTTTTATAATAAATCAATTGTTTCAGTTCATAAAAGCTTATTTCAAATAAAATAATACTAATTTATTAATATTCTAAAAACGAATGAGTAAGAGAATTAAAAATTAATCTATTTACTGAACATGTTCAAATAGTTATGACTATCTAAACAATTATCTATTTCAAATATTATAACATTTTTTTTGTCATAAAACAATTGGTTTTGTTCGTGCAAAGCTTATTTCGAATAAAATAACATAAATTTATTAATATTCAAAAAATTATTAAGTAAAAATTGAACAAATAAACATGTTTTCTAAATACCTTCAAATAGTTATGACTATTTGAACAATTATCTATTTCAAATTGTTATGACCTTTTATTTTTTCATAAACCAATTGTTTCTCTTCATAAAAGCTTATTCACAATAAAATAATACTAATTTATTAAAATTCTAAAAATTAATAAGTAAAAGATTTAAAAAATAAATCTTTTTACTAAGCGAGTTTGAATAGTTATGACCCTTTGACTAATTATTTATTTCAAATCATTTTAAAACAATTATTTCTATTCATACAATTTTATTTGAAATAAAATAATACTAATTTATTAATATTTCAAAAAGTAATAAGAGATTTAAGAATTAAATCTGTTTATCGAACTAGTTTAAATACTTGTGACTATTTGAATAATTATATATCTCAAATCGTTATGATCTTTGTTTTGTAATAAAACAATCGTTTCTGTTCATACAAATTTATTTAAAGTAAAATTTTGCTAAATTAATAATATTCTAAAAATTAATAAGAGCTTTGAAAAATAAATATGTTTGTTGAACCAGTTCAAATAGTTAAGACTATTAGAACAATTATTTATTTCAAATCGTTCGTACCTTTTGTTTAGTCATAAAACAATTATTTCATTTCATACAAGCTTATTTAGAATGAAATAATAGTAATTTATTAACATTCAAAAAATTAATGAGCAAGAGATTTAAATAAAATAAATCTATTTATCAAACAAGTTCAAATAGATTTGACTATTTAAACAATTATCTATTTAAAGTTGTTATGACCTTTTGTTTTATCATAAAACAATTATTTCATTTCATAACAACTTATTTGAAATAAAATAATACTACTTTATTAATATTTCAAAAATTAATAAGCACAGATTTAAAACTAAAGTTGTTTTTTGAACTAGTTAACTATTTGAACAAATATCAATCTTAAATCATCATGATATTGTTTTCTCATAAAACAATTGTTTTTTGTCATATAAGCTTATTCAAATAAAAATAATGCTAATTTAATAATATTTTAAAAATTAGTGAACGATTTAAACAATAAATGTATTTACCGAACCAATTCAAATAGTTAAGACTATTAGAATAATTATGTTTTTCATCACACAAGCTTATTTAGATAAAATAATACTAATTTAATAATATTCCAAAAATTAATGAAAGATTTAAAAAATAAATGTACTTGCCGAACCAATTCAAATAGTTAAGACTATTAGAATAATTATCTATCTATTTCAAATCATTCTAACTTTTTATTAATATTTAGAAAATTAATCAGTAAAAGATTTAAAAAGTAAAACTATTTACCAAACCATTTCAAATAGTTTTGACTATTTGAATAATTATCTATTTCAATTCGTTATAACCTTTTATTTTGTCATCAAACAATTGGTTCTATTCATACTATTTTATTTGAAATAATATAATACTAATTTAATAATATTCCAACACTTAATAACCGAAAAAATTAAAAAATAAATCTAATTGCTGAGCCATTTCAAATAGTAAGACTATATGAACGATTATCTATTTCAAATCGTTATGACCTTTTGTTTTGTCATAAAACAATTATTTATGATCATACGAGCTTATTCGAAATAAAATAATATCAATTTATTAATATTTCAAAAATTAATAAGTAAGAGATTTAAAAAATAAATCTGTTTATCAAACCAGTTCAAATAATTATGACTATTTGAGCAATTATGAATCTCAAATCATTAAGATCTTTGTTTGTCATAAAATAATTGTTTCTAATCATAAAGCTTATTTGGTTAAAAATAATACTAATTTAATAATATTAAAAAAAAGAGATTTAAAAAATAAATGTGTTTGTCGAACCGGTTCAAATAGTTAAAACTATTAGAATAATTATATATTTTAAATCATTCTGACCTTTTGTTTAGTTAGAAAATATTTGTTTCATATCTTATAATCTTATTCAGAATAAAATAATCAAAATTTATTAACATTTGAAAAATTAACAAGAAAAAGATTTGAAAAAAGAAATATGTTTATCGAACAAGTTCAAATAGCGATGACTATTTGAATAATTATTTATTTAAAATCATTATGACCTTTTGTTTTGATATAAAACAATTGTTTCAGTTCATAAAAGCTTATCCAAAATAAAATAATATTAATTTTTTAATATTTAAAAAATTAATAAGCAAGAGTTTAAAAAAAATAAATTAGTTTACCAAATAAATTCAAATAGTTATGACTGTTAGAATAATTGTCTATTTAAAATCATTATGACCTTTTGTTTTGTCATAAAATAATTGTTTCAATTCATACAAGCTTATTCAAAATAAAAAAATTACTAATTTATTAATATTACAAAAATTAATAAGTGATTTAAAAAGTAAGCTTGTTTACCAAATCAGTTCAACTAATTATGCCCATTTCAACAATTATCTATTTCAAATCGTTATTACCTTTAGTTGGTCATTTAACAATTGTTTCTTATATACAAGTTTGTTCATAATAAAATAATAGTAATTTATTAATCAATAGTAATTTATTAATCTCTTAAAAATTAACAAGTAAGAGATTTAAAAAATAAATCTGTTTATCAAACCAATTTAAATAGTTATGATTATTTGAATAATCGTATACTTCAAATAGTTATAACCTTTTATTTTGCCATCAAACTATTATTTTTGTTCATACAAGCATATTCGAAATAAAATATACTAATATAAAAATATTTTCAAAAATTAATAACTAAGAGATTTAAAAAATAAATATATTTGCTAAACTAGTTGAAATGGTTAAGACTGTATGAATCATTATCTATTTCAAATCATTTTTGCTTTGTCATAAAATAATTTTTTTAATTCATACTAGCATATTTGGAATAAAATAAAATGAATTTATTCATATTAAAAAATTAATATGTAAGAGATTTAAAAAATAATTTTGTTTACCTAACTAGTTCAAATAATTATGACTATTTGAACAATCATCTTTTTCAAATCACTATGACCTTTTGTTTTATCACAAAACAACTATTATTTGTTCATATAAGTTTGTTCAAAATAAAATAATACTAATCTATTAATATTTCAAAAATTAATAAGAGATTTAAAAAATAATTCTGTTTATCAAACCAGTTCAAATAGTTATGACTATTTAAGCAATTAGTTATTTAAAATTGTTATGACTTTTTGTTCTATTATAAAACAATAATTTTTGTTCATACAAGCCTATTCAGATTAAAATAATACCAATTTATTAATATTTCAACAATTAATAAGTAAAAATTTTAAAAAATAAATATGCTTACCAAACTAGATCAAATAATCATGATTATTTGAATAATTATCTATTTCAAATCGTTATAAACTTTTTTTTTGTCATAAAAAAATCATTTTGGTTCATATAAATTGATTCCAAATAAAATAATACTAAGTCATTAATATTCTAAAAATTAATAATTAAGAGATTTAAAAAATGAATATATTTAACGAACAAGTTTAAATAATTATGATTATTTGAACAATTATCTATTTGAAATCACTATAACCTTTTTTTGTCATAAAATGATTTTTTTCTATTCATACAAGCTTATTTCGAATAAAATAATACAAATTTATTAATATTAAGATAATTAATAAGTAAAAGATCTAAAAAATAAATCTGTTTACCGGACAAGTTCAAATCTTTATGGCTATTTGAACACTTAGTTATTTCAAATTGTTATGATCTTCTATTTTGTCATAAAACAATTGTTTTTGTTCATACATGCTTACTCAAATTAAAAAGATATTAATTTATCAATCTTTTGGAAAATAATAAGTAAAAGATTTAAAAAATAAATATGTTTATCAAACAAGTTCAAAGAGTCATGAGTATTTGAATAATTATTTATTTCAAATCATTATGACCTTTTATTTTGTAATAAAACAATTGTTTCAGTTCATATAAGCTTATTTGAAATAAAGTAATATTAATTTATTAATATTCTAAAAATTAATGACTAAGAGAATTAAAAAATTAATCTATTTACCAACATGTTCAAATAGTTATAACTATCTGAACAATTATCTATTTCAAAACATTATAACCTTTTGTTTTGTCATAAAACAATTGGTTTTGTTTATGCAAGCTTATTTCGAATAAAATAACATAAATTTATTAATATTCAAAAATTAATAAGTAAAAATTTAAAAAATAAATATGTTTTCTGAACACATTCAAATAGTTATCACTATTTAAAAAATTATCTATTTGAAATTGTTATGACCTTATGTTTTGTCATAAACCAATTGTTTCTATTCATGAAAGCTTATTCAAAATAAAATAGTACTAATTTATTAAAATTCCAAAAATTAATGAGTAAAAGATTTAAAAAATAAATCTATTTACCAAATGAGTTCAAATAGTTATTACCCTCGAACAATTATTTACTTCAAATCAGATTGATCTTTTGTTTTATCATAAAACAATTATTTCTATTCATACAATTTCATTTGAAATAAAATAATACTAAGTTATTAATATTCTAAAAATTTATAGGTTAGAGATTAAAAAAAATAAATCCCTTGACCGAACAAGTTCAAATAATCATGTCTATTTGAATTATTATCTATTTCAAATCATTATGACATTTTGTTTTATTGTAAAACGATTGTTTCTACTCAAACAAAATTATTTAGAATAAAATAATACTAATTTATTAATATTTCAAAAATTAATAAGAGATTTAAGAATTAAATTGGTTGATTGAACTAGTTCAAATACTTATGACTATTTGAACAACTATCTATCTCAAATTGTTATGATCTTTGTTTTGTAATAAAACAATTGCTTCTGTTCATACAAGCTTATTTAGAGTAAAATATTGCTAAATTAATAATATTCTAAAAAAATAAGAAAGAGATTTAAGAAATAAATGTGTTTACCAAACCAATTCCAATAGCTAAGACTATTAGAAAAATTATCTATTTCAAATCATTCTTACTTTTTGTTTAGTCATAAAATAATTGTTTTAGTTCATACATGCTTATTCAAAATAAAATGATACTAATTTATTAACATCCAAAAAATTAATAAACAAGAAATTTTAAAAAATAAATCTATTTACTGAACAAGTTCAAATAGTCATAACTATTTGAATAATTATCTATTTAAAATAAATATGACCTTTTGTTTTATCATAAAACAATTGTCTCAGTTCATAAAAGCTTATCTGAAATAAAATAATATTACTTTATTAATATTTCAAAAACTAATAAGTTAAAAATTTTAAAAACAAGTTAGTTTATTGAATCGGTTCAAATAATTATAGTCATTTGAATAATTATCTATTTCAAATTGTTATGAACTTTTATTTTGTCATAAAACAATTATTTTTCATCATACAAACCTATTCAAAATAAAATAATACTAATTTATTAATATTTCAAAAATTAATAAGTAGGAGATTTAAAAAATAATTTTGTTTATCAAACTGGTTTCTATTTGAACAATTATATATTTCAAATCATTATAACCTTTTGTTCTATTATAAAATAATTGTTTCAGTTCATATAAGCTTATTTGGAACCAAACAATACTAATTTAATATTATTTTAAAAATTGATAGCAAGAAGATTTAAAAAATAAAACCTATTTGCTGAAATAGTTCAAACAATTAAGACTATATGAACAACTATCTATTTACCAAAAATTATGGCCTTTTGTTTTGTCATATAACAAGTGTATTTGAACATTCAAGCTTATTTGGAATAAAATAATACTAATTTATTAATCTTTCAAAAATTAATAAGAGATTTAAAAAATAATTCTGTTTACCAAACTAGTTCAAATAGCAATGACTATTTGAACAATTGTAAACTTCAAATTGTTATAACCTTTTGTTTTGTCATAAAACAATTATTTTTGTTCATATAAGCTTATTCAAAATAAAATAATACTGATCTAATAATATTTCAAAAATTAATAACTAAGAGAATTAAAGAATAAATTTGTTTGCCGAACCAGTTTAAATATTTAAGACTATATGAATAATTATCTATTTCAAATCGTTATGACCTTTCGTTTCATCATGCAATAAGATTTTTTTGAATTTATAATAACTTATATGGAATAAAACAAAATGAATTAATTAATATTTCAAAAATTAATAAGATATTTAAAAAATAATTCTATTTACCTAACCAGTTCAAATAATTATGATTATTTGAATAATTATCTATTTCAAATCATTATGATCTTTTGTTTTGTAATAAAACAAATGTTTTTGTTCATGTAAGTTTGTTTAGAATAAAATAATACTAATCCATTAATATTTTAGCAATTGATAAGTAAACTTTAAAAAACAAATATGTTTACCGAACTAGATCAAATGAATAAATATCAATCTCAAATCATTATGATCTTTGTTTTCTCATAAAACAATTGGTTTTTATCATATAAGCTTATTCAAATAAAAATAATACTCATTTAATAATATTCTGATAATTAATAAGAGATTTAAAAAATAAATTGGTTTGCTGAATCAAGTCAAATATTTAAGACTATTAGAATAATTATCTATTTCAAATCATTTTGACCTTTTGTTTAGTCATATAATAATTATTTTAGTTCATAAAAGCTTATTTGGAATAAAATAATACTAATTTACTAACATTCAAAAAATTAATAAGCATGAGTTTTGAAAAAATAAATCTATTTACCTAACAAGTTCAAATAATTATGACTATTTCAACAATTATCTATTTAAAATTATTATGACAATTTGTTTTGTCATAAAACAATTGTTTTAGTTTATAAAAGCTTATCCAAAATAAAATAATACTACTTTATTAATATTTCAAAAATTAATAAACAAGAGATTTAAAAAATAAATCAGTTTAACGAATCAATTCAAATAATCATGGCTATTTAAACATCTATCTATTTTAAATGATTATTACCTTTTGTTCTGTCATAAAACAATTTTTTCAACATTCAAGCTTTTTATAAATAAAATAATACTAATTTATTAATATTTCAAGAATTAATAAGAGATTTAAAAAAAAAATTTGTTTGTTGATCCAGTTCAAATAGTTATGACTATTTGAACAATTATCTATTTCAAAGTGTTATAACCTTTGTTCTATCATAAAACAATTGTTTCTGTTCATACAAGCTTATCCAAAATAAAATAATACTAATTTATTAATATTTATAAAATTAATTAGCAAGAAATTTAAAAAGCAAATCTGCTTGCCAAACCATTTCAAATAGTTTTGACAATTTGAATAATTATCTATTTCAAATCATTATAACCTTTTTATTTTGTCATCAAATAATTGGTTCTATTTATACTATTTTATTCAAAATAAAATAATGCAAATTTAATAATATTTCGAAACTTAATAACCAAGAAAATTAAAAAATAAATCTAATTGACAAACCAATTCAACTAGTTAAAACTATATAAATGATTATCTATTTCAAATTGTTATGACCTTTTCTTTTGTCATAAAACAATTGTTTTGTTTGTACAAGCTTATTCATATTAAAATAATACTAATTTCATAATATTTAAAAAACTAATCAATAAGATATTTAAAAAATAAATTTGTTTACTGAATCATTTCAAATGGCTAAGACTATTAGAATAATTATATACTTCGAATCATTTTGACCATTTATTTAGTCATAAAATAATTGTTTCAATTCATACAAGCCTATTCAGAATAAAGCAATACTAATTTATTAACATTTAAAAAATTAATAAGAAAGAGATTTAAAAAATAAATCTGTTTATCGAAGAAGTTCAAATAGTTATTATTATTTAAACAATTGTCTATTTAAAATTATTATAACCTTTTAATTTGTCATAAAACAATTGTTTCAGTTAATACAAGCTTAGATGAAATAAAATAATATTAATTTATTAATATTTCCAAAATTAATAAGTAAAAAAATTTAAAAAATTAATCTATTTACCAAATCAGTTAAAATAATTATGGCCATTGGAATAATTATTTGTTTCAAATCATTATGAAATTTTATTTTGTCATAAAACATTTGTTTTTTTTATCATATGAGCTTATTCAAAATAAAATAATACTAATTGATTATTATTTCAAAAATTAATAGGTAACAGATTTAAACAATAAATTCATTTACTAAACCAATTCAAATAATTATGACTATTTGAACAATTATCAATCTCAAATTGTTAAAATCTTTGTTTTGTCATAAAATAATTGTTTCTAATCATAGAAGCTTATTCGGTTAAAAATAATACTAATTTAATAATATTCTGAAAATTAATATGAGATTTAAAAAATAAATTTGTTTGTTAATCCAGTTTAAATAGTTAAAATAATTAGAATAATTATCTATTTCAAATCGTTCAAACCTTTTGTCTAGTCATAAAATATTTGTTTAATGTCTTACAAGCTTATTCGAAATAAAATAATCCAAATTTATGAACATTTGAAAAATTAATAAGCAAAAGATTTGAAAAAATAAATTTGTTTACCAAACAAGTTTAAATTATTATGACTATTTGAACAATTATTTTTATAAAATTGTTATGATCTTTTGTTTTGACATAAAGCAATTGTTTCAATTCACAAAAGCTTATCTAAAATAAAATAATAATAATAAGAAGGAATTTAAAAAAATAAATTTGTTTGTTGAACCAATTCAGATAGTTATGACTATTTGAACAATTATCTATTTAAAATCGTTATGACCTTTTGTTTTGTCATAAAATAATTGTTTCATACAAGCTTATTCGAAATAAAATAATTCTAATTTATTAATATTCCAAAAATTAATAAGTGATTTAAAAAGTGAATCTATTTGCTGAATTAGTTCAAATAATTATGGTCATCTCAACAATTATCTATTTCAAATTGTTATCACCTTTTGTTTGGTCATATAACAATTGTTTTGATCATACAAGCTTATTCAAAATAAAATAATAATAATTTATTAATCTTTCAAAAATTAATAAGTCAGAGATTTAAAAAATGAATCTATTTACCGAAACAATTTAAATAGTTATGACTATTTGAATAATTCTAGACTTTAAATCGTTATAACCTTTTGTTATGTCATAAAGCAATTATTTCTCTTCATACAAGCTTACTCAAAATAAAAAAATACTAATCTAATAATATTTCAAAAATTAATAACTACTAAATTTAAAAAATAAATTTGTTTTCTAAACCAATTCAAATAGTTAAGACTATATAAACAATTATCTAATTCAAATTGTTATAACCTTTTGTCTTGTCATAAAAGAATTTTCTCAATTCGTACTAGCTTATTCGGAACAAAATAAAATGAATTTATTAATATTTCAAAAATTAATAAGTAAGAGATTTAAAAAATAATTCTGTTTACCTAACCAGTTCAAATAATTATACTATTTGAACAATTATATTTTTCAAATCACTATTACTTTTTGTTTTTCCATAAAACAAATGTTTTTGTTCATATAAGTTTATTCGGAATAAAGTAACACTAATCTATTAATATTTCAAAAGTTAATAAGTGATTTAAAAAATAAATCTATGTATCAAACTAGTTCAAATAGTTATGATTATTTGGATAATTATTTATTTCAAATTGTTATGACTTTTTGTTCGATTATAAAACAATTGTTTCTATTCATGCAAGCTTATTTGGATTAAAATAATACTAATTTGTTAATATTTTGACAATTAGTATGCAAAAAATTTTGAAAATAAATATGTTTACCACACTAGATCAAATAATTATGATAATTTTGAATAATTATCTATTTCAAATCGTTATGACCTTTTAATTTGCCATAAAAGAATTTATTTCAGTTCATATAAGCTTATTCAAAATAAAATAATACTAATTTATTAATAATTGCAAAATTAATAGTAAAGAGATTTAAAAAATGACTTTGTTTACTTAACAAATTTAAATAATTAGGATTGTATGAATAATTATCTATTTGAAATAGCTATAACCTTTTGTTGTGTCATAAAAATTTTTTTCCTGTTCATCTAAGCTTATTTTGAATAAAATAATACAAATTTATTAATATTAAGACAATTAATAAGTAAAAGATTTAAAAAATAAATTCGTTTACCTAACAAGTTCAAATCGTTATGGCTATTTGAGCAATTATTTATTTCAACTTGTTATGAATTTTTGTTTTGTTATAAAACAATTATTTTTGTTCATACAAGTTTATTTAAATTAAAATAATATTAATTTATAAATATTTTGATAATTAATAAGTAAAAGATTTAAAAAATAAATATATTTACCAAATAAGTTCAAATAGTCATGAATATTTGAATAATTATCTATTTCAAATCATTATGACCTTTTTTTTAATAAAATAGTTGTTTCAATTCATATAAGCTTATTTGAAGTAAGATAATACTAATTTATTAATATTCCAAAAATTAATGAGTAAGAGAATTAAAAAAAATATATGTTTACCAAATAAGTTCAAATAGTTATGACTATCTAAACAATTATATGTTTCAAAACATTATGACCTTTTGTTTTGTCATAAAATAATTGGTTATTTTCATGCAAGCTTATTTTTGAATAAAATAATTTAAATTTATTAATATTTCAAAAATTAATAAGTAAAATTTTAAAAAATAAATATGTTTTCTGAACACGTGAGCTTATTCGAAATAAAATAATAATTTATTAATCTTTCAAAAATTAAAAAGTAAGAGATTTAAAATATGAATCTATTTATCAAACCAGTTCAAATAGTTATGACTATTTAAATAATTCTATACTTCAAATCATTATAACCTTTTGTTATGTCATAAAACAATTATTTATGTTCATACAAGCTTATTCGAAATAAAACATTAGTAATCTAATAATATTCCAAAAATTAATAACTAAGGGATTTAAAAAATAAATTTATTTGTCGAACCAGTTCAAATAGTTAAGACTATATGAACAATTGTCTATGACAAATTGTTTTGACCTTTTATCTTGTCATAAAAGAATTTTCTCAATTCATACTAGCTTATTCGGAATAAAATAAAATAAATTTATTAATATTTCAAAAATTAGTAAGAGAGTTAAAAAAATAATTCTATTTACCTGATCAGTTCTAATAATTATGACTATTTGAACAATTACAATTTCAAATCCTTATTACTTTTTGTTTTGTCGTAAACCAAATATTTTTGTTCATATAAGTTTATTTGGAATAAACTTATACTAATCCATTAATAATTCAAAAATTAATAAGTGATTTAAAAAATAAATCTATTTATTAAACTAGTTCAAATAGTTATGACTATTTGAACAATTATTTATTTCAAATCGTTATGACTTTTTGTTCTATTATAAAATAATTGTTTCTATTCATACAAGCTTATTTGGATTAAAATAATACTAATTTATTAATATTTTGCCAATTAATAAGTTAAAAATTTTAAAAATAAATATGTTTATCGAACTAGATCAAATAATCATAACTATTTAAATAATTATCTATTTCGAATTGCTATGACCTTTTGTTTTGTCATAAAAAAATTATTTCAATTCATATAAAGGTTATTGGAAATTAAACAATACTATGTTATTAATATTCTAAAAATTAATAATTAAGAGATTTAAAAAATGAATCTATTCACCAAACAAGTTTAAATAATTATGGCCATTTGAATAAGTATTGATTTGGAATCGCTATAACCATTTGGTTTGTCATATAATGATTTTATTTGTTCATATAAGCTTATTTCAAATAAAATAATACAAATTTATTAATATTAAGACAATTAATGTTAGCTTTGTAGGTTAGATGGTGATCCAAGAGGGGGTGAATTGGATCTCTCCAAATTTTTCCCAAATAATGATTTCAATATAGTTGAATGGAAATTAAGACAATAAGCCCTTTTGATGAAAATATAATGAAAACAATAACAATTAATGAACTTAAAATCAAATATGAACAATAATAAATTATAAGGAGATACGGATAGAGAAATCAAACACAATGATTTATAGAGGTTTGGTCCTTCTCCATAAGGCACCTACGTCCTCTTTCTTGGTTGTCCACACCAAGGCTCCAATCCACTAGGTGTTGAAGATTACAAACAAGCTTCTTAAAGCTTTACAAACTCAACACTACACACTCTTAAAGGTTATCCTCCTCCTTAAGCTTACAAGCACACCATACAAATTTTTTTGAAGTGTTTTGCAAACTCTAAGAACCTCTTAAAAGTTGGGTGTTTGCTAATTTGAAGTATACAATGGTATAGACAAGAAAATGATGAATGAACAACAAAAATAATTTGGATACAATAAATGCAAAGATATAGACTTTGAAGCTCTAAAACTCTTGATTCTTTGAGAGAATGAAAATATGGCTTATTGGCTCTTGCTCTCTTGATTCATCTTGCTTCTTGGTGTGTTGGAGTGCCCAATTTATATAGAAATTAAGGAACTAGCCATTGGGGAAGCTTGGAGTGAAGAAATGCCTGTTGGAATCATACAAAAATAGCCGTTGGAGTGTTCTGGGTCTCAGGGGATCGATCCCTTCCTTTAGGGGATCGATCCCTTCCTTTAGGGGATCGATTTGGTCAGCTTTAGAACACCCAGAGATTACGCATAAATGGCCTTACCTGATCGATCCCTTTCTTGATGGGATTGATCTGTTCTTTAGGTGATTGATCCCCTATGTGGGGGGATCGATCCCTTTTGCTTGTTTTCGAGCAAGAAGTGCTTTCTGTTTCAGAATCGATCAATCCCTTTAATGGAGGGATCGATCCCTTGCCTAGCTGATTGATCCCTATGTGGGGGATTGATCCCTTTTCTGAAAATTTGAGGGAGGCGATCATTCTGTATGAAAAAGTGATCGATCCCTTCTAAAAGGGATTGATCCTGTCTATGCAAGGTGGCAGTCTCTCATTTTACACTTTACTTACTAATTTAATCATATCTTGAGTTATACAAATCAAAATCACAAATTGTTTAATGATTTAGAAACTAGACTTAAAGGGCTTTCTATCATATAAAGTTTATCACCTAATTCACTGTGTACGAATTATAGTGAATTTTCAAATCTACCCTTTGTGCAGTTTTTAGACAACTGCAGTGTGTCTACTAAAAATTCAAAATCTTTTCTTAGAAAATTTGGATCTTCATTTTGTTTGATCCATTAGAAATAGACTCAAAGATCTTTCCAACCATATAAAATTCAAATATTAAAACCTTGTGAATTTATATAGAAAAATAAAATAAGTTCAGTGTTGGAAAACTTTGTTCTTGTAAAACAACTTTCCTAAGTTAATCTATTTCCCAAAACCAATATTATCAAAATTGTATTAAGTCCAAAATGAATAAGTTCACTTTAAAAACAACAATTGGACTTTCATTTAAGCTCAAATAAATGACTTTAAAGATAGATTTGGTTTGAGAAATATGAAAACAAAGAAAGGTTTGTTTAAGCTTTGAAAATCATATTATTTATTTAGAACCAAAATATAAAACTTAAGAACATGTACTAAATAAATCCTTTTCAAAATATTGATCAAGTTTATTTTGCTTTAATATTTTGTCATTTCAAAATAAGGATCAATTCAAGGTTAACAATTAATAAGTAAAATATTTAAAAAATAAATTTGTTTACTGAACAAATTTAAATTGTTATGACTATTTGAATAATTATTTATTTCAAATTCTTATGACTTTTTTGTTTTGTCATAAAACAATTGTTTTCATCCATATAAGCTTATTCAGATTAAAATAATATTAATTTATTAATATTTCAACAATTAATAAGTAAAAGATTTAAAAAAATAGGTTTAACGAACAAGTTCAAATAGTCATGACTATTTGAATAATTATCTACTTCAAATCATTGTAACCTTTTGTTTTGTAATAAAACAATTGTTTCAATTCATGTTAGCTTATTTGAAATAAAATAATACTACTTTATTACTATTTCAAAAATTAAAAAGTAAGAGAATTAAAAAAATCTATTTATCAAATAGGTTCAAATAGTTATGACTATCTTAATAATTATCTATTTCAAAACATTACGACCTTTTGTTTTGTCATAAAACAATTGGTTCTATTCATGCAAGCTTATTTCAAATAAAAGAATATAAATTTATTAATGTTCCAAAAATTAATAAGTAAAAATTTTAAAAATAAACTTATTTAAAAATTAACGTTCCAAAACCAATTGTTTCTCTTCATATAAAAATATTCAAAATAAAATAATACTAATTTATTTCTATTTAAAAAATTAATAAGAGATTTAAAAACTAAATCTCTTTACTGAACCAGTTCAAATAGTTAAGACTATTTGAACAATTATCTATCTCTTATCGTTATGATCTTTATTTTGTCCTAAAACATTTAATTTTTGTTCAACAAGCTTATTCAGAGTAAAATATTACTAAATTAATAATATTCTAAACATTAATAAGTAAGGATTTAAAAAACAAATATATTTACTGAACTAGTTCAAATAGTTAAGACTATTAGAACAATTATCTATTTCAAATCATTTGACCTTTTGTTTATTCATAAAATAATTGCTTCAACTCATACATGCTTATTCGAAATAAAATAATACTAATTTATTAACATTCAAAAAATTATTAAGTAAGAAATTAGAAAAAAATTTGTTTTACGAACAAGTTCAAATATTTTTTACTATTTGAACAATTATCTATTTAAAATCATTATGACCTTATATTTTATCACGAAATAATTGTTTCAGTTCATAAAAGCTTATCTGAAATAAAATAATATTACTTTATTACTATTATAAACATTAACAAGTTAGAGATTTAAAACAAAAATTAGTTTATCAAATCAGTTCAAATAATTATGGCCATTTAAACAATTATCTATTTCAGATCATTATAAACTTTTGTTTTGTCATAAAACAATTGTTTTTCATCATACAAGCCTATTCAGAATAAAATCATACTAATTTATTAATATTTGAAAAATTAATAAGTAGGAGATTTAAAAAAATAAATTAGTTTAACAAACCAGTTCAAATAGTTATGATTATTTGAACAATTATATACTTTAAATTGTTATAATCTTTTGTTTTGTCATAAAACAATTAATTTTGTTCATACAAGCTTATTGGGAATAAAATAATACTAATGCAATAATATTCTAAAAATTAATAACTAAGAGATTTAAAAAATAATTTTTTTTACCAAGCCAATTTAAATAGTTAAGGCTATATGAACAATTCTTTATTTCAAATCGTTATGACCTTTTGTTTTGTTGTAAAATAATTTTTTCAGTTCTTACTAACTTATTTGAAACAAAATAAAACAAAGTTATTAATATTTTAAAAACTAATTAGTAAGAGATTTAAAAAATAATTATGTTTGCCAAAGCAATTCAAATAATTATGACTATTTGAACAATTATCTGTTTCAAATTGTTATGACCTTTTGTTGTGTCATAAAACAAATATTTTTGTTCATATAAGTTTATTCAAAATAAGATAAAACTTATCTATTAATATTTCAAAAATTAATATGAGATTTAAAAAATAAATCTATTTATCAAACCAATTTAAATAATTATGAATATTTAGGCAATTATTTATTCTAAATTGTTATGACTTTTTGTTCTATTATAAAACAATAGTTTCTGTTCATACAAGCTTATTTAGATTAATATAATACTAATTTATTAATATTTCTACAATTAATACGTAAAAGATTTTAAAAAAATATGTTTACCAAAAAAGCTCAGATAGTCATGACTATTTGAATAATTATCTATTTCAAATCATTGTGACCTTTTGTTTTGTAATAAAATAATTATTTCAATTTATGTAAGCTTATTTGAAATAAAATAATACTAATTTATTAATATTCAAAAAATTAAAGAGTAAAAAAATTAAAAAAATAAATTTGTTTATCAAACAAGTTCAAATAGTTATGACTACCTGAACAATTATCTATTTCAAAGCATTATGACCTTTTGTTTCAAAACATTATGACTTTTTATTTCATCATAAAACAATTGGTTCTATTCATGCAAGCTTATTTCAAATAAAATAATATAAATTTATTAATGTTCCAAAAATTAATAAGTAAACATTTTAACAATAAATCAATTTTTTGAATACGTTCAAATAGTTATGACTATTTGAACAATTTTCTATTTCAAATCATTATGACCATTTGTTTCTATTCAAAAACCCTTATTCAAAATAAAATAATACTAATTTATTAATATTCCAAAATTAATAAGTAAAAGATTTTAAACATAAATTTGTTTATCAAGCAAGTTCAAATAGTTATGACTATTTGAATAATTATTTATTTCAAGTTATTATAATCCTTTATTTTGTCATAAAACAATTGTTTCTATTTACACAAGTTTATTCAAAATAAAATAATACTAATTTATTAATATTCTAAAAATTAATTAGTTGAAGATTTAAGAAATTAATCTATTTACCGAATAAGTTTAAATAGTTATGTCCGTTTGAACTATTATCTATTTCAAATTGTTATGACATTTTGTTTTATCATAAAACAATTGTTTCTATTCATACAAAATTATTTAGAATAAAATAATACTAATTTATTACAATTTTGAAAAATAATAAGAGATTTAAAAACTAAATCTCATTACCGAACTAGTTCAAATAGTTATGACTATTTGAGCAATTATCTATCTCAAATCATTATGATCTTTGTTCTATCCTAAAAATTTATTTATGTTCATACAAGCTTATTTGAAGTAAAATATTGCTAAATTAATAATATTCTAAACATTAACAAGTAAGGATTTAAAAAAAATGTGTTTGCTGAACCAGCACAAATAGTTAAAACTATTAGAACAATTACCTATTTCAAATGGTTTTGACCTTTTGTTTAGTCATATGCTTTTAGCTCATACATGCTTATTCAAAATAAAATAATACTAATTTATTAACATTCAAAAAATTAATAAGTAAGAAATAGAAAAAATATTTACCAAACAAGTTCAAATAATTTGACTATTTGAATAATTGTCTATTTAAAATCATTATGACTTTTTATTTTATCATAAAATAATTATTTTAGTTGATAAAATCTTGTTCGAAATAAAATAATATTACTTTATTAACATCATAAAAATTGATAAGTTAGAATTTAAAACATAAATCAGTTTATTGAATTAGTTTAAATAATTATGGCCATTCGAACAATTATCTATTTCGAATCATTATTAACTTTTTTTATTATAAAACAATTGTTTTTCGTCATGCAAGCCTATTTGGAATAAAATAATACTAATTTATTAATATTTCAAAAATTAATAAATAGGAGATTTAGAAAATAAATCTATTTATCAAACCAGTTCAAATAGTTATGACTCTTTGAACAATTATATATTTCAAATTGTTATAACATTTTGTTCTAAGATAAAACAATTTTTTCTGTTCATACAAATTTATTCATAATAAAACAATACTAATGTAATAATATTCTAAAAATTAATAACTATGAGATTTAAAAAATAAATTTATTTATCGAACCAGTTCAAATAGTTAAAGCTATATGAACAGTTCTTTTATTTCAAATCATTATGACCTTTTGTTTTATCGTAAAATGATTTTTTCAATTCTTACTAACTTATTTGGAATAAAATAAAACAAATTTATTAATATTTAAAAAAATTAATTAGTCAGAGGTTTAAAAATAATTTTATTTTTCGAACCAGTCTAAATAATTTTGTCTATATGAACAATTATCTATTTCAAATTGTTATGACCTTTTATTTTGTCATAAAACAAATGTTTTTGTTCATATAAGTTTGTTCGAAATAAAATAATACTAATCTATTAATATTTCAAAAATTAATAAGAGATTTAAAAAATAAATCTATTTATAAAACTAGTTCAAATAGTTTTGAATATTTAAGTAATTATTTATTTCAAATTATTATGACTTTTTGTTCTATCATAAAACAATAATTTATATTCATACATGCTTATTCAAATTAATATAATATTAATTTGTTAATATTTTGACAATTAATAAGTAAAAAATTTTAAAAATAAATGTATTTACCAAACTAGATCAAATAGTCATGATTGTTTGAATAATTATCAATTTCAAATCATTATGACCTTTTGTTTTGTCATAAAAAAATTATTTCAGTTCATATAAGGTTATTCGAAATAAAATAATACTATGTTATTAATATTTGAAAAATTAATAATTAGGAGATTTTAAAAATGAATCTATTTACCAAACAAGTTTAAATAATTATATAATACTATGTTATTAATATTATGAAAATTAATAATTAAAAGATTTAAAAAATGAATCTATTTACCGAATAAGTTTAAATAATTATGACCATTTGAACAATTATTGATTTGGAATCGCTATAACCTTTTGGTTTGTCATAAAATGATTTTTTTTTTGTTTTGCTCATACAAGCTTTTTTCTAATAAAATAATACAAATTTATTAATATTAAGACAATTAATTAGTAAAAGATTTAAAAATAAATATATTTATCGAACAAGTTCAAATTGTTATGACTATTTAAATAATTATTTATTTCAGATTCTTAGGACTTTTTTATTTTATCATAAAACAATTATTTCTGTCCATATGAGCTTATTCAGATTAAAATAATATTAATTTATCAATATTTTTAGAATTAATAAGTAAAAGATTTTAAAAAAGATGTTTACCACGCAAGTTCAAATAATCATGACTATTTGAATAATTATCCACTTCAAATCATGTAAAAATAAATGTTATTTGAATAATAATAAATGTTACCTTTTGTTTTGTAATAAAACAATTGTTTTAATTCATGTAAGCTTATTTGCAATAAAATAATACTAATTTATTAATAATCCAAAATTTAAAGAGTAAGAGAATTAAAAAAATAAATATGCTTGCCGAACAAGTTCAAATAGTTATGACTATCTAAACAATTACCTAATTCAAAATATTATGACCTTTTATTTTGTCATAAAACAACTGGTTCTATTTATGCCAAGTTATTTCAAATAAAATAATATAAATTTATTAATGTTCCATAAATTAATAAGTAAAAATTTAAAAAATAAATTTATTTTTTGAACACGTTCAAATAGTTATGACTATTTGAACAATTATCTATTTCAAATTATTATGACCATTTGTTTTGCCATAAACCAATTATTTCTTTTCAAAAAAACATTATTTTGAATAAAATAATACTAATTTATTAATATTCCAAAATTAATAAGTAAAAGATTATAAAAATAAATATGTTTATTGAGTGAGTTCAAATAGTTATAACTATTTGAACAATTATTTATTTCAAATCGTTATGATCCTTTGTTTTGTCATAAAACAAAATTTTCTATTTATACAAGTTTATTCAAAATAAAATAATACTAATTTAATAATATTATAAAAATTAATAAGTTGAAGATTTAAAAAATTAATCTATTTTCCAAACAAGTTCAAGTAGTCACATCGATTTGAATTGTTATCTATTTCAAATCATAATGACATTTTTCTATTGTAAAATAATTGTTTCTATTCATACAAAATTATTTAGCATAAAATAATACTAATTTATTACTATTTCAAAAATTAATAAAGTGATTTAAAAACTAAATCTTTTTATCAAACCAGTTTAAATAATTATGACTATTTGAAGAATTATATATCTCAAATCATTATGTTCTTTGTTTTGTCCTAAAATATTTATTTCTATTCATACAAGCTTATTTAGAGTAAAATATTGCTAAATTAATAATATTCTAAACAATAATAAGAAAGGATTTAAAAAATAAAAGTTTTTGTTGAACTAGTTCAAATAGTTAAGACTATTAGAATAATTATCTAATTCAAATTGTTATGACCTTTTGTTTAGTCATAAAATAATTGCTTTAGCTCATACATACTTATTTGAAATAAAATAATACTAATTTATTAACACTAAAAAAATTAATGAGTAAGAAATTAAAAAAAATTTGTTTACCAAACAAGTTCAAATAGTTTTGACATTTGGACAATTATCTATTTAAAATCATTATAACCTTTTATTTTATCATAAAACAACTGTTTCAGTTCATAAAAGCTTATCCGAATAAAATAATATTACTTTTTTAATATTCTAAAAATTGATAAGTTAGAGATTGTAAACATAAATTAGTTTATTGAATCAGTTCAAATAGTTAAGACCATTTGAACACTTATTTATTTCAAATCATTATTAACTTTTGTTTTTCATAAAACAATTATTTTTCATCATACAAGCCTATTCAGAATAAAATAATACTAATTTATAAATATTTCAAAAATTAATAAGTAGGAGAACTAAAACATAAATCAATTTATCAAACCAGTTCAAATAATTATTACTATTTGAACAATTATATATTTCAAATTGTTATAACCTTTTGTTTTGTCATAAAACAAATGTTTTTGTTCAAATAAGTTTGTTCATAATAAAATAATATTAATTTATTAATATTTTGAAAATTAATGAGTAAGAGAATTAAAGAAAAAATATTTACTAAGACAATTTAATTAGTTAAACTATTTGAACAATTATTTATTTCAAATTATTATGACCATTCATTTTGTCATAAAACAATTGTTTATGTTTGTACAATCTTATTTAGAATAAAGTAATGCTAATTTCTTAATATTTTGAAAATTAATAAGCAACAGATTTAAAAAATGAATCTGTTGGTTCTGACTCTTTGAACAATTATCTATTTCAAACCATTATAACCTTTTGTTTTATCACAAATCAATTGTTTCTATTCATACAACCTTCTTCGAAACAATATAATTCCAACTTTTTAATATTTTAAAAATTAATAAGTAAGAGATTTAAAAAAATGAATTTATTTACTAAATAAGTTCAAATACTTATGACTATTTAAACAATTATCTTTTTCAAATCACTGTAACTTTTTGTTTTGTTATAAAACAAATTTTTTTTTTATTTAGACAAGCTTCTTTCAAATAAAATAACACAAATTTATTAATATTCAGATAATTAAAAAGTAAAAGATTCAAATCATTATTAGTTTTTGTTTTGTCATAAAATAATTGTTTTTGTTTATATAAGTTTGTTCAAAATAAAATAAAACTAATTTATTTATATTTAGAAAATCAATCAGTGAGAGAATTAAAAAGCAAATCTGTTTACCAAACAATTTCAGATAGTTTTCTCCATTTGAATAATTATCTATTTCAAATCATTATAACCTTTTGTTTTGTCATCAAACTATTGGTTTTGTTCATACTATTTTATTTGAAATAAAATAATACTAATTTAATAATATTTTGCAAACTATTTTTTTAACCAAGAAAATTAAAAAAATAAATCTAATTGCTGAATGAGTTCAAATAGTTAAGACTATATGAATGATAATCTATTTCAAATCGTTATGACCTTTTGTTTTGTCTTAAAACAAATTTTTTGTTCGTACAAGCTTATTCAGATTAAAATAATAAATAAATAATACATTTAAAAAAAATTTGTTTTCAAAATCAATTCATATGGTTAAGACTATTAAAACAATTATCCATTTGAAATCGTTCTTACCTTTTGTTTAGCCATAAAACAATTGTTTCAGTTCATACAAGTTTATTTGAAATAAATTAATATTAATTTATTAACATTCAAAAAATTAATAAGAAAGATATTTAAAAAAATAAATCTATTTATCGAACAAGTTCAAATAGTTATTATTATTTGAACAATTTTCTATTTAGAATCATTATGATCTTTTGTTTTGTCATAAAACAATTATTCAGATAATACAAGCTTATTCAAAATAAAATAATACAAATTTATTAATATTCTAAAAATTAATAAGTTATTTAAAAAGTGAATCTATTTACTGAATCATTTCAAATAAGTAAGGCGATTTCAACAATTATCTATTTCAAATAGTTATTACCTTTTGTTTGGTCATATAACAAATATTTTTGATCATTTAAGCTTATTCAGAATAAAATAATACTAATTTATTAATCTTTCAAAAAGTAATAAGTAAGAGATTTAAAAAATATATCTCTTTATCGAATCAATTCAAATAGTTATGACTATTTGAACAATTGTATACTTCAAATTGTTATAAATTTTTGTTCTACCACAAAACAATTATTTATGTTCATATAAGCTTAAAAAAATAAAATAATACTAATCTATTAATATTTTGATAATTAATAACTTAGAGAATTAAAAATAAATTTGTTTATCAAACTAGTACAAATATTTAAGACTATATGAACAATTATCCATTTCAAAATGTTATGACCTTTTGTTTTGTCATAAAACAATTTTTTAGTTTATACTAGCTTATTTGGAATAAAATAAAATGAATTTATTAATATTTCAAAAATTAATAAGTTAGAGATTTAAAAAAATATTTATGTTTACCTAACCAATTTAAATAATTATGACTATTTGAACAGTTATCTATTGCAAATCATTATAACCTTTTGTTTCATCATAAAACAAATGTTTTTGTTCATATAAGTTTGTTCAGAATAAAGTAATACTAATCTATTAATATTTCAAAAATTAATAAAATATTTTAAAAAATAAATCTATTTAAGAAACCAGTTTAAATAGTTATGACTATTTGACAAATTATTTATTTCAAATCATTATGACTTTTTGTCCTAATATAAAATAATTGTTCCTGTTTATACAAGCTTTTCGGATTAAAATAATACTAATTTATTAATATTTTGACAATAATAAGTACAAAATTTTAAAAATAAATATGTTTGCTGAACTTGATCAAATAGTCAAACTATTTGAATAATTATCTATTTCAAATCATTATGACCTTTTGTTTTGTCATAAAGGAATTGTTTAAGTTCCTATAACTTTATTTCAACTAATATTTCAAAATTAATAATTAAGAGATTTAAAAAAAAATTATTTACTAAACAAGCTTATTTTGCATAAAATAATATAAATTTATTAATATTAGGATAATTAATAAGTAAAAGATTTAAAAAATAAATATGTTTATTGAATAAGTTCAAATCGTTATGGCTATTTGAATAATTATTTATTTCAAATTGTTATGACTTTTTGTTTTGTTATAAAATAATTATTTTTGTTCATATAAGGTTATTTGGATTAAAATAATGTTAATTTATCAATATTTGGACAATTAATAAGTAAAAAATTTAAAAATAAATATATTTATCGAACAAGTTGAAATAGTCATGATTATTTGAATAATTAACTATTTCAACTCATTTGACCTTTGGTTTTGTAATAAAATAATTGTTTCAGTTCAAATAAGCTTTTTTGAATCAAAATAATATTAATTTATTAATATTCACAAACTAATGAGTAAGAGAATTAAAAATTAATCTGTTTACCAAACATGTTCGAATAGTTATGACTATATAAGCAATTATCTATTTCAAAATATTATGGCCTTCTATTTTATCATAAAACAATTGGTTCTATTGTTGCAAGCATATTTCGAATAAAATAATATAAATTAATTAATATTACAAAAATTAATAATTTAAAATTTTAAAAACAAATCTATTTTCTGAACACATTCAAATAGTTATAACTATTTCAGCAATTAACTATTTCAAATCGTTATGATCTTTTGTTTTGTCATAAATTATTGTTTCTATTCATAAAAGCTTATTAGGAATAAAACAATACTAATTTTTTAAAATTCCAAATATTAATAAATAGAAGATTAAAATAGTAAATCTGTTTACTGAGCAAATTCAAATAGTTATGACTATTTGAACAATTATTTATTTCAAATCATTATGATCTTTTGCCTTGTCATAAAACAATTATTTCTATTCATAAAAGTTTATGCGAAATAAAATAATACTAATTTATTAATATTCTAAAAACTAATAAGTTAGAGATTTAAAAAATAAATCTATTCACGAACAAGTTCAAATAGTCATGTCCATTCGAACTATTATCGATTTCAAATTGTTATGACATTTTGTTTTGTTGTAAAACAATTCTTTTTGTTTAAAATAATACTATCTTATTAACATTCAAAAAATTAATAAGCAAGAACTGTAAAATAATAAGCAAGAAAATTAATAAGCTTATTCGAAATAAATTAATACTAATTTATTAGCATTCAAAAAATTAATAAGAAAGAGATTTAAAAAAATAAATTTGTTTATCAAACAATTTAAAATAGTTATTACTATTTGAATAATTGTCTATTAAAGATCATTATAACCTTTTGATTTGTCATAAAACAATTATTTTGTCATAAAACTAGTTTATTAATATTTTTGAAATTAATAAGTAAGAAATTTTAAAAAATAAATCTATTTACTGAATCAGTTAATATAATGATGGGCATTTGAATGATTATCTATATCAAATTATTATGACCTTTTGTTTTGTCATAAAACAATTGTTTTAGATCATACAAGTTTATTTGAAATAAAATAATACTAATTTATTATTATTTCAAAAATTAATAAGTAAAAGATTTAAAAAATAAATATATTTATTGAATCAGTTCAAATAGTTATGACTATTTGAACAATTATTAATCTCAAATCATTAAGATCTTTGTTTTGTCATAAAACAATTGTTTTTGGTCGTAGAAGCTTATTTTGTTAAAAAAAATACTAATTTAATGATATTTCAAAAATTAATAAGTAATAGATTTAACAAATAAATGTGCTTGCGAAATTAGTTCAAAAAGTTAAAATCATTAGAATAATTATCTATTTTGGATTGTTTTGATTTTTTCATTTATTCATAAAATATTTATTTCATATCTTATAAGCTTATTTGGAATAAAAAAAATCTAAATTTCTTAACATTCGAAAAATTAATAACCAAAATATTTGAAAAAATAAATCTATTTAACATCCGCAATTGTTTCAATTTGTAAAAGCTTATCCAAAATAAAATAATAATAATTTCTTAATATTTTAAAAATTAATAAGCAAGAGTTTAAAAAAATAAATTTGTTTACCAAACAAATTCAAATAGTTACAACTATTTGAATAATTGTCTATTTAAAATTGTTATGACCTTTTATTTTGTCATAAAACAATTGTTTCAATTGATACAAGCTTATTCGAAATAAAATAATACTAATTTATTAATATGTGAAGAATTAATAAGTGATTTAAAAAGTGAATCTGTTTGCTAAATCAGTTGAAATAATTATGGCCATCTCAACAATTACCTATTTCAAATTGTTATTACCTTTCATTTAGTTATATAACAAATTTTTTTTTATCATACAAGGTTGTTCAAAATAAAATAATACTAATTTACTAATCTTTCAAAAATTAATAAGTAACAGATTTAAAAAATAAATCTGTTTATTGAACTAGTTCAAATAGTTTTAACTATTTCAACAATTGTATACTTCAAATAATTATTTAAAAAATAAAACTTTTGTTCTGTCATAAAACAATTATTTATGTTCATACAAGCTTATTTGAAATAAAATAATAGTAATCCGATAATATTTTAAAACTTAATAACTAAGAGATTTAGAAATTAAATTTGTTTGCTAAACCAGTTCAAATAGTTAAGACTATATGAACAATTATCTATTTCGAATCATTATGATCTTTTCTTTTGTTATAAAACAAAATTTTCAATTTATACTAGCTTATTCAGAATAAAATAAAAATGAATTTATTAATATTTCAAAAATTAATATGTAAGAGATTTAAAAAATAATTCTATTTACCTAACTAGTTCTAATAATTATGACTATTTGAACAATTATCTATTTCAAATCATTATGACCTTTTGTTTTGTCATAAAACAAATGTTTTTGTTCATATAAGTTTTTTGGAATAAAATAATACTAATCTATTAATATTTCAGAAATTAATAAAAGATTTAAAAAATAAATCCTTTTACCATACCAATCCAAATAGTTATGACTATTTGATCAATTATTAATTACAATTGTTATTACTTTTTGTTCTATTATAAAACAATAGTTTCTATTTATACAAGCTTATTCGAATTAAAATAATACTATTTTATTAATTTTTGACAATGTAAAAAATTAAGAAAGTAAATATGGTTACCAAACTATATCAAATAGTCATGACTATTTGAATAATTATCTATTTCAAATTGTTATGATTTTTGTTTTGTCACAAAAAATTATTTTAGTTCATATAAGCTTATTTGAAATAAAATAATACTAAGTTATTAATATTCCAAAAATTAATAATTAAGAGATTTAAAAAATGAATCTATTTACTGAACAAGTTTAAATAATTATGACTATTTGAATAATTATTTATTTGAAATCGCTATAACCTTTTGTTTTGCCATAAAAAGATTTTTTCTGTTCATACAAGTTTATTTTGGATAAAATAATACAAATTTATTAATATTAAGACAATTAATAAGTAAAAGATTTAAAAAATAAATCTGTTTACCAAATAAATTTAAATCGTTATGATTATTTGAACAACAAATTGTTATGACTTTTTGTTTTTGTCATAAAACAGATGTTTCTATTCAACAAGCTTATTTGAATTAAAATAATATCAATTTATTAATATTTTGACAATTAATAAGTAAAAGATTTAAAAAATAAATATTTTTACTGAAAAAGTTCAAGTAGTCATGACTATTTGAATAATTATCTATTTCAAATCATTGAGACCTTTTGTTTTATAATAAAACAATTGTTTCAGTTAATATAAGTTTATTTGAAATAAAATAATACTAATTTATTAATATTTCAAAAATAATGAGTAAGAGAATTAAAAAAATGAATCTATTTATTAAAAAAGTTTAAATAGTTATGACTATCTAAACAATCATCTGTTTCAACACATTATGACTTTTTGTTTTGTCAGAAAGCAATTAGATCTATTCATGAAAGCTTATTTCGAATAAAATAACATATATTTATAAATATTTCAAAAATTAATAAATAATAATTTAAACAATAAATTTATTTTTCTGAACATGTTTAATTAGTTATGACTATTTAAACAATTATTTATTTCAAATTGTTATGACCATTTATTTTGTGATAAATCAGTTGCTTTTGTTCATACAAGCTTATTTGAAATAAAATAATACTAATTTCTTAAATTTCCAAAAATTAATAAGTAAAAGATTTAAAAAATAAATCTGTTTATAGAGAGAGTTCAAATAGTTATGACTATTTCAACAAATATTTATTTCAAATCATTATGATATTTTCTTTGGTCATAAAATAATTGTTTCTATTCATAAAAGTTTATTTGAAAAAAATAATGCTACTTTATTAATATTCTAAAAATTAATAAGTTAGAGATTTAAAAAATAAATTTGTTTATCAAACAAGTTCAAATAGTCATGCCCATTTGAGCTATTATCAATTTCAAATCATTATGACATTTTATTTTGTCGTAAAATAATACCAATTATTTTGAATAATTGGTATTCATACAAAATTATTTAGAATAAAATAATACCAATTTATTATTATTTCAAAAATTAATAAGGATTCAAAAAATAAATTTGTTTATCAAACTAGTTCAAATAGTTAAGACTATTAGAACAATTTTTTTTTCAAATCATTTTGACTTTTTGTTTAGTTATAAAATAATTTTTTTAGCTAATACATGCCTATTCCAAGTAAAATAATAATATTTAGGAAATTAATAAGCAAGAAATTAAAAAAATAACTCAGTTTATCGAACAAGTTTAAATAGTTATAACTATTTAAACAATTGTATATTTAAAATCATTATGGTTTTTTATTTTATCATAAAACAATTGTTTTAGTGCATAGAAGCTTATTCGAAATAAAATAACATTACTTATCAATATTTCAAAAATTGATAAGTTAGAGATCTAAAAAATAAATTAGTTTATCAAATCAGTTCAAATAATTACGGTCATTTAAATAATTATATATTTAAAATCATTGTGAACTTTTGTTTTGTCATAAAACAATTATTTTTCATCATATAAGCCTATTCAGAATAAAATACAATTAATTTACTAATATTTCAAAAATTAATAAGTAAGAGATTTAGAAAATAAATCTGTTTACCGAACCAGTTCAAATAGTTATCACTATTTGAACAATTATATTTTTCAAATTATTATAACCTTTTGTTATGTCATAAAACAATTATTTCTATTCATACAAGTTTGTTCAAAATAAAATAATACTATTGTAATAATATTCTAAAAGTTAATAACTAAGAGATTTAAAAAATAAATTTATTTGCTAAATCAGTTCAAATAGTTAAGGCTGTATGAACAATTATTTTATTTCAAATTGTTATGACTTTTTGTTTTGTCGTATAACAATTTTTTCATTTCTTAGTAACTTATTCAGAATAAAATAAAACAAATTTGTTAATATTTCAAAAATTAATAAGTAAGAAATTAAAAAAAAATTATTTGTCAAACCAGTTCAAATAACTGTGTATTTGAATAATTATCTATTTCAAATCATTATAACCTTTTCTTTTGTCGTAAAACAAATTTCTTTTGTTCACATAAGTTTGTTCAAAATAAAATAATATTAATTTATTCATATTTTGAAAACTAAGAAGTAAGAGATTTAAAAAATAAATCTGTTTACTAAACTAGATCAATTAGTTATAACTATTTGAACAATTCTTTATTTCAAATCGTTATGACAATTTGTTTGTCATAAAACAATTGTTTCTATTCATACAGTCTTATTCAAAATAAAGTTATGAAAATTAATAAGTAATGCATTTAGAAAATAAACCTGTTAGCCTGACCAGTGCAAATAGTTATGACGTTTGAACAAATATCTATTTCAAATACTTATGACCTTTTATTTTAGCACAAAGCAATTGTTTTTTTTTTCATAAAAGCTTATTCAAAATAACATAAATCTAATTTATTAATATTCTTAAAATTAATAAGAAAGAGATTTAAAAAATGAATTTGTTTACCAAACAAGTCTAAATAGTTATGGCTATTTGAACAATTATCTATTTCAAATAGTTATAACCTTTTGTTTTATCAAAAAACAATTTTTTCTATTCATACATGTTTATTTCAAATAAAATTATACAAATTTATTAATATTTAGACTATTAATAAGTAAAAGATATAAAAAATAAATCTGTTTACCAAATAAGTTCAAATAATTATAACTATTTGAACAATTACTTATTTCAAATCGTTATGACATTTTGTTTTGTCATAAAACAATTATTTTTCTCCATACAAGCTTATTTGGATTAAAATAATATTAATTTTTTAATATTTTGACAATTAATAAGCAAAAGATTTCAAAAATAGATATGTTTATTGAACAAGTTCAAATATTTATAACTATTTAAGTAATTATCTATTTAAAATTGTTATGACCTTTTGTTTCATTATAAAACAATTGTATCAATTCATATAGCCTTATTCAAAATAAAATAATACTATTTTATTAATATTCAAAAAAATAATGAGTAAGAGTTTTAAAAAATGAAACTATTTTCCAAACAAGTTCAAATAGTTATAACTATTTGAACAATTATCTATTTCAAATCATTATGATTTTTTGTTTTGTCATAAAACAATTGTTCCTATTTACACAAGCTTGGTTGGAATAAAATAATAAAAACTTTTTAATATTCCAAAAATTAATAAGTAAAAATTTTAAAAATAAATTTATTTTCTAAACATGTTCAAATAGTTATGACTATTTGAACAATTATCTATTTCAAATAGTTATGACTTTTTGTTTTGTCATAAACCAATTGTTTTTGTTCATACAAGCATATTTGAAATAAAATAGTACTAGTTTATTAATATTCCAAAAATTGATAAGTAAAAGAGTTAGAAAATAAATCTATTTACCAAGAAAGTTTAAATAGTTATGATTGCTTGAACAATTATTTATTTCAAATAGTTATGATATTTTGTTTTGTCATAAAGCAATTATGTCTATTCATACAAGTTTATTCAGAATAAAATAATACTAATTTATTAATTTATGAAAATTAATAGATAGGAGATTTAAAAAATAAATATGTTTACTAAACAAGTTCAATTAGTCATGTCCATTTGAACAATTATCTATTTGAAATCATTATGACTTTTTGTTTTGTCATTGAAAAATCTGTTCATGCAAAATGATTTAGAATAAAATAACATTGATCTATTAATATTTTGAAAATTAATGAGAGATATAAAAACTAAATCTGTTTACAAAAACAGTCCAAATAGTTATAACTATTTGGATAATTATCTATCTCAAATCGTTATGATTTTTATTTTGTCATAAAACAACTGTTTCTTTTTATACAAGCTTCTTTGAATTAAAATAATACTAATTTAATAATATTCCAAAAATTAATAAGTAAGAGATTTTAAAAAAATAAATGCAATTGTCAAACCAGTTCAAATAGTTAAGACTATTAAAATAACTATCTATTTCAAATCATTATGACTTTTTGTTTAGTCATAAAACAATTATTTCAGTTGATACAAGCTTATTTAAAATAAAATAATACTAATTTATTAACATTTTTAAAATTAATGAGTAAGAGATTTTAAAAAAATAAATTTGTTTCCTGAACAAGTTTAAATAGATTTGACTATTTGAATAATTTTTTATTTAAAGTTGTTATGACCTTTTATTTTGCCATAAAACAATTGTTTCAATTCATAAAAACTTATTCAAAATAAAATAATACTACTTTACTAATATTTCAAAAATTAATAAGCAAGAGATTTAAAAACTAAAACTATTTTCAAACTAGTTTAAATAGTTATTACTATTTGAACAAATATTAATCTCAAATAGTTTGATCTTTATTTTCCCATAAAGTAATTCTTTCTGATCATACAAGCTTATTCAGATAAAAATAATACTAATTTAATAGTATTTTAAAAATTAATAAGAGATTTAAAAAATAAATGTGTTTGCCAAACCAATTCAAATAGTTAAGACTATTAGAATACTTATTTATTTCAAATCATTCCGACCTTTTGTTTAGTCATATAATAATTGTTTTAGATCATATAAGCTTATTCAGAATAAAATAATACTAATTTATTAACATTAAAAAAATTAATAAGCAAGAGATTTGAAAAAATAAATCTATTTACCAAACAAGTTCAAATACTTATGACTATTTGAACAATTATCCATTTAAAATTGTTATGACCTTTTGTTTTGTTATAAAATAATTGTTTTAGTTCATAAAAGTTTATCCAAAATAAAATAATGCTACCTTGTTAATATTTCAAAAGTTAATAAGTAAGAGATTTAAAAAATAAATTAGTTTACCAAAATAGTTCAAACAATTATGGCCATTTGAACAACTACCTATTTTAAGTTGTTATTACTTTCTATTTTGTCATACAACAATTGTTTTTCAACATACAAGCTTATTTGAAATAAAATAACTCTAATTTTTTAATATTTCAAGAATTAATAAGAATTTAAAAAGTAAATCTATTTACTGAAACTAGTTCAAATAGTTATGACTATTTGAATAATTATCTATTTTAAATTGTTTTAACCTTTTGTACTATCATAAAACAATTGTGTTTGTTCATTCAAGCTTATTCAGAATAAAATAATACTAATTTATTAATATTCTAAAAATTAATAACTAAAAGATTTAAAAAATAAATCCATTTGTCGAACCGATTCAAACAGTTAAGACTACATGAACAATTATATATTTGTCATTACGACATTTTATTTGCAATTGTTACGACATTATAACCTTTTTATTTTTCATGAAACAATTGGTTCTATTCATACTATTTTATTCATAATAAAATAATACTAATTTAATAATATTTCAAAACTTAATAACCAAGAAAATAAAAAATAAATCTAATTCTTGAACAAGTTCAAATAGTTAAAACTATAAACGATTATCTATTTCAAATCATTATGACTCTTTGTTTTGTCATAAAACAATTATTTTGTTCATACAAGCTTATTCGGATTAAAATAATAATAATTTAATAATATTTCAAAAATTAATAAATAAGAGATTTAAAAAAAATTATTTTTCGAATCAGTACAAATGGTTAAGACTATTAGAACAATTATCTATTTCAAATCATTCTGACCTTTTGTTTAGTCATAAAACAATTATTTTTGTTTATACATGCTTATTCATATTAAATTAATACTAATTTAATAAAATTTAAAAAATTAATAAGAAAAAAATTTTAAAAAATAAATCTGTTTATCGAATAAGTTCAAATAGTTATTACTATTTGAACAATTGTCTACCTTTTGATTTGTTATAAAATAATTATTTCAGTTAATACATGCATAGGCGAAATAAAGTAATACTAATTTATTAATATTTCCTAAATTAGTAAGTAAAAAATTTTTAAAAAAATATGTTTATTGAATCAGTTAAAATAATTTTGGCCATTTGAACGATTATCGATTTCAAATCTTTATGACCTTTTGTTTTGTCATAAAAAAATTATTTTTTATCATGCAAGTTTAATCGAAATAAAATAATCTGATTTATTATTATTTCAAAAATTAATAAGTAAGAGATTTAAAAAATAAATCTATTTACTGAACCAATTTAAATAGTTATGACTATTTAAACAATTCTCAATCTCAAATCACTAAAATCTTTGTTTTGTCATAAAACAATTGTTTTTTATCATAGAACTTATTCGGTTAAAAATAATACTAATTTAATAATATTCTAAAAATTAATAAGTAAGAGATTTAAAACATAAATGTGTTTGTCAAACCAATTTAAATAGTTAAAACTATTGGAATAATTATCTATTCCAAATCGTTTTAACCTTTTGTTTAGTCATAAAATATTTATTTCTTATCTTATAGGCTTATTAAAAACAAAATAATCCAAACTTACTAACTTCAAAAAATTAATAACTAAAAGATTTGAAAAAATAAATCTGTTTATTGAGCAAGTTAAATAGTGATGACTATTTGAACAATTATTTATTTAAAATTATTATGACCTTTTGTTTTGACATAAAACAATTGTTTTAGTTCATAAAACCTTATGAAAAATAAAATAATACTAATTTCTTAATATTTCAAATTTTAATAAGGAAGAGTTTAAAAAAATAAATTTGTTTATTGAATAAATTCAAATAGTTTGACTATTTGAACAATTTTCTATTTAAAATCTTATGACATTTTTTTGTCATAAAATAATTGTTTCAATTCATACAGGCTTATTCAAAATAAAATAATACTAATTTATTAATATTCTAAAAATTAATACGTAAATGATTTAAAAAGTGAATTTGTTTACTAAATGAGCTCAAATAATTATGGTCATTTCAACAATTATCTATTTCAAATCGATATTACTTTTTGTTTGCTCATATAACAATTGTTTTTTATTGCATAAGCTTATTTGAAATAAATAATACTAATTTATTAATGTTTCATAAATTAATAAGAGATTTAAAAAATAAATGTCTTTACCAAACCAATTTAAATAGTTATGACTATTTAAAGAATTGTATACTTGAAATTGTTATAACCTTTTGTTTGTCATAAAACAATTATTTTTGTTCATACTAGCTTATTCGAAATAAAATAATACTAATCTAATAATATTCACAAAATTAATAACTAAGAGATTTAAAAAATAAATTTTTTTGTCGAACCAATTCAAATAGTTAAGACTATATGAACAATTATTTAGTTCAAATTGTTATGACCTTTTGTTTTGACATAAAACAACTTTTTCAATTCATACTAGCTTATTTGGAATAAAATAAAATGAATTTATTAATATTTCAAAAGTTAATAAGAGATTTAAAAAATAATTCTGTTTACATAATTAGTTCAAATAATTATGACTATTTGAATAATTATCTATTTAAAGTTATTATGACCTTTTGTTTTGTAAAAAAACAAATGTTTTTGTTCATATAAGTTTGTTCGAAATAAAATAATACTAATTCTTTATATTCTAAAAATTAATAGCTAGGAGATTTAAAAAATAAATTTGTTTACCAAACAAGTTTAAATAGTCATGTCCATTTAAACAATTATCTATTTGAAATCATTATGACTTTTTGTTTTGTCATAAAAGAATATATTCATTCAAAATTATTTAGAATAAAATAATAGTGATCTATTAATAATTTAAAAATTAATAAGATTTTTAAAAACTAAATCTGTTCACGAAAACAGTTTAAATAGTTATGATTATTTGAACAATTATCTATCTCAAATCATTATGATCTTTATTTTATCATAAAACAATTGTTTCTTTTCATACAAGCTTATTCAGATTAAAATAATACTAATTTAATAATATTTCAAAAATTAATAAGTAAGATATTAAAAAAAATAAGTGTTTGCCAAATTAGTTCAAATAGTTAAGACTATTAGTACAATTATCTATTTCAAATCATTCTAACCTTTTTTTAGTCATAAAACAATTATTTCAGTTTATGTAAGCTTATTTAAAATAAAATAATACTAATTTATTAAAATTTTAAAAATTAATGAGTAAGAGATTTTAAAAAATAAATCTATTTATTGAACAAGTTCAAAAATAGATTTGACTATTTGAACAATTTTTTATTTAAAGACATTACAAACTTTTGTTTTGTCAAAAAAATAATTGTTTCAGTTCATAAAAACCTATTCGAAATAAAATAGTACTACTTTACTAATATTTCAAAAATTAATAAGCAAGAGATTTAAAACTAAATCTATTTACTAGATCAATTCAAATAATTATGACTATTTAAATAATTATCTATCTCAAATCATTACGATCTTTGTTTTGTCACAAAATAATTGTTTCTGTCTATACAAGCTTATTTGGAGTAAAATATTGCTAAACTAATAATATTTTAAAATTAATAAGTAAGAGATTTAAAAAAAATAAATGTGTTTGCCAAACTAGTTCAAATAGTTATGACAATTAGAACAATTATCTATTTCAAATTGTTTTGACCTTTTGTTTAATCATAAAATAATTTTTTTCAGTTCATACATGCTTATGTGAATTAAAATAATACTATTTTATTAACATTTAGAAAATTAATATGGAAGAAATTTACAAAAATAAATCTATTTACTAAACAAATTCAAATAGTTATGACTATTTGAATATTTATTTATTTAAAATCGTTATAACCTTTAGTTTTATAATAAAAAATTATTTCAATTTTTCAAAGTTTATAAAAAAATAAAACAATATTACTTTATTAATATTTCAAAAATTGAGAAGTTAAAAATTTAGAAAATAAGTCAATTTATCGAATCATTTTAAATAATTATGGCAATTTGAACTATTATCTATTTCAAATTGTTATGAACATTTATTTTGTCATAAAACAATTGTTTTTTGTCATATAAGCCAATTAAGAATAAAATAATACTAATTTATTAATATTTCAAAAATTAATGAGTAGGGGATTTAAAAAATAAATTTATTTATCAAAGTAGTTCAAATAGTTATGATTATTTGATCTATTATATATTTCGAATCATTATAACCTTTTGTTTTGTCATAAGAAATTATTATGTTCATATAAGCTTATTTGATATAAAATAATACTAATCTAATAATATTATGAAAATTAATAATCAAGAGATTTAAAAAATAAATTTGTTTGCCAAATCAATTCAAATAGTTAAGGCTACATGAATAATTATCTATTTCAAATCGTTATGATCTTTTGCTTTGTCATGAAACAAATGTTTTTATTCATATAAGTTTGTTCAGAATAAAATAATATTAACTTATTAATATTTCAAAAATTAATGACAGATTTAAAAAATAAATCTATTTATCAAACCAGTTCAATTAGTTATAATAATTTAAACAGTTATTTATTTCAAATTATTATGATCATTTGTTTTGTCATAAAATAGTTTTTTCTGTTGATACAATCTTATTCAAAATAAAGTAATGCTAATTAATTAATATTCTAAAAATTAATAAGTAACAAATTTAAAAAATGAGTCTGTTGGCCTGACTAGTGCAAATAGTTTTAACTGTTTGAATAATTATCTCTTTCAAATCATTATGACCTTTTGTTTTATCACAAAATAATTGTTTCTATTCCTACAAGCTTATTCGAAATAACATAATTCTAATTTATTAATATTTTGAAAGTTAATAAGAGATTTAAAAACTGAATCTGTTTATCGAATAAGTTCAAATAGTTATGACTATTTGAGTGATTACCTGTTTCAAATTGCTATAAACTTTTGTTTTGTCATAAAATAAAATTTTCTATTCATACAAGCTTATTTCAATTAAAATAATACAAATTTATTAATATTCAGACAATCAATAAGTAAAAGATTTAAAGAACAACTCTATTTATCGAATAAATTCAAATAGTTATGACTAGTTGAATAATTATTTATTTCAAATCGTTATGACTATTTGTTTTGTCAAAAAACAATTGTTTTTGTTTATAGAAGCTTATTTGGATTTAAATAATATTAATTTATTAATGTTTTGATAATTAATAAGTAAAAGATTTTAAAAATAAATATGTTTACTGAACAAGTTCAAATTGACATAACTATTTGAATAATTATCTATTTCAAATCATTATGATATTTTGTTTCATCATAAAACAATTGTATCTGTTAATATAGGCTTATTCAAAATAAAATAATACTAATTTATTAATATTCCAAAAATTAATGAGCAAGAGATTTAAAAAATGAATCTATTTACCAAACAAGTTCGAATAGTTATGACTATTTGAACAATTTTCTATTTCAAATTGTTATGGCATTTTGTTTTGTCATAAAATAATTATTTCTATTCATATAAGCTTATTCTAAATAAAATAATATTAATTTATTAATATTCAAAAAATTAATAAGTAAAAATTTAAAAAATAAATATATTTTTTGAACACATTCAAATAGTTATGACTATTTGAATAATTATCTATTTCAAATATTATGACCTTTTGTTTTGTCATAAAGCAATTGTTTCTGTTCATACAAGCATATTTGAAATAAAATAATACTAGTTTATTAATATTCCAAAAATTAATAAGATTTTAAAATAATAAATTTGTTTACCGAGCAAGTTTAAATAGTTATTATGCCTATTTGAATAATTATTTATTTCAAATAGTTATGATCTTTTGTTTTGTCATAAAATAATTGTTTCTATTCATACAAGTTTATTCGAAATAAAATAATACTAATTTATTAATATTCTAAAAATTAATAGGTAGGAGATTTAAAAGTAAATATATTTACCAAACAAGTTCAAATAGTCATGTCCATTTGAACAATTATCTATTTCAAATCATTATGACCTTTTATTTTTTAATAAAACAATTGTTTTTGTTCATGCAAAATTATTAAGAATAAAATAATACTAATCTATTAATATTTTGAAAATTAATAAGAGATTTAAAATCTAAATTTGTTTACCGAAATAGTTTAAATAGTTATGACTATGTGAGCAATTATCTATCTCAAATCGTTATGATCTTTATTTCATCATAAAACAATTGTTTTTTTCATACAAGCTTATTTGGATTAAAATAAAACTAATTTAATAATATTCCAAAAATTAATAAGTAAGAGATTTAAAAAATAAATGTGTTTGCCGAACCAGTTCAAATAGTTAAAACTATTAGAGCAATTATCTACTTCAAATCATTTTGACTTGTTGTTTAGTCATAAAACAATTATTTTAATTCATACAAGCTTATTTAGAATAAAATAATACTAATTTATTAACATTCAAAAAATTAATGAGCAAGAGATTTAAAAAAAATCTGTTTACGGAACAAGTTCAAATAGATTTGACTATTGGAACAATTATCTATTTAAAGTCATTAGACCTTTTGTTTTGTCATAAAACAATTGCTTCAGTTCATAAAAACTTATCCAAAATAAAATAATATTACTTTATTAATTTTTCAAAAATTAAAAAGCAAGTTATGACTATTTGAACAAATATCAATCTCAAATCATTATGATCTTTGTTTTCTCATAAAATAATTATTTTTGATCATACAAGCATATTTGGATAAAAATAATACTAATTTAATAATATTCTAAAAATTAGTAAGAGATTTAAAAAATGTATTTGTTGAACCAGTTTAAATAGTTAAGACTATTAGAATAATTTTTAATTTTAAATCATTTTAACCTTTTGTTTAGTCATAGAATAATTGTTTCAGTTCATACAAGCTTATTTAGAATAAAATAATACTAATTTATTAACATTTGAAAAATTAATAACCAAGAGATTAGAAAAAATAAATTTGTTTACTGAACCAATTTAAATAGTAATGACTATTTAAACAATTATCAATTTAAAATCATTATGACCTTTTGTTTTGTCATAAACAATTGTTTGAGTTCATAAAAGTTTATCCAAAATAAAATAATACTATTGTATTAATATTTCAAAAGTTAATAAGAGATTTAAAAAATAAATCAGTTTAAATAATTATGTCCATTTAAACAACTATCTATTTCAAATTGTTATTACTTTTTTGTTTTCTCATAAAACAATTGCTTTTCAATATAGAAGCCTATTTGAAATAAAATAATATCTAATTTACTAATATTTCAAGAATTAATAAGAGTTTTAAAAAATAAATTTGTTTACTGAACCAGTTTAAATAGTTATGACTATTTGAACAATTATTTATTTCAAATTGTTACAACCTTTTGTTCTATCATAAAACAATTGTTTCTGTTCATATAAGCTTATTCAGAATAAAATAATACTAATTTAGTAATATTCTAAAAATTAATAACTAAGAAATTTTTAAAAAAAATCCATTTGCTAAACTAGCTCAAATAATAAGACTACATGAACAATTATTTATTTCAAATTGTTATGACCTTTTGTTTTCTCATAAAACAATTGTCTTTGTTAATATAAGTTTGTTCGAAATAAAATAATACTAATTTACTAATATTTTAGAAAAATAATCATTAAGAGATTTAAAAAGTAAATATGTTTACTAAACCATTTCAAATAGTTTTGAATATTTGAATAACTATCTATTTCAAATCGTTATAACTTCTTATTTTGTCATCAAACAATTGGTCCTGTTCATACTATTTTATTCAAAATAAAATAATACTAATTTAATAATATTTTGAAACTTAATAACCAAAAAAATTAAAAAATAAATCTAATTGTCGAACCAGTTCAAATAGTTAAGACTATATGAACGATTATCTGTTCTAAATTGTTATGACCTTTTTCCATTGTTGTAAAACAATTGTTTTATTCAAACAATCTTTTTCTAATTAAAATAATGCTAATTTAATAATATTTTGAAAATTAATAAATAAGAGATTTAAAAAATAAATTTTTTTGTTGAATCAGTTCAAATGGTTAAGATTATTAGAACAATTATCTATTTGAAATTGTTTTGACCTTTTGTTTTATCATAAAACAATTGTTTCAGTGCATACAAGCCTATTTAGAATAAATTAATATTAATTTATTAATATTAAAAAATTAGTAAGAAAGAGATTTAAAAAATAAATCTATTTAACGAACAAGTTCAAATAGTTATTATTATTTGAACAAATGTCTATTTAAAATCATTATAACCTTTTGGTTAGACATAAAACAATTGTTTTAGTTAATACAAGCTTAGATGGAATAAAATAATACTAATTTATTAGTACTTACTAAATTAATAAGTGAGAGCTTAAAAAATAAATCTGTTTACTGAATTAGTTAAAATAATTATAGCCGTTCGAATGATTATCTATTTCAAATCATTGTGACCTTTTGTTTTGTCATAAAACAAATGTTTTTGATCATACAAGCTTATTTGAAATAAAATAATACTAATTTATTAATATTTCAAAAATTAATAACTAAAAGATTTAAAAAATAAATATGTTTACTGAACCAGTTCAAATAGTTATGACTATTTGAACAATTACTAATCTGAAGTCATTAAGATATTTGTTTTGTCAGAAACCAATTTTTTCTAATCGTAAAAGCTTATTTGGTTAAAAATAATACTCATTTAATAATACTTCAAAAATTAATAAGTAAGATATTTAAATAATAAATGTGTTTACTGAGCCAATACAAATAGCTAAAGCTATTAAAATAATTATTAATTTCAAATCATTCTGACCTTTCGTTTAATTATAAAATATTTGTTTCATATCTTATAGGCTTATTTGAAATAAAATAATATAAATTTATTAACATTCAAAAAATTAATAAGGAAATGATTTGAAAAAATAAATCTATTTACTAAGCAAGTTCAAATAGTGATGACTATTTGAACAATTATTTATTTAAAATCATTATGACATTTTGTTTTGACATAAAACAATTGTTTCAGTTCATAAAAGCTTATCCAAAATAAAATAAAACTAATCTTTTAATAATTCAAAAATTAATAAGCAAGAGTTTAAAATAAATTTGTTTACGGAACAAATTCAAATTGTTATAACTATTTAAACAATTGTCTATTTAAAATCATTGTGACCTTTTTATTTTGTCATAAAACAATTGTTTGAATTCATACGAGCTTAGTCAAAATAAAATAATACTAATTTATTAATATTCCAAAAATTAATAAGTAAGTGATTTAAAAAGTGAATCTGTTTACCGAATCAGTACAAATAATTATGGCCATTTCAACAATTATCAATTTCAAATCGTTATTACCTTTTGTTCGGTCATATAACAATTTTTTTATCATATATGTTTATTCGAAATAAAATAAAAGTAATTTATTAATCTTTCAAAAACTAATAAGTAAGAGATTTAAAAAATAAATGTGTTTATCGAGCCTATTCAAATAGCTAAAGCTATTAAAATAATTATTAATTTCAAATCATTCTAAACTTTTATTTAGTGATAAAATATTTGTTTCATATCTTACAAGCTTATTTGAAATAAAATAATATAAATTTATTTACATTCAAAAAATTAATAAGGAAATGGTTTGAAAAAATAAATCTGTTTACCGAATAAGTTCAAATAGTGATGAGTATTTGAACAATTATTTATTTAAAATCATTATGACCTTTTGTTTTGACATAAAACAATTCTTTCAATTCATAAAAGCTTATCCAAAATAAAATAATACTAATTTTTTAATAATTCAAAAATTAATAAGCAAGAGTTTAAAATAAATTTGTTTACGGAACAAATTCAAATTGTTATAACTATTTAAACAATTGTCTATTTAAAATCATTGTGACCTTTTATTTTGTCATAAAACAATTTTTGAATTCATACGAGCTTAGTCAAAATAAAATAATACTAATTTATTAGTATTCCAAAAATTAATAAATAAGTAATTTAAAAAGTGAATCTGTTTACCGAATCAGTTCAAATAATTATGGCCATTCCAAAAATTATCAATTTCAAATTGTCATTACCTATTGTTTGGTCATATAACAATTGTTTTTAATCATATATGTTTATTCGAAATAAAATAATAGTAATTTATTAATCTTTCAAAAATTAATAAGTAAGAGATTTAAAAAATAAATGTGTTTACCGAGCCAATTCAAATAGCTAAAGTTATTAAAATAATTATTAATTTTAAATCATTCTAACCTTTTGTTTAGTCATAAAATATTTGCTTCATATCTTACAAGCTTATTCGAAATAAAATAATGTAAATTTGTTTACATTCAAAAATTTAATAAGGAAATGATTTAAAAAAATAAATCTGTTTATCGAACAAGTTCAAATAGTAATGACTAATTGAACAATTATTTATTCAAAATCATTATGACCTTTTGTTTTGACATAAACAATTGTTTCAGTTCATAAAAGCTTATCCAAGATAAAATAATACTAATTTCTTAATAATTCAAAAAGTAATAGGCAAGAGTTTAAAATAAATTTGTTTATCGAACAAATTCAAATTGTTATGACTATTTAAACAATGGTCTATTTAAAATCATTGTGATATTTTATTTTGTCATAAAACAATTGTTGGAATTCATACAAGCTTAGTCAAAATAAAATAATACTAATTTATTAATATTCCAAAAATTATTAAGTAAGTGATTTAAAAAGTGAATCAGTTTATCAAATCAATTCTAATAATTATGGCCATTTCAAAAATTATCAATTTCAAATCATTATTCCCTTTTGTTTGGTCATATAACAATTGTTTTTGATCATATATGTTTATTTGAAATAAAGTAATAGTAATTTATTAATCTTTCAAAAATTAATAAGAGATTTAAAAAATAAATTTGTTTACCGAGCCAATTTAAATAGTTGAAGCTATTAAAATAATTATTAATTTCAAATCATTCTAACCTTTTGTTTTGACATAAAACAATTGTTTCAGTTCATAAAAGCTTATCCAACATAAAATGATACTAATTTCTTAATAATTAAAAAATTAATAAGCAAGAGTTTAAAATAAATTTGTTTACCAAACAAATTCAAATTGTTATGACTATTTAAACAATTGTCTATTTAAAATCGTTGTGACCTCTTATTTTGTCATAAAACAATTGTTTGAATTCATACAAGCTTAGCTAAAATAAAATAATACTAATTTATTAAAATTCAAAAATTAATAGGTAAGTGATTTAACAAGTGAATCTGTTACTGAATCAGTTCAAATAATTATGGCTATTTCAACAATTATCAATTTCAAATTGTTATTACCTTTTGTTTGGTCATATAACAATTGTTTTTGATCATATATGTTTATTTGAAATAAAATAATAGTAATTTATTAATCTTTCAAAAATTAATAAGTAAGAGATTTAAAAAATAAATATTTTTACCGAGCCAATTCAAATAGCTAAAGCTATTAAAATAATTTTTCAATTTCAAATCATTATGACCTTTTGTTTAGTCATAAAATATTTGTTTATATCTTACAAGCTTATTTAAAATAAAATAATCTAGATTTATTTACATTCAAAAAATTAATAAGGAAATGATTTGGAAAAATAAATCTGCTTATCGAACAAGTTCAAATAATGATGACTATTTGAACAATTATTTATTCAAAATCATTATGACCTTTTGTTTTGACATAAAAAAATTGTTTCAGTTCATAAAAGCTTATCCAAAATAAAATAATACTAATTTCTTAATAATTCAAAAATTAATAAGCAAGAGTTTAAAATAAATTTGTTTGCCGAAAAAATTCAAATTGTTATGACTATTTAAACAATTGTCCATTTAAAATCAATGTAACCTTTTATTTTCTCATAAAAGCAATTGTCTGAATTCATACACGCTTAATCAAAATAAAATAATACTAATTTATTAATATTCTAAAAATTAATAAGTGATTTAAAAAGTGAGTCTGTTTATCGAATCAGTTCAAATAATTATGGCCATTTCAAAAGTTATCAATTTCAAATCATTATTACCTTTTATTTGGTCATATAACAATTGTTTTTTATTATATATGTTTATTCAAAATAAAATAATGGTAATTTATTAATCTTTCAAAAATTAATAAGTAAGAGATTTAAAAAATAAATATTTTTATCGAGCCAATTCAAATAGCTAAAGCTATTAAAATAATTATTAATTTCAAATCATTCTGACCTTTTGTTTAGTCATAAAATATTTGTTTCATATCTTACAAGCTTATTCGAAATAAAATAATCTAAATTTATTTACATTCAAAAAATTAATAAGGAAATGATTTGGAAAAATAAATCTGTTTACCAAACAAGTTCAAATAATGATGACTATTTGAACAATTATTTATTTCAAATCATTATGACCCTTTTGTTTTGACATAAAAAAATTGTTTTAGTTCATAAAAGCTTATCTAAAATAAAATAATACTAATTTCTTAATAATTCAAAAATTAATAAGCAAGAGTTTAAAATGAATTTGTTTACCAAGCAAATTCAAATTGTTATGACTATTTAAACAATTGTCTATTTAAAATCATTGTGACCTTTTATTTTGTCATAAAATAATTGTCTGAATTCATACAAGCTTAGTTAAAATAAAATTATACTAATTTATTAATATTCCAAAAATTAATAAGTAAGAGATTTAAAAAGTGAATTTGTTTACGAAATCAGTTCAAATAATTATTGCAATTTCAACAATTACCAATTTCAAATCATTATTACCTTTTGTTTGGTCATATAACAATTGTTTTTTATCATTTATGTTTATTCAAAAGAAAATAATAGTAATTTATTAGTCTTTCAAAAATTAATAAGTAAGAGATTTAAAAAAATAAATTTGTTTATTGAATCAGTTTAAATAATTATGACAATTTGAATAATTGCATATTTCAAATCATTATAACCTTTGGTTCGATCATAAAACAATTATTTTTGTTCATATAAGCTTATTTGAAATAAAATAAAACTAATATAAAAATATTCCAAAAATTAATAACTAAGAGATTTAAAAAACAAATTTGTTTGCCAAACTAGTTCAAATAGTTAAAACTATATGAACAATTATCTATTTCAAATCATTTTTATTTTGTCATAAAGCAATTTTTTCAATTCATACTAGCTTATTTAGAATAAAATAAAATGAATTTATTAATATTTCAAAAATTAATATGTAAGAGATTTAAAAAATAATTTTGTTTGGCTAACCAATTTAAATAATTATGACTATTTGAACAATTATCTATTTCAAATCACTATGACCATTTCTTTTGTCATAAAACAAATGTTTTTGTTGATATAAGTTTGTTCAAAATAAAATAAAACTAATCTATTAATATTTCAAAAATTAATAATAGATTTAAAAAATAAATCTGTTTATCAAATCAGTTCAAAAAATTATAACTATTTGAGTAATTATTTATTTCAAATTGTTACGATTTTTTCTTCTATTACAAAACAATAATTTCAGTTCATAAAAACTTATTTGGATTAAAATAATACTAATTTATTAATATTTCAAAAATTAATAAGTAAAAAATTTTAAAAATAATTATGTTTATCAAACTAGATCAAATAGTCATGACTATTTGAATAAGTATTTATTTCAAATTGTTATGAACTTTTGTTTTGCCATAAAAAAATTGTTTTAGATCATATCAGCTTATTTGAAATAAAATAATGCTAAGTTATTAATATTCTAAAAATTAATAATTAAGGGATTTAAAAAATGAATCTGTTTACTAAACAAGTTTAAATAATTATGACTATTTGAACAATTATCTATTTGAAATTGCCATAACCTTCTGTTTTGTTATAAAAGAATTTTTTCTATTCATACAACCTTATTTCAAATAAAATATTACAAATTTATTAATATTAAGATAATTAATAAGTAAAAGATTTAAAAAATAATTTTTTTTATCAAATAAGTTCAAATCATTATGATTATAAGTGCAATTATTTATTTCAACTTTATGACTTTTTGTTTTGTCATAAAACAAAACTTTCTATCCATTCAAGTTTATTCAGATTAAAATAATACTAATTTATTAATATTTCAACAATTAATAAGTAAAAGATTTTAAAAAATAAATATGTTTACCAAACAAGTTCAAATAGTCATAACTATTTGAATAGTTATCTATTTCAAATCATAATGACTTTTTCTTTTGTAATAAAATAATTGTTTCAGTTTATATAAGTTTGCTTTAATAAAATAATACTAATTTACTAATATTCCAAAAATTAATGAGTAAAACAATTAAAAAAGAATCTATTTACTAAAATATTTCAAATAGTTTTGACTATCTAAACAATTATCTATTTCAAAACATTATGACTTTTGTTTTATCATAAAATAATTGGTTCTATTCATGCAAGCTTATTCCAAATAAAATAATTTAAATTTATTAATATTCCAAAAATTAATAAGTAAAAATCTTAAAAATAAATTTATTTTCTGAACACATTCAAATAGTTATGACTATTTGAACAACTATCTATTTCAAATCGTTATGACCTTTTGTTTTGTCATAAACCTATTGGTTTTGTTCATAATAGCTTATTTCGAATAAAATAATACTAATTTATTAAAATTCCAAAAATCAATAAGTAAAAGATTTAAAAAATAAATCTATTTACCGAGAGAGTTCAAAAAATAAATCTCTTATTAATTGTTTCTATTCATACAAGTTTTATTTGAAATAAAATAATACTAATTTATTAATATTCTAAAAATTAATAATTTGGAGATTTAAAAAATAAATCTATTTGCCAAATAAGTTTAAACAGTCACGTCCATTTAAACTATTATTTGTTTGAAATCATTATGACATTTTATTTTGTCATAAAACAATTATTTTTATTCATGTAAAATTATTCAAAATAAAATAATACTAATTTATTAATATTTCAAAAATTAATAAGAGATTTTAAAACTAAATTTGTTTACAAAATCAGTTCAAATAGTTATGACTATTTGAACAATTATCTATCTCAAATCGTTAGGATCTTTATTTTGTCATAAAACAATTATTTATATTCATACAAGCTTATTCGAAGTAAAATATTGCTAAACTAATAATATTTTAAAAATTAATAAGCAAGAGATTTAAAAAATCAATGTGTTTACTGAATCAACTCAAATAGTTAAGATTATTAGAATAATTATTTTTTTCAATTCATTCTAACCTTTTGTTTAATAATAAAATAATTGTTTCAGTTCATACATGCTTATTTGAAATAAAATAACACTCTTCTATTAACACTCAAAAAATTAATAAGCAGGAAGTTTAAAAAAATAAATTTGTTTATCAAATAAGTTCAAATAGTTATGACTATTTGAACAATTATCTATTTAAAATTATTATAACCCTTTGTTTTATCATAAAATAATTGTTTCAATTCATAAAAAGCTTATCCAAAATAAAATAATATTAGTTTATTAATATTTCAAAAATTGAGAAGTTGGAGATTTAAAAAATAAATTAGTTTATTGAATCAATTCAAATAATTATCACCATTTGAACAATTATCTATTTCAAATCTTTAAGATCTTTTGTTTTGTCATAAAACAATTGTTTTTCATCATACAAGCCTATTCTAAATAAAATAATACTAATTTATTAATATTTCAAAAATTAATAAGTAGGAGATTTAAAAAATAAAAATGTTTACCAAACCAGTTCAAATAGTTATGACTATTTAAAAATTTGTATATTTCAAATCGTTATAGCCTTTTTTTTTCATAAAATAATTATTTATGTTCATACAATCTTATTTGGAATACAATAATACTAATCTAATAATATTATGAAAATTAATAACTAAGAGATTTAAAAAATAAATTTTTTTATCGAACCAATTGAAATAATTAAGGCTATAAGAAAAATTATCTATTTCAAACCGTTATGACCTTTTGTTTTGTCTTAAACCAAATGTTTTTGCTCAAATAAGTTTGTTCATAATAAAATAATATTAATTTATTAATATTTTAAAAATTAATAAGAGATTTAAAAAGTAAATCTATTTACCAAACCAGTTCATATAGTTATAACAATTTGAACAATTATTTATTTCAAATCATTATAACCATTTGTTTTGTTATAAAATAATTGTTTCTATTGATACAGTCTTATTCTAGATAGAGTAATGCTAATCTATTAATATCCTAAAAATTAATAAGTAACGGATTTAAAAAATGAATCTGTTGAATTGACCAACACAAAATAGTTAAAACTGTTTGAACAATTATCTATTTCAAAGTGTTATAACTTTTTGTTTTGTTGTAAAATAATTGTTTCTGTATCGTACAAGCTGACTCGAAATAACATAAATCTAATTTATTAATAGTCCAAAAATTAATAAGTAAGAGATTTAAAAACTAAATCTGTTTATCGATCAAGTTCAAATAGTTGTTACTCTTTAAACATTTATCTATTTCAAATTGCTATAACCTTTTGTTTTGTCATAAAATAATTTTTTCTATTCATACAAGCTTATTTCATTAAAATAATACAAAGTTATTAATATTTAGACAACTAATTAGTAACAGATTTAAAAAATAAATCTGTTTACCAAATAAATTCAAATAGTTATGACTATTTGAACAATTATTTTTTCAAATCATTATGACTTTTTATTTTGTCATAAAACAATTATTTTTGTTCATACAAGCTTATTCGAATTGAAATGATATTAATTTATTAATATTTTGGCAATTAATAAGTAAAAAAATTAAAAAATAAATATATTTACCAAACAAGTTCTAATAGTCATAACTACTTGACTAATTATCTATTTCAAATTGTTATGACCTTTTGTTTCATCATAAAACAATTGTATCAATTCATATAGGCTTATTCAAAATAAAATAATACTAATTTATTAATATTCCAAAAATTAATGAGTAAGAGATTTAAAATATGAATCTGTTTATTAAACGAGCTCAAATAGTTATGACTGCTTGAACAATTATTTATTTCAAATAGTTATGATCTTTATTTTGTCATAAAACAATTGTTTCTATTCATACAAGTTTATTCAAAATAAAATAATACTAATTTATTAATATTCTAAAAATTAATAGGTAGGAGATTTAAAAATAAATATGTTTACCAAATAAGTTCAAATAGTCATGTCCATTTGAAAATTTATCTATTTTAAATCATTATGACCTTTTGCATTATCATAAAACAATTGTTTCTGTTCATACAAAATTATTAGAATAAAATAATACTGATTCATTGAGATTTTGAAAATTAATAAGAGCATTAAATACCAAATCTGTTTACCGAACTAGTTCAAATAGTTATGACTTTTTGAATAATTATATATCTTAAATCATTATGATCTTTATTTTGTCATAGAACAATTGTTTCTTTTCATATAAGCTTATTTGGATTAAGATAATACTAATTTAATAATAAAAATTAAATGAATTTTGTCGAACCAGTTTAAATAGTTAAAACTATTAGAACAATTATCTATTTTATATCATTCTGACCTTTTGTTTAGTCAAAAAACAATTATTTCAGTTCATACATGCTTATTCAAAATAAAATTATACTAATTTATTAAAATTAAAAAAATTAATAAGCAAGAGATTTAAAAAAATAAATATTTTTATTGAACAAGCTCAAATAGATATGGCCATCTATTTCAAATTGTTATTACCTTTTGTTTAGTCATATGACAATTTTTTTTTATCATACAAGTTGTTCAAAATAAAATAATACTAACTGATTAATCTTTCAAAAATTAATAAGTAAGAGATTTAAAAAATAAATTTGTTTATCAAGCTAGTTCAATTAGTTATGACTATTTGAACAATTGTATACTTCAAATCAATTATTTAAAAAAATAAACCTTTTGTTCTATCATAAAACAGCTATTTATGTTCATACAAGTTTGTTTGAAATAAAATAAATTAATAACTAAGAGATTTGAAAATAAAATTTGTTTGCCAGACCAGTTTAAATAGCTAAGACTATATAAGCAATTGTTTATTTCAAATCATTATGACCATTTCTTTTGTCATAAAACAATTTTTTCAATTCATACTAGCTTATTCAAAATAAAATAAAATGAATTTATTAATATTTCAAAAATTAATAAGTAAGAGATTTTAAAAATAATTTTATTTTCCTAACCGGTTCTAATAATTATGACTATTTGAACAATTATGTATTAGAAATCATTATGACCTTTGGTTTTGTCATAAAACAAATGTTTTTGTTCATATAAGTTTGTTTGAAATAAAAATAATGCTAATCTATTAATATTCCAAAAATTAATAAGAGATTTAAAAAATAAATCTTTTTATCAAACCAGTTCAAGTAGTTATGACTATTTGAATAATTATCTATTTCAAATTGTTATGACCTTTTGTTTTTTCATAAACAATTATTTTAGTTCATAAAAACTTATCCAAAATAAAACGATGTTGTATTAATAATTCAAAAGTTAATAAGTAATAGATTTAAAAAAATAAATTAGTTTACTAAATCAGTTCAAATAATTATGGCCATTTAAACAACTATCTAAGTCAAATTGTTATTACCTTTTGTTTTCTTAGAAAACAATTGCTTTTCAATATAGAGGCTTATTCAAAATAAAACAATACTAATTTACTAATATTTCAAGAATTTTTAAGAGATTTAAAAAAAAAATGTTTACCAAACTAGTTCAAATAGTTATGACTATTTAAACAATTCTCTATTTCAAATTGTTATAAACTTTTGTTCTATCATAAAACAATTGTTTCTGTTTATATAAGCTTATTTGGAATAAAGTAATACTAATTTAGTAATATTCTAAAAATTAATAGCTAAGAGATTTAAAAAATAAATACATTTACTGAACTAGTTTAAATAGTTAAGACTATATGAACAATTATTTATTTCAAATTGTTATGACCTTTTGTTTTGTCATAAAACAATTGCTTTTTGTTAATATAAGTTTGTTTGAAATAAAATAATACTAAGTTATTAATATTTTAGAAAATTAATTAATAAGAGATTTAAAAAGTAAATCTGTTTACTAAACCATTTCAAATAGTTTTGGCTATTTGAATAATTATCTATTTTAAATCATTATAACTTTTTGTTTTGACATTAAACAATTGGTCCTGTTCATACTATTTTATTTAGAATAAAATAATACTAATTTAATAATATTCCAAAACTTAATAACCAAGAAAATTAAAAAAAATAAATCTAATTGTTGAACCAGTTCAAATAGTTAAGAACGTAACATGGAATGATTATCTATTCCAAAATCGTTTGACCTTTTCTTTTGTCATAAAATAATTTTTTTATTCATACAAGCTTATTCTAAGTTAAAATAACCACTAATTTAATTAATTTTCTAAAAAAATTAATAAGGAAGAGATTTAAAAATAAATTTATTTATCAATCAGTTTCAAATGGTTAAGATTATAGATAATTATCTATTTGAAATCATTTTGACATTTTATTGAGTCAAAACAATCATTTCAGTTATATACAAGCTTATTCAGATAAATAATTACATAAATTATTAACATTTCAAAAAATTATAGAAATAGATTTTAAAAAATAAAGTATTTTATTGAAATAAGTTCAGAAAGTTTATTACAATTTGAACAATTTGTCAAATTTAAAAATCGTTATAGACGTTTTGATTTGTCATAAAACATTTGTTTCAGTTAATACAAGCTTAGATTGATTAAAATAATACTAATTTATTAATACTTACTAAAAAATAAATTAGTTTTTTGAATTAGTTAATGTAATTATAGCCATTTGATGATTATCTATTTCAAATTGTTATGACCTTTTGTTTTGTCATAAAACAATTGTTTTTTTATGATACAATCTTATTTGAAATAAAATAATATTAATTTATTAATATTTCAAAATTTAATAAGTAAAAGATTTAAAAAATAAATATGTTTACCGAACCAGTTCAAATAGTTATGACTATTTGAACAATTATTAATCTCAATTTGTTAAGATCTATGTTTTGTCATAAAACAATTGTTTTTGATCAGAGAAACTTATTTGATCAAAAATAATACTAATTTAATAATATTTCAAAAATTAATAAGTAAGAGATTTAAAAAATAAATGTGTTTACTAAGTCAATTCAAATAGTTAAAACTATTAGAATAATTATCTATTTCAAATCATTCTAACCTTTTGTTTAGTCATAAAATATTTGTTTCATATCTTACAAGTTTATTCGAAATAAAATAATCTAAATTTATTAAAATTCAAAGAATTAAAAAGGAAATGATTTTAAAAAATAAATTTGTTTACCAAACAAATTCAAATAGTGATGATTATTTGAACAATTATTTATTTAAAATCATTATGACCATTCATTTTGACATAAAACATTTGTTTTTGTTCATAAAAGCTTATCCAAAATAAAATAATATTAATTTCTTACAAAAATTAATAAACAAGAGTTTAAAATAAATTTGTCCCAACAAATTAAAATAGTTATGACTATTTGAACAATTATCTATTTAAAATCATTACGACCTTTACTTTGTCATAAAACAATTGTTTGAATTCATGTAAGCTTAGTTAAAATAAATAATACTAATTTATTAATATTTCAAAAATTAATAAGTAAGTGATTTAAAAAGTGAATCTATTTACTAAATTAGTTCAAATAATTATGTCCATTTCGACAATTATCTATTTTAAATCATTATTACCTTTTATTTGGTCATATAACAATTGTTTTTGATCATACATGTTTATTCAAAATAAAATAAAAGTAATTTATTAATGTTTAAGAAATTAATAAGTAAGAGATTTTAAAAAATAAATCTATTTACCAAACTAGTTTAAATAGTTATGACTATTTGAACAATTGTATACTTCAAATTGTCATAACCTTTTATTCTATCATAAAACAATTATTTTTGTTCATACAAGCTGATTCAAAATAAAATAATATTAATATAAAAATATTCCAAAAATTAATAACTGAGAGATTTAAAAAATAAATTTGTTTGTCAAACTAGTTCAAATAGTTAAGGCTATATGAACAATTATCTATTTCAAATCATTTTTGTTTTGTCATAAAACAAAATTTCACTTCATACTAACTTATTCAAAATAAAATAAAATGAATTTATTAATATTTCAAAAATTAATATGTAAGAGATTTAAAAAATAATTTTGTTTACCTAATCAGTTTAAATAATTATGATTATTTGAACAATTATCTATTTCAAATTGCTGTGACCTTTTGTTTTGTCATAAAACAAATGTTTTTACTCATATAAGTTTGTTTAGAATAAAATGATGCCAATCTATTAATATTTTAAAAATTAATAGATTTAAAAAATAAATCTGTTTATCAAACTTGTTCAAAAAGTTATGACTATTTGAGTAATTATTTATTTCAAATTGTTATTTTTTTGTTCTATTACAAAACAATAATTTCTATTCATAAAAGCTTATCCAAATTAAAATAATACTAATTTATTAATATTTCAAAAATTAATAAGCAAAATGTTTTAAAAAAATTGTTTACCAAACTAGATCAAATAGTCATGACTATTTGAATAAGTATTTTATTTCAAATCTTTTATGACCTTTTGTTTTGTTATAAAAAATTATTTTAGTTCATATCAACATATTTGAAATAAAATAATACTAAGTTATTAATATTCTAAAAATTAATAATTAAGAGATTTCAAAAATGAATCTGTTTATCGAACAAGTTTAAATAGTTATGACTATTTGAACAATTATCTATTTGAAATTGCTATAACTTTTTCTTTTGTCACCAAATGATTTTTTCTATTCATACAAGCTTGTTACAAATAAAATAATACAACTTATTAATATTAAGACAATTAATAGATAAAAGATCTAAAAGATAAATTTGTTTACTAAACAAGTTCAAATCCTTATGACTAATTGAGCAATTATTTATTTTAAATTGTTATGACTTTTTTGTTTTGTCATAAAAAAATTGTTTCTATTCATACAAGCTTGTTCATATTAAAATAATATTAATTTATAAATATTTCAACAATAATAAGTAAAACATTTAAAAAATAAATATGTTTATCGAACAAGTTCAAATAGTTTTGACTATTTGAATAATTATTTATTTTAAATCATTATAACCTTTTGTTTTGTAATAAAATAATTGTTTCAGTTCATATAAGCTTATTTGAAATAAAATAATACTAATTCATGAATATTCTAAAAGTAATGTTTAAGAGAACTAAAAAATTACTTTGTTTATCAAACATTTCCAAATAGTTATGACTATCTGAACAATTATCTATTCAAAACATTATGACCTTTAGTTTTGTCATAAAACAATTAATTTTATTCATGCAAGCTTATTTCAAATAAAATAATATAAATTTATTAATATTCCAAAAATTAATAAGTAAAAATTTTAAAAATAAATATGTTTTTTGAACACGTTCAAATAGTTATGACTATTTGAATAATTATCTATTTTAAATCTTTACGACCTTTCATTTTGTCATAAACTAATTGTTTCTTTTCATAAAAGCTTATTCAAAATAAAATAATATTAATTTATTAAATTTTTAAAAATTAATAAATAAAAGATTTAAAAATAGTAAATATGTTTGCCGAACGAGTTTAAATAGTTATGACTCTTTGAACAATTATTTATTTCAAATTGTTATGATCTTTTGTTTTGTCATAAAATAATTGCTTCTATTCATACAATTTTATTTGAACAAAAATAATACTAATTTTTTAATATTCTAAAAATTAATAAGTTGGAGATTTAAAAAATAAATCTATTCACCGAAAAATTTCAAATAGTCATGTCTATTTGAGCTTTTATCTATTTCAAATAGTTATGATATTTTATTTTGTTGTAAAACAATTATTTCTATTTATACAAAATTATTCATAAAAATAATACTAATTTATTAATATTTCAAAAATTAATAAGAGATTTAAAAACTAAATCTATTTATCAAACCAGTTCAAATAGTTATGACTATTTCAACAATTATCTATCTCAAATTGTTATGATTTTGTTTTGTCATAAAATAATTGTTTTTGTTCATACAAGCTTATTCGAAGTAAAATATTGTGAAATTAATAATATTCTAAAAATTAATAAGAGATTTAAAAAATAAATGTGTTTGTCAAATCAGTTCAAATAGTTAAGACTATTAGAACAATTATCTATTTCAAATCATTTTAACCTTTTATTTAATTATAAAATAATTTTTTCAGTTCATACGTGCTTATTCGAAATTAAATAATACTAATTTATTATCATGTAAAAAATTAATAAATAAGAATTTAAAAAATAAATTTTGTTTACAACAAGTTTAAATAGTTATGACTATTTGAACAATTATCTATTTATAAGAAGTATGACCTTTTATTTTATCATAAAATGATTGTTTTCAGTTCATAAAAGCATTTTCGAAATAAAATAACATTACTTTATTAATATTTCAAAAATAAAAAGTTAAAGATTTAAAAAATAAGTCAGTTTATCGAATCACTTCAAATAATTATGGCCATTTAAACAATTATTTATTTCAAATAGTTATGAACTTTTGTTGCCAGAAACAATTGTTTTTCATCATACAAGCCTATTTGAAATAAAGTAATATTAATTTATTAATATTTCAAAAATTAATAAGTAAGAGATTTAAAAAATAAGTTTATTTATTGAACCAGTTTCTATTTGAACAATTATCTATTTCAAATCATTATAACCTTTTGTTATGTTATAAAATAATTGTTTCAGTTTATATAAGCTTATTTGGAATAAAATAATACTAATTTAATAACATTCCAAAAATTGATAACTAATAGATGTAAAAAATAAAATCTGTTTACTAAAGCAATTTAAACAATTAAGACTATATGAACAATTATCTGTTTATAAAAAATTATGGCCTTTTGTTTGGTCATATAACAATTGTTTTTGATCATTCAAGCCTATTCAAAATAAAATAATACTAACTTATTATTCTTTCAAAAATTAATAAGTAAGAGATTTCAAAAATAAATCTGTTTACTGAACTAATTCAAATATATAACTATTTGAACAATTGTAAACTTAAGATCGTTATAAGCTTTTGCTTTGCCATAAAACAATTATTTTTGTTCATACATGCTTATCCAAAATAAAATAATACTAATCTAATAATATTCCAAAAATTAATAACTTAGAAAATTAAAAAATAAATTTGTTTGCCGAACCAGTTCAAATATTTAAGACTATATGAGCAATTATCTATTTCAAATCATTCTAGCTTATTCAGAATAAAATAAAATGAATTTATTAATATTAAATTAATGAGAGATTTAAAAATAATTCTATTTACCTAACCAGTTCAAATAATTATGACTATTTGAACAATTATCTATTTCAAATCGTTATGACCATTTGTGTTGATATAAAATAATTGTTTCCATTCATACAAGCCTATTCGGATTAAAATACTAATTTATTAATATTTCACCAATTAATAAGTAAAACTTTAAAAAATAAATATGTTTACTAAACTAGATCAAATAGTCATGACTATTTGAATAATTATCTATTTCAAATCATTATGACCTTTTGTTTTGTCAAAAAAAATTATTTCAGTTTGTATAAGCTTATTCGAAATAAAATAATACTAAGTTATTAATATTAGAAAATTAATAATTAAGAGATTTTAAAAATGAATTTGTTTGTCGAACAAGTTTAATTAATTATGACTATTTTAACAATTATCTTTTTCAAATTGCTATAACCTTTTGTTTTCTCATAAAATGATTTTTTTCTGTTCGTACAAGTTTATTTTGAATAAAATAATATAAATTTATTAATATAAAGACAATTAATAAGTAAAACATTAAAAAAATAAATTTGTTTATCAAGCAAGTTCAAATCTTATGACTATTTGAATAATTATTTATTTTAAATTCTTATGACTTTTTGTGTTGTCATAAAATAATTATTTCTATTCAAACAAGCTTATTCAAATTACAATAATATTAATTTATTAATATTTTGACAATTAATAAGTAAAACTTTTAAGAAATAAATATGTTTTTTGAACAAGTTCAAATAGTTCTGACTATTTGAATAATTATCTATTTTAAATCATTGTGACCTTTTGTTTTGTAATAAAACAATTATTTTAGTTCATATAAGCTCATTTGAAATAAAATAATACTAATTTATTAATATTCTAAAAATTAATGAGTAAGAGAATTAAAAAATGAATTTGTTTACTGAACATGTTCAAATAGTTATGAGTATCTGAACAATTATCTATTTCAAACTATTATGACATTTTGTTTTGTCATAAAATAATTGGTTCTATTCATGCAAGCTTATTTTGAATAAAATAATATAAATTTATTAATATTTGAAAAATTAATAAGTAAAAATTTTAAAAATAAATATGTTTTTTGAACACATTCAAATAGTTATGACTAATTGAACAATTATCTATTTCAAATCGTTATAACCTTTTGTTTTGTTATAAACCAATTTTTTCTATTTATAAAAGCTTATTTGGAATAAAATAATACTAATTTATTAAAATTCTAAAAATTAATAAGTAAAAGATTAAAAAAATAAATTTATTTACTAGGCGAGTTCAAATAGTTATGACTACTTAACAATTATTTATTCCAAATCACTATGATCTTTTGTTTTGTCATAAAACAATTGTTTCTATTCATATAAGTTTATTCGAAATAAAATAATACTAATTTATTAATATTCTAAAAATTTACCAGTTGGAGATTTAAAAAATAAATTTGTTCATGAACAAGTTCAAATAGTCATATCCATTTAAGCTATTATCTATTTTAAATCGTTATGACATTATATTTTGCTGTAAAATAATTGTTTCTATTCATACAAAATTATTCAAAATAAAATAATACCAATTTATTAATATTTTGAAAATTAATAAGAGATTTAAAGACTAAATTTGTTTATTGAACCAATTGTAATAGTTATGATTATTTGAATAATCATCTATCTTAAATAGTTATAATCTTTGTATTGTCATAAAACAATTGTTTATATTCATGCAAACTTATTTGGAGTAAAATATTGCTAAATTGATAGTATTCTAAAAATTAAAAAGTAAGAGATTTAAAAAAAAAAATTTGTTGAATTAGTTCAAATAATTAAGACTATTAAATAATTATCTATTTCAAATCGTTCTGACCTTTTATTTAGTCATAAAATAATTTTTTTAGTTCATATATGCTTATTCGAAATATAATCAGACTAATTTATTAACAATTAAAAAATTAATAAACAACAAATTTAAAAATATAAAATCTATTTACCAAATAAATTCAAATAGTAATGGCTGTTCGAACTATTATCTATTTAAAATAAATATGACCATTTATTTTATCATAAAACAATTGTTTCAGTTCATAAAAGCTTATATGAAATAAAATAACATTACTTTATTAATATTTCAAAAATTGATAAGTTAGGGATTTAAAAAATAAGTTAGTTTATCGAATTGTTTCAAATAATTTTGGCCATTTGAACAATTATCAATTTAAAATTATTACAAACTTTTGTTTTGTTATAAAACAATTGTTTTTCATCATACAAGCCTATTCGAAATAAAATAATACTAATTTAATAATATTCCAATAATTAATAACTAAGAGATTTAAAAAATTAATTTGTTTGCTGAAGTATTTGAAATAGTTAAGACTTTGTGAACAATTGTTTATTTCAAATTGTTATGATCTTTTGTTTTGTCATAAAACCATTGTTTCAGTTCATACAAACTTATTCAAAATAAAATAATAATAATAATAATTTATTAATATTCCAAAAATTAATAAGTGATTTAAAAAGTGAATTTGTTTACTGAATCAATTCAAATAATTATAGCCATGCCAACAATTAACTATTTGAAATCATTATTACCTTTTGTTTGGTCATATAACAATTGTATTTGAACATTCAAGCTTATTCAAAATAAAATAATACTAATTAATCTTTCAAAAATTAATATGTAAAAGATTTAAAAAATAAATCCATTTACTGAACCAGTTCAAATAGTTATGACTATTTGAACAATTGTAAACTTCAAATCATTATAACCTTTTGTGCTATCATAAAACAATTATTTTTGTTCATATAAGTTTATTTAGAATAAAATAATAATAATAATCTAATAATATTCCAAAAATTAATAACTAAGAGAATTAAAAAATAAATTTGTTTACTGAACTAGTTCAAATATTTAAGACTATATGAACAATTATCTATTTCAAATCGGTATGACCTTTTGTTTTTTCATAAAATAAGTTTTTTGAATTTATACTAGCTTATTTGGAATAAAATAAAAGGAATTTATTAATATTTCAAAAATTAATAGATAAGAGATTTAAAAAATAATTCTGTTTACCTAACTAGTCCGAATAATTATGACTATTTGAACAATTGTCTATTTTAAATCATTATGACCGTTTGTTTTATCATAAAATAAATGTTTTTGTTCATATAAGTTTGATAAAAAAAAAGTAATACTAATCTATTAATATTTCAAATATTAATAAGAGATTTAAAAAAAAATCTATTTATCAAACTAGTTTAAATAGTTATGACTATTTGAGCAATTATTTATTTCGAATTGTTATGACATTTTGTTTTGTTATAAACCAATTGTTTCTATTCATACAAGCTTATTTAGATTAAAATAATGCTAATTTATTAATATTTCAATAATTAATAAGTAAAAATTTTTAAAAATAATTATGTTTACCAAACTAGATCAAATAATCATGATTATTTGAATAATTATTTATTTCAAATCTTTATGACCTTTTGTTTTATCATAAAAGAATTGTTTTAGTTCATATATGCTTATTAGGAATAAAATAATACTAATTTATTAATAATCCAAAAATTAATAATAAAGAGATTTAAAAAATGAATCTGTTTACTGAACAAGTTTAAATAATTGTGACTGTTTGAACAATTATCTATTTGAAATCGCTATAACCTTTTTGTTTTGTTATAAAAGAATTTTTTCTATTCGTACAAGCTTATTTCAAATAAAATAATACAATTTATTAATATTAAGACAATTGTTTCTATTCATACAAGTTTATTCAGATTAAAATAATACTAATATTTTGACAATTAATAAATAAAAGATTTTAAAAAATAAGTATGTTTACCAAACAAGTTCAAATAGTCTTGACAATTTGAATAATTATCTATTTCAAATCACAATGACCTTTTCTTTTGTAACAAAACAATTTTTTTAGTTCTTATAAGTTTGTTTGAACTAAAATAATACTAATTTATTAATATTCTAAAAATTAATGAGTAAGAGAATTAAAAAAAGAATCTTTTTACCGAATAAGTTAAAATAGTTATGACTAGCTGAATAATTATCTATTTCAAAACATTATGACCTTTTGTTTTGACATCAAACAATTGGTTCTATTCATGCAAGCTTATTTTGAATAAAATAATTTAAATTTATTAATATTCCAAAACTTAATAAGTAAAAATTTTAAAAATAAATTTGTTTTCTGAACACGTTCAAATAGTTATGACTACTTGAACAATTATCTATTTCAAATCATTATGACCTTTTGTTTTGTCATAAACCCATTGTTTCTGTTCATAAAAGCTTAATTGGAATAAAATAATAGTAATTTATTAAAATTCCAAAAATTGATAAGTAAAAGATTTAAAAAATAAATTTGTTTACTGAGTGAGTTCAGATAGTTATGACTATTTAAACAATTATTTATTTCAAATTGTTACAATATTTTGTTTTGTCATAAAACAATTGTTTCTATTCATACAAGTTTATTTGAAATAAAATAATACTAATTTATTAATATTTTAAAAATTAATAATTATGAGATTTAAAAATAAATTTGTTTACCCAATAAGTTTAAACAATCATGTCTATTTAAACTATTATCTATTTCAAATCATTATGATATTTGATTTTGTCGTAAAACAATTATTTTTATTCATGCAAAATTATTCAAAATAAAATAACACTAATTTATTAATATTTTAAAAATTAATAAGAGATTTAAAAACTAAATTTGTTTATAAAATCATTCAATTAGTTATGACTATTTGAATAATTATCTATCTCAAATCGCAATGATTTTCATTCTGTCATAAAACAATTGTTTCTATTCATACAAACTTATTCAAAGTAAAATATTTCTAAACTAATAATATTTTAAAAATTAATAAGTAAGAGATTTAAAAAATCAATGTGTTTATTGAACCAGTTCAAATAGTTAAGATCATTAAAACAATTATCTATTTCAAATCGTTCTAACATTTTGTTTAGACATTAAATAATTGTTTCAGTTCATACATACTTATTCGAAATAAAATAATACTCTTTTATTAACATTCAAAAAATTAATAAGTAAGAAGTTTAAAAAAATAAATCTATTTGTTGAACAAGTTCAATAGTTATGACTATTGGAACAATTATCTATTTAAAATCGTTATGACCTTTTTTATCATAAAATAATTTTTTAGTTCCTAAAAGCTTATCCAAAATAAAATAATATTACTTTATTAATATTTCAAAAATTGTTAAGTTGGAGATTTAAATAATAAATCAGTTTATCGAATCAGTTGAAATAATTATTGCCATTTGAATAATTATCTATTTCAAATATTTATGATCTTTTGTTTTATCATAAAACAAATGTTTTTCATCATACAAGCTTGTTTCAAATAAAATAATACTAATTTATTAATATTTCAAAAATTAATAAGTAGGAGATTTAAAAAATAAATATGCTTACTGAACCAGTTCAAATAGTTATGACTATTTGAATAATTATATATTTCAAATCATTATTACCTTTTATTTTGTCATAAAATATTATTTATGTTCATACAAGCTTATTCGGAATACAATAATACTAATCTAATAATATTATAAAAATTAATAATCGAGAGATTTAAAAAATAAATTTTTTTATTGAACCAATTCAAATTGTTAAGGCTATATGAATAATTATTTATTTCAAACTATTATGACCTCTTGTTTTGTCGTGAAAGAAATATTGTTGTTCATATAAGTTTATTTGAAATAAAATAATATTACTTTATTAATATTTTGAAAATGAATAAGAGATTTACAAAGTAAATCTATTTACTAAATCGGTTCAAATAGTTATAATAATTTGAACAATTATTTATTTCAAATCATTATAATCATTTGTTTTGTCATAAAATAGTTGTTTCTATTGATACAGTCTTATTCGAAATAAAGTAATGTTAATCTATTAATATCTTAAAAATTAATAAGTAACGGATTTAAAAAATGAATCTGTTGAACTAACCAATACAAATAGTTATAACTATTTGAACAATTATCTTTTTCAAAGTGTTATAACCTTTTGTTTTGTTGCAAAACAATTGTTTATGTTTTTACAAGCTGACTTGGAATAACATAAATCTAATTTATTAATATTCCAAAAATTAATAAGTAAGATATTTAAAAACTAAATCTGTTTATCGATCAAGTTTAAATAGTTACTACTCTTTGAACAATTATCTATTTCAAATTGCTATAACCTTTTGTCTTGTCATAAAGTAACTTTTTCTATTCATACAAGCTTATTTCAGTTAAAATGATACAAACTTATTAATATTTAGACAACTAATTAGTACAAGATTTAAAAAATAAATCTATTTACCGATAAGTTCAAATACTTATGACTATTTGAACAATTATTTTTTTCAAATCATTATGACTTTTTGTTTTGTCATAAAATAATTGTTTTTGTTCATACAAGCTTATTCAGATTAAAATAATATTAATTTATTAATTTTAACAATTAATAAGTAAAAAAATTTAAATATAAATATATTTATTAAATAAGTTCTAATTGTCATAACTACTTGAGTAATTATCTATTTCAAATCGTTATGACCTTTTCTTTTGTCATAAAACAATTGTATCAATTCATATAGGCTTACTGAACAAGATTAAATAGTTATAACTATTTGAACAATTATTTATTTCAAATAGTTCTGATCTTTTATTTTGTCATAAAACAATTGTTTCTATTCATACAAGTTTATTTAGAATAAAGTAATATTAATTTATTAATATTCTTAAAATTAATAGGTAGGAGATTTAAAAAATAAATCTGTTTACTAAATAAGTTCAAATAGTCATGTCCATTTGAATAATTATCTATTTCAAATCGTTATAACCTTTTATTTTGTCATAAAATAATTGCTTCTAGTCATACAGAATTATTTAAAATAAAATAATATTGATTCATTAAGATTTTGAAAATTAATAAGAGTACTAAAAACTAAATTTGTTTATTGAACTAGCTCAAATAGTTATGACTTTTTGAACAATTATATATCTTAAATAGTTATGATCTTTATTTTGTCATAGAACAATTGTTTCTTTTCATATAAGCTTATTTGAATTAAGATAATACTAATTTAATAATAAAAAATAAATGTGTTTTGCCAAACTAGTTCAAAGAGTTAAAATTATTAGAACAATTATCTATTTCAAATCGTTCTAACCTTTTGTTTAGTCTTAAAACAATTATTTCAGTTCATACAAGCTTACTCAGAATAAAATAATACTAATTTATTAAAATTCAAAAAATTAATAAGAGATTTAAAAAAATATATATGTTTATCGAATAAGCTCAAATAGATATGACTATTTGAACAATTATCTATTTAAAATCATTACGACCTTTTGTTTTGTCATAAAACAATTGTTTTAGTTCATAAAAACTTGTCTGAAGTAAAATAAAACTACTTTAAAAAATTATTAAGTAAGAGATTTAAAAACTAAAACTATTTTCTGAACCAGTTCAACTAGTTACGACCATTTGAACAAATATCAATCTTAAATTGTTATGATCTTTGTTTTGTCAAAAAAAATTGTTTTTGATCATATAAGTTTATTCAAATAAAAAAATACTAATTTAATAATATTTCAAAAATTAATAAGTAATAGATTTAAAAATAAATGTGTTTGCTGAATCAATTCAAATGGTTAAGACTATTAGAATAATTATCTATTTCAAGTTGTTTTAACTTTTTGTTTAGTCATAAAACTATTATTTCAGTTTATACAAGCTTATTCAAAATAAATACTAATTTATTAACATTCAAAAAATTAATAAACAAAAGATTTAAAAAAATAAATTTGTTTATTAAACAAGTTCAAATAGTTATGATTATTTGAATAATTATTTATTTAAAATTGTTATGAACTTTTGTTTTATCATAAAACAATTGTTTCAGTTCATAAAAGCTTATCCAAAATAAAATAATACTACTTTTTTTAATATTTCAAAAATTAGTAAGTAAGAGATTTAAAAAATAAATTAGTTTACCAAATCAGTTCAAATAATTATAGCCATTTGAACAAAATCATTAATACTTTTCATTTTGTCATAAAACAATTGTTTTTCAACATACAAATTTATTTAAAATAAAATAGTACTAATTTATTAATATTTCAAGAATTAGTAATTGATTTAAAAATTAAATATGTTTACCAAACTAGTCTAAATAATTATGACTATTTGAACAATTATCTATTTCAAATTGTTATAACCTTTTGTTTTGTCTTAAGACAATTATTTCAGCTCATATAAGTTTACTTGGAATAAAATAAAACTAATTTGTTAATATTTCAAAATTTTATAAGTAAAAGATTTAAAAAATAATTCAATTTACCAAACCAGTTTAAATAATTGTAACTATTTGAATAATTACCTATTTCAAATTGTTATTACTTTTGTTTTGTCATAAAACAATTGTTTTTGTCATATAAGTTTGTTTGAAATAAAATAATACTAATTTATTAATATTTAGAAAATTAATCAATAAAAGACTTAAAAAGTAAATCTGTTTACAAACAATTTCAAATAGTTTTAACTATTTGTAATAATTATCTATTTTAAATCATTATAACCTTTTGTTTTGTCATCAAACAATATGAACAAAAACATTTATTTTATGAGAAAACAAAAGGTCATAATGATTTGAAATAGATAATCATTCAAATAGTCATAATTATTTGAACTAGTTAGGTAAACAAAATTATTTTTTAAATCCCTTACATATTACTTTCTGAAATACTAATAAATTCATTTTATTTTATTCCAAATAAGCTAGTATAAATTGAAAAATTATTTTATGACAAAACAAAAATGATTTGAAATAAATAATTGTTCATATAGTCTTAACCATTGGAATTAATTCGACAAACAAATTTATTTTTTTAAATCTCATAGTTATTAATTTTTGGAATACTATTATATTAGTATTATTTTATTTTGAATAAGCCTGTATGAACAAAAATAATTGTTTTATGATAGAACAAAAGGGTATAATGATTTAAAGTATACAAATGTTTAAATAGTTATAATTATTTAAACAGGTTCGGTACACAAATTTATTTTTTAAATCTCATACTTATTAATTTTTGAAAGATTAATAAATTAGTATTATTTTATTTCGAGCTTGTATGAACTGAGACAATTGTTTTATGATAAAACAAAAAGTTATAATTATTTGACATATATAATTATTCATATAGTCTTAACTATTTAAACTACTTCGGCAAACTGATTTATTTTTTAAATCTCTTAGTTATTAATTTTTGGAATATTATTAAATTAGTATTATTTTTTTTTGAATAAGTTTATATGAAATAAAACAATTATTTTATAACAGAATAAAAGGTTATAATGATTTGAAATGTTGAAATAGGAACTGGTCTGGTAAACAGATTTATATTTTAAATCTCCTCATATTAATTTTTGAATATTAATAAATTAGTATTATTTTATTCCAAATAGACTTGTATGATGAAAAATTTTGTTTTATGACAAAACAAAAGTTTGTAACGATTTGAAATAGATAATCATTCAAATGGCCTTAATTACTTGAACCGTTTTGATAAACTAACTTATATTTTAAATCTCTAACTTATCAATTTTTGAAATATTAATAAAGTAATATTATTTTATTTTGGATAAACTTTTATGAACTTAAACAATTGTTTTATGATAAAACAAAAGATCATATTTATTTTAAATAGATAATTGTTCAAATAGTTATAACTATTTAAACTTATTCGGCAAATAGATTTATTTTTCTAAAAATTTCTTATGTATTAATTTTCTGTATGTTAATAAACTAGTATTATTTTCTTTCAAATAAGCTTGTATGAACTAAAAAAATTATTTTATGACTAAACAAAAGGTCATAACAATTTGAAATAGATAATTATTCTAATAGTCATAATTATTTGAACTAGTTTGACAAACACATTTTATTTTTTAAATCTTTTACTTATTAATTTTTAGAATATTATTAATTTAGCAATATTTTGCTTCGAATAAGCTTGTATGAATAGAAACAATTGTTTTTTGACAAAACAAAGATCATAATGATTTGAACTGGTTTGATAAACATATATAGTTTTTAAATCTCTTATTAATTTTTGAAATATTAAAAAATTAGTATTATTTTATTTTTAATAATTTGTATGAATAGAAACAATTGTTTTATGACAAAACAAAATGTCATAATGATTTGAAATAGATGATAGTTCAAATGAACATGACTTTTTAAACTTATTAGGTAAATAGATTTATTTTTTAAATCTCCAAGTTACTAACATTTAGAATATCAATAAATTAATATTATTTTATTTCAAATAAAATTATATGAATAGAAACAATTGTTTTATGATAAAATAAAAGATCATAACGATTTAAAATAAATAATTGTTCAAATAGCTATAACTATATAAACTAACTAGGTAAATAGATTTATTTTTTAAATCTTTTACTTACTAATTTTTGGAATTTTAATAAATTAGTATTATATTATTTCGAATAAGCTTTTATGAATAGAAATAATTGATTTATAACAAAACAAAAAAGTCATGATGATTTGAAATAGATAATTATTCAAATAGTCATAACTATTTGAACATGTTTAGAAAACATATTTATTTTTTAAATTATTACTTATTAATTTTTGAAATATTAATAAATTTATATTATTTTATTCAAAATAAGCTTGCATGAACAAATTGTTTTATCACAAAACAAAAAGTCATAATGTTTTGAAATAGATAATTGTTCAGATAGTCATAACTATTTGAACATGTTCAGTAAACAGATTCATTTTTTAATTTTTTTACTCATTAATTTTTAGAATAGTAATAAATTAGTATTATTTTATTTCAAATAAATTTATACAAACTAAAATAATTATTTTATTGCAAAACAAAAGGTCAAAATGATTTAAAATGGATAATTATTTGAATAGTATGATTATTTGAACTTGTTCAATAAACATTTTTATTTTTTAAATCTTTTACTTATTATTTGTCAAAATATTAATAAACTAATATTATTTTAATCTAAATAAGTTTGTATAATAAAAAACAATTGTTTTATGACAAAACAAAAAGTCATAACAAATTAAAATAAAAAGTTTTTCAAAAAGTCATAAAGATTTGAACTTGTTCAGTAAAAAATTTTATTTTTTAAATCTTTTACTTATTAATTGTATTAATATTAATAAATTTGTATTATTTTATTCGAAATAAGCTTGTATAAATAGAAAAAAATCATTTTATGGCAAAAGAAAATGTTATAGAGATTTCAAATAGATAATTGTTGAAATAGTTATAATTATTTAAACTTGTTCAATAAACATATTCATTTTTTAAATCTCTTAATTATTAATTTTTGGAATATTAATAACTTAGTATTATTTTATTTCAAATAATTTTATATGAATTGAAATAAATTTTTTATGACAAAACAAAAGGTCATAATGATTTGAAATAGATATTTATTCAAATAGTCATGACTATTTGATCTAGTTCAATTAACATATTTATTTTTTAAAATTTTTTATTATTCATCATTGAAATATTAATAAATTAATCTGAATAAGCTTGTATGAACAAAAACTATTGTTTTATAGTATAACAAAAAATATAATAGTTTAAAATAAATAATTCCTCAAATAATTATAGCTATTTGAACTTGTTTGATAAACAAATTTATTTTTTAAATTTCTTATTAATTTTTGAATTATTAATAGATTAGTTTTTTTTTTATTTCAAGCAAACGTATATGAATAAAAACATTTATTTTACAATGAAACAAAAGGTCATAACGATTTGAAATAGTAATTATTCAAATAGTCATAATTATTTGAATTGGTTAGGTAAATAGGATTATTTTTTAAATCTCTTAGATATTAATTTTTGAAATATTAATAAATTCATTTTATTTTATTCTAAATAAGCTAGTATGAATTGAAAAAATTGTTTTATGGCAAAACAAAAATGATTTAAAATAAATAATTGTTCATATAGTCTTAACTATTTGAAGTAGTTCAGTAGACAAATTTATTTTTTTACTCATTAATTTTTAGAATATTAATAGATTAATATTATTTTATTTCAAATAAGCTTGTATAAATAGAAATAATTTTTTTATGATAGAACAAAAAGTTATAATGATTTGAAGTATACAATTGTTCAACTAGTCATAACTATTTAAACTAATTTGATAAACAGATTTTTTTGTAAATCTCTTATTAATATTTGAAAGATTTATAAATTAGTATTATTTTATTCCAAATAAATTTGTATGATAAAAAACAATTGTCTTATGAACAAACAAAAGGTAATAATGATTTGAAATAGATAATTGGTAAAATGGCCATAATTATTTGACTATTTGGTAAATAGATTCACTTTTTAAATCACTTAATTATTAATTTTTAGAATATTAATAAATTAGTATTATTTTATTTTGAATAAATTTGCATGAGCTGAAACAATTGTTTTATGACAAAACAAAAGATCATAATGATTTTCAATAGGTAATTGTTCATTATAGTTATAACTATTTGAATTTGATCGGCAAAAATTTTTATTTTTTTAAACTATTGTTTATTAACTTTTGAAATATTAAAAAATTAGTATTATTTTATTTTGGATAAGCCATTATGAACCAAAACAATAGTTTTATGTCAAAACAAAAGGTCATAATGATTTCAAATAATTAATTATTTAAATAGTCATAATTATTTGAATTTGTTCGGTAAATGGATTTATTTTTTTCAAATCTTTTGCTTATTAATTTTTTGAATTTTAATAAATTTGGATTATTTTATTCCAAATAAGCATGTTAGATATAAATCAAATATTTTATGACTAAACAAAAGGCTAGAATGATTTGAAATGGAAAATTATTTTAATAAATTTAATTACTTAAACTAGTATGACAAATAAATTTCTTTTTCAAATCTCTCATTAATTCTTGGAATATTATTAAATTAGTATTATTTTTAACTGAATAAGCTGCTATGATCAGAAATAATTGTTTTATGACAAAACAAAGATCTTAACGATTTAAGACTAATAATTATTAAAATACTCATAACTATTTGAATTGGTTTGATAAACATATTTATTTAAAATCTCTTACTTATTAATTTTTGAAATATTAATAAATTAGTATTATTTTATTTCAAATAAGCTTGTATGATAAAAAAAACAATTATTTTATGACAAAATGAAAGGTCATAATGATTTAAAATAGATAATCATTCAAATGGCCATAATTATGTTAATTGATTCAGTATATAGATTTATTTTTTAAATATCTTACTTATTATTTTAGGATATATTAATAAATAAGTATTATTTTATTCCATCTAAGCTTGTATTAACTTAAACAATTGTTTTATGACAAATCGAAAGGTTATAATGATTTTAAATAGACAATTGTTCAAATGGTAAACAAATTTATTTTTTTAAATCTCTTTCTTATTAATTTTTTTAATGCTAATAAATTATTATTAATTTATTATGAATAAGCTTGCATGAATTGAAACAATTATTTTATGACTAAACAAAAGGTCAAACTGATTTCAAACATAAAATTATTCTAATAGTCTGAACCATTTGAACTGATTCAATAAATAAATTTATTTTTTAAATCTCTTACTTATTATTTTTCAAAATATTATTAAATTACTATTCTTTTAATCAGAATAAACTTCTATGAACAAAACAATTGTTTTACGACAAAAAAAAAGTTCATAATGATTTAAAATAGATAATCATTCATATAGTCTTAACTATTTGAACTGGTTCGACATTTAGATTTATTTCACTTTTCTTGGTTATTAAGTTTTAGAATATTATTAAATTAGTATTATTTTATTCCAAATAAAATAGTATGAACAGAACCAACTGTTTGATGACAAAATAAAAGATTATAATGATTTGAAATAGATAATTATTCAAATAGTCAAACTATTTGAAATGGTTTGGTAAATAGATTTACTTTTAAATCTCTTATTAATTAATTTTCCAAATACTATTAAATTAGTATTATTTTATTTTGAACAAACTTATCTTAACAAAAATAATTGTTTTATGACAAAACAAAAAGTAATAATGATTTGAAATAGATAATTGTTTAAATGGTTATAATTATTTGAACTGGTTCAGTAAATAGAATTATTTTCTAAATCTTACTTATAAATTTTTGAAATGTTAATAAATTAGTTTTATCCTATTCTGAATACACTTATATGAGATGAAATAATTGTTTTATGATAAAACAAAAGGTCATAACAAATTGAAATAAATAAATGTTAATAAATTAGTATTATTTTATTCTAAATAAGCTTGTATGAACTGAAACAATTATTATATGACTAAACGCAAGGTCAGAACAATTTAAAATAGATAATTATTCTAATGCTCTTAACTATTTAAACTGGTTCAGCAAACATATTTATTTTTTAAATCTCCTATGAATTTCAAAAATTAATAAGAGATTTAAAAAATAAATGTGCTTGTCGAACCAATTCAAATAGTTAATTCTATTAGAATAATTATCTATTTCAAATCATCTTGACCTTTTGTTTTGTCATATAATAATTGTTTTAGTTCAACAAGCTTATTTGAAAAAAAAATAATACTAATTTATTAACATTTATTTATTTCAAATTGTTATAACCTTTTGTTCAAATAGTTAAGACTATATGAACAATTATTTATTTCAAAGTGTTATGACTTTTATTTCAGCTCATATAAGCACATTTGGAATTGAATAAAACCAATTTATTAATATTTCAAAATTTTATAAATAAGATTTAGAAAATAATTCTATTTATCGAACCAATTCAAATAATTATAACTATTTGAACAATTATCTATTTCAAATTATTATTTTTTTGTCATAAAATAATTATTTTTGTTAATATAAGTTTGTTAAAAATAAAATAATACTAATTTTTTAATATTTAAAAAATTAATCAGTAAGAGATTTAAAAAGTGAATTTGTTTACCAAGCCATTTCAAATAATTTTGACTATTTGAATAATTATCTATTTCAAATCGTTATAATCTTTTATTTTGTCATCAAACAATTGGTTTTATTTATACTATTTTATTTGGAATAAAATAATACTAATTTAATAACATTCCGAAACTTAATAACCAACAAAATTAAAAAATAAATCTATTTGTCGAATCAATTCAAATAATTAAGGCTATGTGAATGATTATCTATTTCAAATCGTTATGACCTTTTCTTTTGTTGTAAAAGAATTGTTTTGTTTGTACAAGCTTATTCTAATTAAAATAATACTAATTTAATAATATTTTAAACATTAATAAATAAGAGATTTAAAAAATAAATTTGCATGCCAAATTAGTTCAAATAGTTAAGACTATTACAACAATTATCTATTTGAAATCATTCTGACCTTTTGTTTACTCATAAAACAATTGTTTTAGTTCATACAAGCTTATTCAGAATAAATTAATACTAATTTATTAACATTCGAAAAATTAATAGGAAAGAGATTTTAAAAAAATAAATCTATTTATGGAACAAGTTCAAATAATTATTACTATTTGAACAATTGTCTATTTAAAATCATTATAATCTTTTGATTTGTCATAAAACAATTTTTTTAGTTAATACAAGCTTAGATGGAATAAAATAATACTAATTTATTAATATTTCCTAAAATAATAAATAAGAAATTTAAAAGTAAATCTATTTATGGAATTAGTTAAAATAATTATGTCCATTTGAATGATTATCTATTTCAAATCGTTATGACCTTTTGTTTTGTCATAAAACAATTGTTTGTGATCATACAAACTTATTCTAAAGAAAACAATACTAATTTATTAATATTTGAAAAATTAATAAGTAAGAGATTTAAAAAATATATTTGTTTACTAAACCAGTTCAAATAGTTATGACTATTTGAACAATTATCAATCTTAAATTGTTTAGATCTTTGTTTTGTCATAAAGTAATTGTTTCTAAGCATAGAAGATCATTCAGTTAAATCTAATACTAATTTAATAATATTTTGAAAATTAATAACTAAGAGATTTAAACTATAAATGTGTTTGCCAAACCAGTTCAAATAGTTAAAACTATTAGAATAATTATCTATTTCAAATTGTTTTGACCTTTTGTTTAGTCATAAAATATTTGTTTCATATTTTACAAGCTTATTCAAAATAAAATAATTCAAATTTATTAACATTCAAAAAATTAATAAGTAAAAGATTTGACTATTTAAACTATTTATCGAACAAGTTCAAATAGTTATGACTATTTGAATAATTATTTATTTAAAATCATTATGACCTATTATTTTGACATAAAACAATTTTTTTATTTCATAAAAGCTTATCCAAAATAAAATAATAATAATTTCTTAATATTTCAAAAATTAATAAGCAAGAGTTTAGAAAAATAATTTTTTTTACTAAACAAATTCAAATAGTTACAAATATCTGAACAATTGTCTATTGAAAATTGTAATGACCTTTTGTTTTGTTACAAAATAATTGTTTCAGTTCATATAAGCTTATTCAAAATAAAATGATACTAATTTATTAATATTCCAAAAATTAATAAGTAATTTAAAAAGTGAATTTGTTTACCAAATTAGTTCAAATAATTATGGTCATTTCGATAATTATCTATTTCAAATTGTTATTACCTTTTGTTTGATCATATAACAATTGTTTTTTAATCATATAAGTTTATTTAAAATAAAATAATAAAAATTTATTAATCTTTCAAAAATGAATAAGTAATAGCTGTTTACTAAACCAATTTAAATGGTTATGACTATTTGAATAATTATATACTTCAAATCGTTATAACCTTTTGTTCTATTATAAAACAATTATTTTTGTTCATACAAGCTTATTCAAAATAAAATAATACTAATATAATAATATTTCAAAAATTAATAACCAAGAGATTTAAAAAATAAATTTATTTGTCAAACTAGTTCTAATAATTAAGATTATATAAATAATTATCTATTTCAAATTATTTTTGTTTTGTCATAAAATAATTTTTTCAATTCATACTAGCTTATTCGGAATAAAATAAAATGAATTTATTAATATTTCAAAAATTAATATGTAAGAGATTTAAAAAATAATTTTGTTTACCTAACAATTCAAATAATTATGACTATTTGAACAATTATCTATTTTAAATCATTATGACCTTTCATTTTGTCATAAAACAAATGTTTTTGTTCATATAAGTTTGTTCAGAATAAAAAAAATACTAATCTATTAATATTTCAAAAATTAATAAGAGATTTAAAAAATAAATCTATTTACCAAATCAATTTAAATAGTTATGGCTATTTGAGCAATTATTTATTTCAAATTGTTATGAGTTTTTGTTCTATTATAAAATAATAGTTTCTGTTCATACAAGCTTATTAAAAATTAAAATAATACTAATTTATTAATATTTTGACAATTAATAAGCAAAAATTTTCAAAAGTAAATATGTTAATTGAACATATTTGAATAAATATCTATTTCAAATTGTTATGATATTTTTTTTGTCGTAAATAATTATTTCAGTTCATATAAGCTTATTCGAAATAAAATAATACTAAGTTATTAATATTCTAAAAATTAATAATTAAGAGATTTAAAACATGAATTTGTTTACTGAACAAGCTTAAATAATTATGACTATTTTAACATTTATCTATTTGAAATTGCTATAACCTTTTGTTTTGTCATAAAATGAGTTTTTCTATTCATACTTGTTTGATAAACAGATTTAGTTTTTAAATCTATTACTTATTAATTTTGGAATATTAATAAATTAGAATTATGTTATTTCGAATCAGCTTGTACAAACAAAAACAATTATTTTGTGGTGAAATAAAAGATCATAATGATTTGAAATAGGTAATTATTGAAACAATTATAACTATTTGTACTGGTTAGGCCAACAGATTCTTTTTTAAATATGTTACTTACTAATTTTTAAAATATTAATAAATTAACATTACTTTATTTAGAATAAGATTGTATTAATAGAAACAATTATATTATGACAAAACTAATGGTCATAATGACTTAAAATAAATAATTGTTTGAATTGTTATAACTAATTGAACTGGTTTGATAAATAGATTTATTTCTTAAATCTCTTATTAATATTTGAAATATTAATAAATTAATATTATTTTATTCTGAACAAACTTATATGAACAAAAACATTTATTTTATGACAAAGCAAAAGGTCATAACGATTTGAGATAGAAAATTATTCATATAGCCTTAACTATTTAAATTGGTTTGGCAAACAAATTTATTTTTTAAATCTTTTAGTTATTAATTTTCATAATATTATTATATTAGTATTATTTGATTTTGAATAAGCTTGTATGGAGATAAATAATTGTTTTATGATAAAACAAAAAGTTATAATGATTTAAAATATATAATTGCACAAATAGTTATAACTATTTGAACTAGTTCGGTAAGTATATTTATTTTTTAAATTTCTTACTTATTAATTTTTGAAATATTAATTAGTTGGTATTATTTTCTTCTGAATAGACTTTTATTATGAAAAAGAATTGTTTTATGACAATACAAAAGTTCATAATGATTTGAAATAGATAATTGTTCAACTAGCCATAATTGTTTAAACTGATTCGATAAACTGATATATTTTTCAAATCTCTTACTTATTAAATTTTGAAATAATAATAAGGTAGTATTATTTTATTTTGGATAAGCTTTTATGAACTAAAACAATTGTTTATGACAAAATAAAAGGTCATAACGATTTGAAATTGTTAATTGTTCAAATAGTTATAATTACTTGAACTTGTTCGGTAAACAAATTTGTTTTTTCAAATCTCTTGCTTATTAATTTTTTGAATGTTAATAAATTAGTATTATTTTATTTCAAATAAGCATGTATGATCAGAAATAATTGTTTTATGAGAAAATCAAGATCATAATGATTTGAGATTGATATTTGTTCAAATATTCATAACTATTTGAACTGGTTAGGAAAACAAATTTAGTTTTTAAATCTTTTGCTTATTAATTTTTGAAATATTAATAAAGTAGTATTATTTTATTTCTAATAAGTTTTTATGAAATGAAAAATTGTTTTATAATAAAACAAAAGGTCATAATGACTTTGAATAGATAATTATTCAAACAGTTAGATCTATTTGAACTTGTTTGGTAAATAGATTTATTTTTTTAAATCTCTTGCTCATTAATTTTTTGAATATTAATAGATTACTATTATTTTATTCTGAATAAGATTGTATGAATTGAAATAATTCTTTTATGACTAAACAAAATGTTAGAATGATTTGAAATAGATAACTATTCTAATAGTCTTAATTATTTGTACTAATTCGGCAAACACATTTATTTTTTAAATCTCTTATAAATTTTTAGGATATTATTAAATTAGCATTATTTTAATTTGAATAAGCTTGTATGAAAAGAAATAATGTTTATGACAAAATAAAGATTCATAACGATTGAGATAGATAATGTTCAATAGGAACTGGTTCAATAAACAAATTTTTTAATCTTTACTTATTAATTTTTGAAATATTAATAAATTAGTATTATTTTTATCTAATAGGCTTGTAGGGATTGAAAAACAATTGTTTTATGACCCAAACAGCAGTTCATAATGATTTGAAATAGTAATTATTCAAATGGCCAATAATATTTGAACTGATTTGATTAAATTGGTTTATTTTTTAAATCTCCCAACTCTCAATTTTTGAAATATTAATAAACTTAATATTTTTTATTTTGGTAAGATTTTATGGACTGAAACAATTATTTTATGATAAAACAAAAGGTCCATAATGATTTTAAATGACAATTATTTAAATAGTCATAACTATTTGCACTTGTTGGTAAATAGGCTTATTTTCTTTAATTTCTTGCTTATTTAATTACTGAATTTGTTAATAAAATGGTATTATTTTATTTCAAATAAGCATGTATAAATTGAAATAATTATTTTATGACTAAACAAAAGGTTAGAACAATTTAAAATAGCTAATTACTCTAATAGTCTTAACTATTTGAATTGGTTCGACAAACACACTTATTTTTTAAATATCTTATTAATTTTTAAATATTATTAATTTAGTAATATTTTACTCTGAATAAGCTTGTATGAACAGAACAATTATGTTATGAGAAAAAAAATTATAATGATTTTAGATAGATAACTATTCAAATAATCATAACTATTTGAATTGATTCGATAAACAAATTTAGTTTTTAAATCTCTTATTAATTTTTAAAACATTAATAAATTAGTATTATTTTATTTTGAATAATATTGTATGAATAGAAACAATTTTTTTACAATAAAACAAAATGTCATAACAATTTGAAATAGCTAATAGTTTGAATAGACTTTACTATTTGAACTTGTTCAGCGAACAAATTTATTTTTTAAATCTCCAACTTATTAATTTTTAGAATATTAATAAATTAGTATTATTTTATTTTGAATAAACTTTTATGAATAGAAACAATTATTTTATGACAAAACACAAGATCATAATGATTTAAAATAAATAATTGTTCAAATAGCAATAACTATTTGAACTCGCTTCGTAAATAGATTTATTTCTTAAAATCTTTTACTTATTAATTTTTGAAATTTTAATAAATTAGTATTAGTTCATTCCTAATAAGCTTTTATGAACAAAAACAATTGGTTTGTGACAAAACAAAAGATCATAATGATTTGAAATGGATAATTGTTCAAATAGTTATAACTATTTGAACATGTTCAGAAAACAAGTTTTTTTTTTAAATTTTTACTTATTAATTTTTGTAATATTATTAAATTTATTTATTTTATTCAAAATAAGCTTGCATAAACAAAACTAACTATTTTATGACAAAATAAAAGGTTATAATGTTTTGAAATAGATAGTTATTCAGATAGTCATAACTATTTGAGCTTGTTCGATCAACAGATTCATTTTTTAATTCCCTTACCTTATTAAATTTTTGGAATATTAATAAATTAATGTTATTTTATTTCAATAAGCTAATTGGAACTTGAAACAGTTGTTTTATTATAAAACAAAAGGTTTATAATGATTTGAAATAGTTAATTATTCAAATAATCATGACTTTTAACTCATTCATTAAACATATTTATTTTTTACAATCTTTTAGTTTTAATTGTCAAAATATTAATAATTAATATTATTTTAATCCAAATAAACCCTTGTATGAATAGAAACAATTGTATTATGACAAAACTAAAAGTCATAACAATTTAAAATAAATAATTATTCAAATATTCATAACATTTGAACTTGTTCACTAAATAGATTTATTTTTTAAATATTTTAGTTATTAATTGTCTTAATATTAATAAATTTATATTATTTTATTCGAAATAAGCTTGTATGAATAGAGAAAATTATTTTATGTCAAAACATAAGGTTATAGTGATTTCAAATAGATAATTATTCAAATAGTTATAATTATTTAAACTTGTTTGGCAAACAAATTCTTTTTTTAAATCTCTTAATTATTAATTTTTGGAATATTAATAAATTGGTATTATTTTATTTCGAATAAACTTATATGAATAGAAACAAATCTTTTATGACAAAAGAAAATGTCATAACGATTTGGAATGATAATTATTCAAATAGTCATAACTATTTGAACTAGTTTGATAAATAGATTTATTTTTTAAATCTCTTATTAATTTTTAAAATATTAATAGATTAGTATTACTTTATTTCGAATAAACTTATATAAACAAAAACATTTGTTTTATGACAAAACAAAAGGTCATAATGATTTGAAATAGATAATTGTTCAAATAGTCATAATTATTTGAATTAGTTAGGTAAATAGAAATATATTTTTAAATCTCTTGCTTATTAATTTTTGAAATATTAATAAATTTGTTTTGACATTTTCAAATGAATAAGCTAGTATAAATTGAAAATTCATTTTATGACAAAACAAAAGGTCATAACATTTTGATATAGACAATTATTCATACTGTTTTAAATATTTAAACTAGTTCATCAAACAAATTTATTTTTAATTCTCTTAGTTATTACTTTTTGAAATATTATTAGATTAGTATTATTTTATTCCGAATAAGCTTATAAGAATAGAAATAATTGTTTTGTAATAGAACAAAAGGTTATAACAATTTGAAGTATACAATTATTCTAATAGTCATAATTATTTGAACTGGTTCGATAAACAGATTTATTTTTTAAATCGCTCAGTTATTAATTTTAGAAAGATTAATAAATTAGTATTATTTTATTGCGAATAAGCTTGAATGATTAAAAACATTTGTTATATGACCAAAGGAAAAGTCATAACGGTTTGAAATAAATAATTATTGAAATGGCCATAATTGTTTGAAATGAATTGGTAAATAGAATCACTTTTTAAATCACTTATTAATTTTTGGAATATTAATAAATTTGTATTATTTTATTTCAAATAAGCTTGTATAAACTGAAACAATTATTTTATGCCAAAACAAAAGTTCATAACGATTTGAAATAGATAATTGTTCATGTAGTCTTAACTGTTTGAACTATTTCAGCAAATAGATTTATTTTTTAAATCTCTTAGTTATTAATTTTTGGAATATTATTAAATTAGTTTTATTTTTTTTAATAAGCTCATATGAACTGAAACAATTATTTTATAATAGAACAAAAGGTTATAATGATTTGAAATAGGTAATTATTTAAATAGGAACTGCTTTGGTAAACAGATTTATTTTTTAAATATCTTATTTATTAATTTTTGAAATATTAATAAATTAGTATTATTTTATTCCATATAGGCTTGTATGATAAAAAAAATTTTTTTATGACAAAACAAATGTTCTTAACGATTTGAAATAGATAATTATTGAAACAGCCATAATTATTTGAACTGATTCGATAAATAGATTCACTTTTTAAATCACTTACTTTCTAATTTTTGGAATATTAATAAATTATTATTTTATTTCGATTAAGCTTTTATGAACTAAAACAATTGTTTTATGACAAAATAAAATGTCATAATGATTTTAAATATACAATTGTTCAAATAGTCACAACTATTTGAATTTGTTCAAAAAACTCATTTATTTTTTTAAATCTCTTACTTATTAATTTTTGAAATATTAATAAATTAGTATTCTTTATTTTGGATAACCTTTATGACCTGAAACAATTGTTTTATGATAAAATAAAAGGTCATAACAAGTTTATATAATTAATTGTTCAAATATTCATAAGTATTTGAGCTTATTCACTAAACAGATTTATTTTTTCAAATCTTTTACTTATTAATTTTTTGAATGTTAATATATTAAGATTATTTTATTTTGAATAAGCTTGTATGATATGAAACAAATATTTTATGACTAGAAAATGGTTAAAACGATTTGAAATAGATAATTATTCTTATAGTTTCAATATTTGAATTGATTCGACAAACACATTTATTTTTTAAATCTCTTTCTTATGGATTTTTGAAGTATTAATAAATTAGTATTATTTTATTTTGAATAAGCTTGTATGATAAAAAACAATTTTTTTATAACAAAACAAAAGGTCATAACGATTTGAAATAGAAATTGTTCAAATTGCCATAATTATTTAACTGATTCGATAAACAAATTTATTTTTTAAATCTTTTGCTTATTAATTTTAGAAATATTAATAAATTAGTAATATTTTATTCCGTATAAACTTGTATTAATTGAAACAATTGTTTTATGAAAAAAACAAAAGGTCATAGTGATTTTAAATAGACAATTGCTTAAATAATAATAACTATTTGAACTTGTTTGGTAAATAGATTTATTTTTTTAAATCTCTTTGTTATTAATCTTTTGAATGTTAATAAATTAATATTAATTTATTTCAAATAAATATGAACTGAAATAATTGCTTTATGACTAAACAAAAGGTTAGAACAATTTAAAATAGATAACTGTTCTAATAGTATTAATCATATAAACTAGTTTGGTAAACAAATATATTTTTTAAATCTCTTATTGATTTTTGAAATATTATTAAATTTTTATTATTTTAATCCAAATAAGCTTGTATGAACAAAAAAATTGTTTTATGACAACAAATGGTCATAACGATTTCAAATAGATAATAGTTCATGTAGTCTTAACTATTTGAACTGGTTCGGTAATTAGATTTATCTTTTCATTCTCTTGGTTATTAAGTTTTGAAATATTATTAAATTAGTATTATTTTATTTCAAATAAAATAGTATGAACAAAACCAATTGAATGATGACAAAACAAAAAGTTATAACGATTTGAAATAGATAATTATTCATATAATCAAAACTATTTGAAATGGTTTAGTAAACAAATTTACTTTTTAAATCTCTTACTGATTAATTTTCTAAATATTAATAAATTAGTATTATTTTATTTTGGACAAACTTATATGAACAAAAACAATTGTTTTATGGCAAAAAAAAAGTAATAATGATTTCAAATAGATAATTGTTTAAATACTTTTAATTATTTGAATTGGTTCAGTGAATAGAATTATTTTTTAAACCTTTTACTTATAAAATTTTGAAATATTAACAAATTAGTTTTATTTTATTCTGAAAAAACTTGTATGAGCTAAGATAATTGTTTTATGACAAAACAAAAGGTCATAATGATTTTAAATAGAGAATTGTTCATATAGTCTTAATTGTTGGAACTAGTTTAGCAAACAGATTTATTTTTTAAATCTCTTAGTTATGAATTTTTAGAATATTATTAAATTAGTATTATTTTATTCTAAATAAACTTATATGAACAAAAATAATTGTTTTATGATAGAATAGAAGCTTATAACATTTTAAAATAGATAATTATTCAAATAGTCATAACTATTTAAACTGTTTTGGTAAATAGATTTAGTTTTAGATCTCTTACTAATTCTTGAAATATTAAAAAATTAGTATTATTTTATTTCAAATAAGCTTGTATGTTAAAAAACAATTGTTTTATGATAAAATGAAAGGTAATAACAATTTGAATTATATAATTGTTCAAATGGCCATAATTATTTGAATTGATTCAATAAATTGATTTATTTTTTAAATCTCTTACGTATTGATTTTTAGAATGTTAATAAAGTAGTATTGTTTTATTTTGGATAAGCTTTTATGAACTAAAATAATTGTTTTATGACAAAACAAAAGTTCATAATAATTTTAAATAGATAATTGTTCAAATAATAATAACTATTTGACCTTGTTCGGTAAACATATTTATTTTTTCAAATCTCTTGCATATTAATTTTTTGAATGTTAATAAATTAGTATTATTTTATTTTGAATAAGCATGTATTAACTAAAAAATTATTTTATGACTAAACAAAAGGTTAGAACAATTTGAAATAGATAATTATTCTCATAGTCTTAACCATTAAGAACTGATTCGGTAAGCACATTTATTTTTTAAATCTCTTATTAATTTTTAAAATATTATTAAATTAGTATTATTCTTATTGGAATAAGCTTGTATGATTAGAAACAATTTTTTATGACAAAATAAAGATCATAGCGATTTGAGATTGATATTTGTTCAAAGAGTTGTAACTATTTGAACTGGTTCAAAAATCAGCTTTAGTTTTTAAATCTCTTGCTTACTAATTTTTGAAATATTAATGAAGTAGTGTTATTTTATTTTGGATAAGTTTTTATGAAGTGAAACAATTGTTTTATGACAAAACAAAAGGTCACAGTGATTTTAAAAAGACAATTATTCAAATAGTCATATTTATTTGAACTTGTTAGGTAAACATATTAATTTTTTTAAATCTCCTGCTTATTAATTTTTCAAACATTAATAAATTAGTATTATTTTATTTCAAATAAACTAGTATGAATTGAAATAATTATTTTATGACTAAATAAAGGTCAAAATGACCTTAAATAGATAACTGTTCTAATAGTCTTAGCTATTTGAATTAGATCGGTAAAACACATTTATTTTTTATTATTAAATTAGTATTATCTTAACCTGAATAAGCTTATATGAAAAGAAACAATTATTCTATGACAAAATAAAGATCATAACAATTTGAGATAGATAATTGTTCAAGCAGTCATAACTATTTGAATTGATTCGGTAAATAGATTTAGTTTTTAAATCTCTTATTAATTTTAAAAATACTAATAAATTAGTATTATTTTATTCTAAATATTTCTATATGAATAGAAACAATTGTTTTAAAACAGAAGAAAAGGTTATAGTGATTTGAAATAGATAATTATTCAAATGGACATGACTATTTGAACTTGTTGGGTAAATAGATTTATTTTTTAAATCTCCAACCTATTAATTTTTAGAATATTAATAAATTAGTATTATTTTATTCTGAATAAACTTGTGTGAATAGAGACAATTATTTTATGAAAAAACAAAAGATCATAACTATTTGAAATAAATAATTGTTTAAACAATCATAACTATTGAAGCTTGCTCGGTAAACATGTTTTAAATCTATTACTTATTAATTTTTTGAATATTAATAAATTAGTATTATTTTATTTCAAATGAGCTTGTGTGAATAGAAACAATTGGTTTATGACAAAACTAAAGGTCATAACTATTTGAAATAGATAATTGTTCAAATAGTTATAACTATTTAAACATGTTCAAAAAATAGATTTATTTTTTAAATTTCTATTTATTAATTTTTGGAATATTAATAAATTTATATCTTTATTTGAAATAAGCTTGTATGAATAGAAACAACTGTTTTATAACAAAACAAAAGGTCAAAATGATTTGAAATAGATAATTGTTCAAATAGTATAGCTATTTGAACTTATTCAATAAATAGATTCATTTTTTAAATCTCTTACTCATTAATTTTTGGAATATTAATAAATTAGTAATATTTTATTTCGAATAAGCCTAAATGAACTGATACAATCATTTTAAAATGAAACAAAAGGTCATAACGATTTGAAATAGATAATTATTAAAATAGCTATGACTATTTGGACTTGTTCGGTAAACATATTTATTTTTAAATTTTTTTGCTTATTATTTGTAAAAATATTAATAAATTAATATTTTTAATCCGAATAAGTTTGTATGAACAAAAACAATTGTTTTATATAAAAACAAAAAGTCATAATGATTTAAAATAAATAATTGTTCAAATAGTCATAACTATTTGAACTTATTCGATAAATAGATTTATTTTTTAAATCTTTTATTTTTTAATTGTTTGAATATTAATAAATTTGTGTTACTTTATTTGAAATAAGCTTGTATGAATAGAAAAAAATGTTATATGACAAAAAGAAAAGGTTATAGCAATTTGGAATAGATAATTGTTCAAATAGTCATAACTATTTGAACTTGTTCAGTAGATAGATTCATTTTTTCAATCTCTTATTTATTAATTTTTGGAATATTAAAAAGATAGGATTATGTTATTTGGAATAAATTTGTCTGAATAGAAACAATTGATTTGTGATAACACAAAAGTTTATAATGATTTGAAATAGATAATTTTTCAAACAATCCTAAATATTTGCATTGGGTAGGCTAACCAATTCATTTTGTAAATTTGTTACTTATTAATTTTCATAATATTAATAAATTAGCATTACTTTATTTCAAATAAGACTGTATGAATATAAACAATTGTTTTATAACCAAACAAATGTTCATAAAATTTAAAATAAATAATTGTTCAAATAGTTAAACTAATTAAACTAGATTAGTAAACAAATTAACTTCTTAACTCTCTTACTTATTAATTTTCAAAATATTAATAAATTAATATTATTTTATTCCAAACAAACTTATTTGAAAAAAACATTTGTTTTATGACAAAACAAAAGGTCATAACAATTTGAAATAGATAATTGTTCAAGTAGTCATAATTATTTAAATTGGTTCGGCAAATGAAATTATTTTTTAAATCTCTTATTTTTTAATTTTTAAAATATTAAAAAATTTATTTTATTTTATTTTGAATAAGTTACTAAGTACTGAAAAAATAGTTTTACGACAAAACAAAAGGTCATAATGATTTGAAATAAAGAACTATTCATATAGCTAAACTAGTTTGGCAAATAAATTTATTATTTAAATCTCTTAGTTATTCATTTTCAAAATAGTATTACATTAGTATTATTTTATTCCAAATAAGCTTGTATGAATAGAAATAATTATTTTATGACAGAATAAAAGGTTATAACAATTTGAAATATATAATTGTTCAAACAGTCATAACCATTTGAACTGTTTAGGTAAATGAATTTATTTTTAAATCTCTTACTTATTAATTTTTGAAATATTAATAAATTAGTATTATTTTATTTCAAATAGGATTGTATGATGAAAAACAATTGTTTTATGACAAAACAAAAGCTCATAATGATTTGAAATAGATAACTATTCAAACGGCCATAATTATTTGAATTGATTCAATAAACTAATTTATTTTTAAATCTCTAACTTATCAATTTTTAAACTATTAATAAAGTAATACTATTTTATTTCGGATAAGCTTTTATGAATTAAAGCAATTGTTTTATGATAAAATAAAAGGTCATAACTATTTTAAATAGATAATTGTTCAAATAGTCATAATTATTTGAACTTGTTTGGTAAATGAATTTATTTTTTTAATTTCTTGCTTATTAATTTTTTGAATGTTAATAAAATAGTATTATTTTATTTTGAATAAGCATGTATGAACTGAAACAATTATTTTATGACTAAAGAAAAGGTCAGAATGATTTGAAATAGATAATTGTTCTAATAGTTTTAACTATTCAAATTATTCGACAAACACATTTATTTTTTAAACCCTTATTAATTTTTAGAATACTATTAATTTAGCAATATTTTACTCTGAATAACATTCTATGAATACAAATAAATGTTTTAGGACAAAATAGAGATCATTCCAGTTTCAAATAGATAATTGTTCAAATAGTCATAACTATTTGAATTAATTCAGTAAAGAGATTTAGTTTTTAAATCTCTTATTATTTTTGAATTATAATAAATTAGTATTATTTTTTTATGAATAATTTTGTATGAATAGAAATATTTATTTTACGATAAAACAAAACATCATAACAATTTGATATATATAATAGTTCAAACGGGCATAATTATTTGAACTTGTTTGATAAATAGATTAATTTTTAAATCTTTAGCTTATTAATTTTTAGAACATTAATAAATTAATATTATTTTTTTCCAAATAAACTTGTATGCATAGAAACAATTGTTTCATGACAAAACAAAAGATCATAAGGATTTGAAATAAATAATTGTTCAAAAAGTCATAACAATTTAAACTCGCTCAATAAAAAAATTTATTTTTAAATTTACTTATTAATTTTTAATAAATTAGTATTATTTTATTTTGAATAAGCTTGTTTGAAACGAAATAATTGGTTTATAACAAAACAAATGGTCATAATGATTTAAAATAAAGAATTGTTCAAATAGTCATAACTATTTGAATGTGTTCAGAAAATAGAGTTCTTTTTTAAATATTTACTTATTAATTTTTGGAATATTAATGCATATATATTATTTTATTTGAAATAAGCTTGCATAAACAAAGCCAATTGTTTTATGACAAAACAAAATGTGATAATGTTTTGAAATAGATAATTGTTCAAATAGTCATAACTATTTGAACTTGTTCGATAAATAGATTCATTCTTTTAATTCTCTTACTCTTTAATTTTTGGAATATTAATATATTAGTATTATTTTATTTCAAATAAGCTTATATGAACTGAAACAATTATTTTATTACAAAACAAAAGGTCACAATGATTTGAAATAGATAATTATTCAAATAATCATGACTATTTGAACTTCTTCGGTAAATATATTTATTTTTTAAATCTTTTACTTATTACTTATCAAAATATTAATAAATTAATATTATTTAATCTGAATAAGCTTGTATGAACAAAAATTATTGTTTTATGATAGAATAAAAAAGTCATAACAATTTGAAATAAATAATTGTTCAAATAGTCATAACAATTTGAACTTGTTCGGTAAATAGATTTATTTTTTAAATCTTTTACTTATTAATTGTCTCAATATTAATAAATTTATATTATTTTATTCAAAATAAGCTTGTATTAATAGAAAAATCATTTTATTACAAAACAAAAGGTTATAGCGATTTCAAATAAATAATTATTCAAATAGTCATAATTATTTAAACTTGTTCGGTAAACAAATTCATTTTTTAAATCTTTTAATTATTAATTTTTGAAATATTAATAACATAGTATTATTTTATTTTAAATAAGTTTATATGAACTGAAATAATTTTTTTATGACAAAACAAAATGTCATAATGATTTAAAATAGATAAATATTCAAATTGTCATGACTATTTGAACTAGTTCGGTAAACATATTTATTTTTTAAACTTTTACCTATTAATTTTCAAAATATTAATAAACTAATGTTTTTTTTATCTGAATAAGCATGTATGAATAGAAACTATTGTTTTATAGCAAAACAAAAAGTCATAACAATTTGAAATTAATAATTACTTAAATAGTCATAACTATTAGAACTAGTTTGATAAACAGATTTATTTTTTAAATATCTTATTAATTTTTGAAATATTAATAGATTAATATTATTTTATTCTAAACAAACTTATATGAATAGAAACCTTTGTTTTATGATAAAACAAAAGTTTATAACGATTTGAAAGAGATAATTATTCAAATAGTCATAATTATTTGAATTGGTTAGGTAAATAGAATTTTTTAATCTCTTACTTATTAATTTTTGAAAAATCATTTTATTTTATGACAAGACAAAAAAGTGATAACGATTTGAAATAGATAATTGTTCAAATAGTTATAATTATTTGAATCGGTTCGATAAATAGGACTATGTTCTAAATATCTTACTTATTAATTTTTGAAATATTAAAAAAATCATTTTATTTTATGACAAGACAAAAAGTGATAATGATTTGAAATAGATAATTGTTCAAGTAGTTATAATTATTTAAACCGGTTTTATTTTATGACAAGACAAAAAGTGATAACGATTTGAAATAGATAATTGTTCAAGTAGTTATAATTATTTAAACCGGTTCGATAAATAGAACTATGTTCTAAATATCTTACTTATAAATTTTTGAAATATTAAAAAAATCATTTTATTTTATGACAAGACAAAAAGTGATAACGATTTGAAATAGATAATTGTTCAAATAGTTATAATTATTTGAACCGGTTCGATAAATAGAACTATGTTCTAAATATCTTACTTATAAATTTTTGAAATATTAATAAATTAATTTTATTCTATTTTGGATAAGCTTGTATGAGCTGAAATAACTATTTTATGACAAAACAAAATGTCATAACAATATGAAATAAATAATTGTTCATATAGTTTTAACTGTTTGAACTGGTTCAACAAATGGATTCATTTTTTAAATCTTAGTTATTAATTTTTAGAATATTACTAAATTGGTATTATTTTATTCTGAATAAGCTTGTATAAATAGAAACAATTTTTTTATGATAGAACAAAAGGGTTATAACAATTTGAAATAGATAATTATTCAAAGAGTCATAACTATTTAAACTGGTTCAGTAAACAGATTTATTTTTTAAATGTCTTATTAATTCTTTAAATATTAATAAATTATTATTATTTGATTTCAAAAAAGCTTGTATGTTGAAAAACAATTCTTTTATAACATAATAAAAAGTCGTAACAATTTGAAATAAATAATTACTTAAATAGTCATAACTATTTGAACTACTTTGATTAATAAATTTATTTTTTAAATCACTTATTAATTTTCAAAATATTAATAAATTACTATTACTTTATTCCAAACAAACTTATATGAACCAAAACATTTGTTTTATGACAAAACAAAAGGTCCTAATGATTTGAAATAGATAATTATTCAAATAGTCATAATTATTTGAACTAGTTAGGTAAACAAAATTAGTTTTTAAATCTCTTACTTATTAATTTTTGAAATATTAACAAATTCATTTTATTTTATTCCAAATAAGCTAGTATGAATTCCAAAAAACTTATTTTATGACAAAACAAAATATCATAATGATTTGAAATAGATAATTGTTCATATAGTCTTAAATATTTGAACTGGTTTTGTAAAGAAATTTTTTTTTTAATTCTCTTAGTTAATAATTTTTGGAATATTATTCGATAAGTGTATTTTATTCCAAATAAACTTGTACCAACAAAAATAATTGTTTTATGACAGAACAAAAGGTCATAATGAATTCAAGTTTACAATTGTTCAAATAGTCAAAAGGTTATACTGAATTCAAGTTTACAATTGTTCAAATAGTCAAAACTATTTGAACTACTTCGGTAAATAGATTTATATATTAAATCTCTTACTTATTAATTTTTAAAAGATTAATAAATTAGTATTATTTTATTCCAAATAAGCTTGAATGTTTAAATACAATTGTTATATGATGAAGCAAAAGGTAATAATGATTTGAAATAGATAATTGTTGACATGACCATAATTATTTGAGCTGATTTGGTAAATAGATTCAATTTTTAAATCACTTACTTATTAAATTTTGAAATATTAATAAATTAGTTTTATTTTATTTCAAATAAGCTTGTATGAACTAAAACAATTATTCTATGACAAAACAAAAAGGTCATAACAATTTGAAACAGATAATTGTTCATATAGTCTTAACTACTTAAACTACTTCGATAAATAAATTTATTTTTAAATCTCTTAGTTATTAATTTTCGAAATGGGAATTGGTTTGGTAATCAGATTTATTTTTTAAATCTCCTACTTATTAATTTTTGAAATATTAATAAATTATTATTTTATTTTGAATAGGCTTGTATGATGAAAAACAAATTTTTTATGACAAAAGAAAAGTTTATAGCGATTTGAAATAGATAATTGTTCAAATGGCCATAATTATTTGAATCGATTTGATAAACTAACTTATTTTTTAAATCTATAAATTATTAACTTTTGAAATATTAGCAAAGTAATATTATTTTATTTCGAATAAGCTCTTATAAATTAAAACAATTGTTTTATGATAAAAAAAAAGGTCATATTTATTTTAAATAGATAATTATTTAAATTGTCATAACTATTTGAACTTGTTTGGTAAACAGATTTATTTTTTTAATTTCTTATGTATTAATGTTTTGCATGTTAATAAATTAATATTATTTTATTTCAAAAA